>QEPC01010148.1:666655-688941 GCA_003113815.1 Sphenodon punctatus
TTCTGTGTTTCCCTGTGTTTTGGGTTTATACATTATTTGTTTCAAGCTTGATGCGCATATAGACTGTGTTTTCCGATGTTAACCCTGGAAACTCCTTGCTGCTGTGTTTTGTCAGTGTTTTGCCAGTGTTTCCCTGTGTTTGGGGTTTATACATTATTTATTTTAAGCTTGATGTGCATGTAGATTGTGTTTTCTTCTATCCGATGTTAACCATGCCTTGCTGCTGCGTTATGCCATGCCACTGGCCTACTGTCCCCCTGGCTCCACCTACCATCCCCCTGGTTCCGCCCACTGGCTCGCCGGCGGCTTTGCCACCAGCAGGCTGGCCAGCCTTACTGCCCCTCCAAACTCAAAACCCACCAGCCGCCCCTGGCTGTAGCCATCTCAAGAGGGGTCTCTTTCTCTACGTTTCTGAATGTTTATTGCTCTAAGATCCCGGCCCTAGCCACTTTTGGCCTGGCGCTGGTGCCCACTCCTAATACTCTCCTCTTGGAGAGAGTGCAAAATAAGTTCCTGCGCCGTATGCTTAAAGTGGGCCCAAGTATTCCGGGGGCAATCCTTCGAGCTGAGATGGGCATTAGCTCCATAGGCTCCTTGGCCAAGATATCATATGTTAGATTTTGGCTTCGCCTACTGACGCAAAAGGAACAAGATCTGCCGCTGCTGTGTTTAAGAGAAGAGCTCATGGCTTTGAGCCAGAGAGCTTACCCCTGGCTAATATACTTATCCCAACTACTTCTTTCTTGCAGTTTCTTGTTTGAATACTTTAGGGGTAAAAACCTCAAAGTAATAGAGGCAGAACTCCAATTAAGAATTAGGGATATAGCCCATCAAGAGGACCTGGCAGTGGTTGCCCAGTGGAAAGTAGCTCCCTTCCTAAGTCATCTGAAAAAGGAGGTTAAATTTGAAACCTATTTGGATACTCTTATTAACCCGCGCCTCCGCAGATTTTACACACAGTTGCGTTTTCAGCTTATTCATACAGCCGTGCTTGAGGGGAGGCAAAATCATGTACCCTATGGCCAACAGCTATGCAACTCTTCATTAGCGGAGATAGAATCAACGGATCACTTTCTGTTAAGGTGTCCACACTATGAGTCCTTGCAGGTAGCTTGGCTATTACCATTGCTCAAGAAGGGCCTAGACTTTAGCGATGAATCTGCTTACTACTTCCTTTTGTCACTGATTGGAAGGGAGGAATTAGTAGCCATAACTACCTTTATTAATTTGGCTACGCAAACAAGACTCCGGCTAACCAAATGTCGAGGGTTGATTGGTAGCCCTTCTCTCCAGCCCTCATAGTAATGGATTGAGTTATGGAGATGTGTAAGGGGCGTCTAGTGGTCACAGAATTACATGGTTGAGGGTACTATTAGGTAGCTACCGCCGCAATGATGGACGAGTGCCAATAGTAAGGGGTATTTCCCCACCTCCCCAAAAATTGGTGGGGGTATTGGGGACCCATCCACTTGGGGGGGGGTTCCCTCCTGGTTTATAGTCGGCTATGTTAGGTTAGCCATGGGGAAGGATTACCCCTGGAGGACAAACTCCCTGATACTGGGTGACTGGTACTACCCGCTAAACCCTCCTAGCCTTTATGTGACTTCCTAGTTGTCAATAGCTTCTCCTTTTATTGTTTTATCGTATTGGGACTTTTTTAGATATTTTTTATTATTATTATTATTATTATTATTATTATTATTATTATTATTATTTTATTTTATTTTATTTTATTTTGATTATCTAGGCCATGTATGTAGATGTATATGAATTTTTGTTTTTTTGGGAAGGTCCTGTCGAGTTACTTCCCATGTAACAACTGTCTAAAGATTGATATCGCATTTTTGTAAAATATATTTTAAGTTTGGGCTACAGTGAGAGCTTATGCCCTTAATAAACAAACAAAACAGACACGGTCTAGATGCTCCTGTAGCTGCTGAGCCACCACCCATTCAGTAACCTTCCCTAAAAAGGGAAGGTTAGAGACAGGCCAGTAGCTGGCCAAGGAGTCAATGTCCAAAGTTGGTTTTTTGAGCAGAGGCCGCACCACTGCCTCCTTGAGGCAGCTCGGCACTCTGCCCTCCCTAAGGGAAGCATTGACCACCCCAACCAGCAACGGCCCTAATGTCTCCTGGCTGGCCTTGATCAGCCAGGATGGGCAGGGATCGAGTTCACAACTTGTGGCCCTGACAGCCCCCAGGACTTCCCCTGCATCAGCGGGCGAAACCCACTGAAACCGATCCCATAAAACAGGACAAGGCAGGGCTTCCATTACCTCTGGTTTTCCTATTGCTGCCAGTGTGTATTGCTGCAAGTGTGGTGTCAAAGTCGTGGTGAATTGGAGCAATTTTATCCACAAAAAAATTGACAAAAGTGTCACAGTGAGCACTGGAAGATTCCAGTTCCAGGCAGAGGGAGGCTGGACTGACCAGTGCCCTCACCACCCGGAAAAGCTCAGCTGGATGTGACTTTGCAGACAGTATGAGGGCAGCAAAGAACCTCTTCTTTGCTGCCCACACAGTCACAGTATAGGGCCATAAACTGACTCTATGTTGCAATTGGTCAGCTTCAGCATGAGAATGGCGCCACCATCGCTCCAACTGCTGCCTTTGGCGCTTTGTCCGCTACAAGTCCTCTGTAAACCAGGGGGACCTGTGCTTTCAGCAGTCAGGGAGTGAATGCCTAGGAGCCATTCGGTCGATGGCCTCGGTCAGCAGGGTATTCTAAAGATCCACAAGGTCATTGAGTGAATGGTCATTGAGGTCAGAGGGCAACTCCCCATGAGCATTCCAGAACCTCTCTGGTTCCATCAGTCTCCGGGGGTGAACCAATCGAACTGGTACCGCACCTTTCCAGGGGCAGACATGTGCCAGAAGACAGGGCTGGAGTAGTTAACTGTCTGTCCATGACAAAGGCACAGTTGACACCTCCCCCACCATCGGATCCCCCGCCTCCAGGCCGGTGCAAAATATCAGGTCTAAAGTATGCCACCCACATCATGAGTCGGGCCCACAACTGAGACATGGTTGCCATGGCAGCCATGAACTCATGCTCCACCTCTCCAAGGCTGGTGTTGGTGTGAATGTTGAAGTCACCCAAGACAACCGTCTTCGAGGACTGCAAGACCACCTCCGATACCAATTTAGCTTGAGTGTGCAGGGATGCTACAATACAGGTAGATGCATGGTATACAAACAGCATCCCCAATCTGTCTCTGGCCAAATCAGCCACAAGATGGAGGCCCTCAATGCCTAAGATAGTTTGCACAGGATACTTCCTCACAGTCCATGTGTTCTTAAAAAATAATGGCTATACTGCCCCCCATCCCTCTGGCTGGGACTGATGCTGTATGAAGTACCCAGCTGGAACAAGGTCAACCAGAATAGGCCCCAATTCAGTGTCTAGCCAGGTCTCCATAATACACATGAGGTCGGCTGCCTGGTCCAAGATTAATTCCCGGACTGTTGTTGATTTATTGACCACTGACCTCATGTTTAAGCAGCATCAGACCCAGGCCCGAGGCCCTCTGATCCCTGACCTAATGAAACAGAAAGGTGTGTTTGAGTCAATGGTAGACATATGGCAGGGTTAGCTGTTTCCATAGACCTGGTCAGCACCTGCATTATTGGTTGATGGGTAAGCTTGGTAAAACAGCTGTTGGTGGTATGGAGCTAAACACGATTTTGTTTTGAGACCTTGGTCACAATGATAACATTGCTCTGTTGGCTCAGTCTGATAACTTGCTAAAGATGATGGCCAACCTACTTGGTCAAGGAGCAACATGCATGAATCTGGTTATCAACCTGGATAAATCCAAGTTTCTGACCATCAACATTAAGCAGCCTCTGGCTCCAAATTATGAACAGCACAGTATCAACTGAACCTGTTCTGATGACAGAATGAACAGGTGGTAATGAATGACCAGATTCCTGGAAAGTGTGATATGTTCTGGTCCCATGCAGCAGCCATTGTGTAAGTCTCATGACAAAAAGTTCATCACAAAGGGTGTTTTCAGACAAACGCATTACCCACCTTGTACCCAACCAGTATTCACTAGTTAACCATTGGTTACCGGGGGCGGGGGTTTTCACACGAGCACTGTGGGTACTCGGTGGGAAGGTGCTTGTCTGAAAACACCCAACGCTGTAACTTTCCAAATCCACTTACATACTAACTATATTGTATGGCAGTGTCACCTGGGTGCTGAGGAAGGCTGAAGAACGATGGATTGATGATGTCTTCACCAGCTGATCTGTATTAAGTGGCAGGACAAGATCTGCAATGAAAACAGTCCTGGCTAAATGCACCCACCCTTTCCATATGCATTGGTTTGGTTGGTGGCTTGCTTGGCATGGACAAGATTCCAAGGAAGAATCAAAGTAATCACCAACTACATGACCATCAAAAGCTCCAGTGATTATCAGACAGAACATCAAACTAGTCCCATCATCAACATGATGTGTGGCAAGCCCTCTACGTAAGGGCTACCACATTCCTGCCTGGGAGCTTCGCTCCTCCTCTGTCTGCACCCTTGCCAGCTCATGACTCCCTTGCTCCTCTAAACATCTTCGCCCCTACTCTCTTGCTGCCCCCCATGCCTAGAATTCCCTCCCTGGATTCATTCATTCTGCTTGCTCCCAACTTTCACATTCCTTCTCAAAGCCTACCTCTTCCATCAGACGTTCCCTAGCTCATAGTGAAATGACATTCTCTTTCCCCCTCACTCAGAATCTCTCCCCCATAACTAAGTTAAACACGTGCACCACCAACTTTTCAACCTCATGAATATATCCACTGATGTTCACCTCTCCCTTGTCTCCCCCTCCCTTGTCTTGCTTAGAATGTAAGCCCTTGGGGTAGGGACCTGTCTATAACTACTGATTATACAGTGCCAGGTACGCTGCTGGTGCTATATAAATAATAAATCATAATATGTCCCTTTGAAACTCACAGGGATTGATTTGTGCCAGGGCCTGGCCCCGGCACCACTTTGAGCCCCCGTTGCTGCTGCTACTCTGCAAGACGCCATCTATAGCTGAAGGTGGAAGCACTAGCCTCAGCCCCAGTATCTTCCTTGACAGGGTTGGGGCTGGGGCTGTTGTGGATGGGTAGGGAGGGGACCGCTACTACCACCCATCAGCTGTTCAGGAATGAGAGTGGTTTGCCATGGATCAGCTTATTAGTTGTGGCACCTGCACCAGCCTCTGGCCCTGAGCAAAGTCTGGTAAAGGAGGGGCAGGGGTTGGTGGAGTGGTGGGGCCTGGTAGGACAGCTCCGCCAGCCCCTCTGAATGCTCCCCGCCCCCATGCTTCTGGGATCTCCAGGAGAGGCCTAAGCTCTAGCACCCCTTTATTCAATTCAATCTTTCAATTCAATCTTTTTATTAGACTGGACGTAGCCATTGGTCATAGTCCAAACAGTTCCAAAAGTTACAATACGTAAAATAAGATAAAAATGAAAGTATACATAAATAAATAATTTCATACGATACAAAAACAAAGTAAAATATTTGTTTGGCAATTCATCTTACATAAATTAATTCTGCTATTAGGCAATATCTTAGCTGAGAATATGAAAGCGAAGTATACAAAGTATACTAACCCTACACGGGAGTGCCCAGATGACAAGAACTAAACTGAGGGCTTATTATCTTAAAGTTTGGAAAACAATCCCTTATTACGAAAGTCCTCAGCAAATATTTAGCAACTGCTTGGGTGACTTTTAGAGATTGGTCACTTAATAAAATTCTGACCAATTCAGAAGTTTCCCTTCCCGGATAGTTTACAAGAATCGGGTCAAGATAATGAGTTCTGATGTTATAATATAACTTACACTCCCATAGTATATGGCTTGTCGTTTTGACCTGCTCATAGTCGAAAGGGCATAGCCATCGCTATAAGGCACAGCTGTACGGCAACCCTCCATAACTTTCATGGGAAGAGCATTTAAATGAGCCAGCAAATTTTTTTAACTAAACTAGGGGACAATTTGTCCTGGCAGTAACTAGCTGACTGCCAGGGCTTAGGAATAAGATCATAATAACTCCCCAAAGCAGGTGAAGAAATAATTTATGCTATATCTTCTTGAAGAGCTAAGACGTCAATTCTGTTGTAAATTACCAATTTAGCTGCCAGCAAGTCTGTGCCCTGAAAGTAAGATAGAGAAAATCCCAAATTGGCAATTTTCTTGTTCAGCGTATCAAGTCATGGAGATGTAAGAGTGTCCTTGGCAAGAAGAGAAAGTAATCCTGTCTGGGGCGGCAACCTGATGCGTAACCAGAGGAGCAGGGCATACTTTAAAACCCACATGTTCCACCTTATTTGCCTTAGCTTCAACCTTATAGCAGCAGAGGCTATACCTATGGGTAGATGAAGTAATTTCCTCAAAAACACTGATAGCACTCTGTCTAAATTATAAGGGCGACTTACTGCCCATAGGGATGCACCATATAATAGCTGAGTGGCAACCTTTGCGTTGAAGACCTTCAGGGACGTTGACTCTCTGTTTGTTCCTTTCTTGGAAAAAAATCTCAAAATAGTGGTACTTGTGCCCATTGCATTGTTTAAGGCTGACTTAGTCTGTAATTCCCAACTGCCTGTTTTAGTAAGGATAATACGTAAATATTTATAATCATCAACTTACTCTATAAGTTCTGAGCCTATCTTCCATAAATATGTTTTCCTTTCGCCACCAAAACTCATAATTTTGATTTTGGTATAATTAAGTCGTAGCATGCTATTGGAGCAATAATCTGATAACTCAGTTAGTTGGTTCTGCATCCCTACTTTGGTCTGGGAAAGGAGAACTGCGTCGTCTGTATATAACAACGCCCCCACCGCTTGATCTGCCAATCTTGGAGGATGTGATTTCCAACTGGAGACTTGAGGAATCAGATCATTAAGAAAGAAATTAAATAGACTTGGGGCCAGTATGCACCCCTGCCTAACCCCGACACGGGAGGGGATCTCATTTGTTAACTGTCCAGCATTGTTGACCTTAATTTTCAAGGTGTTGTTAGAATGTAATGTCACTATTAGAAAAAGCAACCTTTGATCAATTGTTGTTTTCCCCAACTTCTCCCACAGACAAGTGCAGTTAACTGAGTCAAAGGTTGACTTTAAATCTATGAGGCAGCATAGAGTCTCTTATTCCGGAAAACTTATTTAGCAGTAAGATGGGCAAGTATCAGAATATGGTCTATCGTAGATCGGCCCTTTTGAAAACTTGCCTGCTCTGGATGAATTATATTTCCCAACTGTAGCCAATCTGTAAAGGCTATAGCTAAATACTTGGCATAAAATTTTTCTATTATTCTGAGTAAGTTAATAGGGCAGAAATTAGACAGAACATCTCTCGGGCCTTTCTTGTGAATAGGTATTATAATGGCCACCTGCCAGTCAGAAGGAATTTTGCCATGCAGGTTTACCCAGGTAAATAGTGCGGCAAGAAATGGTACCCACCAATCCTTATGCCGTTTTAGAAATTGGGCTGGAATTAGATCGTAACCTGGGGCCTTATGATTTTTGAGGCTATCTATCGAAGAACTTACTGTCTGGGCATCGACTGGAGGCCAAACTGGAGTCTCCTCAATTGCAAAAGTAAAGGAATAATCTGCATAATCAGAAAATATGGAGGCAAAGTATTTTTCCCAGGTATCCCCAGAGATCAGCACTGGGCATCTTAGATTACTTGATTTTAGTCCTCAGTTAACTATTTTCCAGAAAGTACCAGAGTCAGCTGTTTGCACTGCTTTCAGTAATTTCTCCCCTTGCAAAGACTCATACTTGATCTTTTTCTGTTTGTTTAACTTTTTATAGTTTCTTTTTAGCCCCTTATTTATTTTTACAAATCAAGCACTGGAAAGTTGCCATTACTGAACTGATGTCTCTTGGCTGTTCTAGAGAGAGGGTGGTTGCCATGTTGGTCCCAAATGTAAGAGATGGAGACAAAGTAGTTTAAATTATATCTTTTATTGGACCAACCTCTGTTGGTGAGAATGTGCAAGCTTTTGGGCCACACAGGGAATGCCCCCATGGCAACTATGTTCATGAAACCCAGCAACATTTACACCAGCGAATGAACTCGCATAGAAATACAATAGTGAGCACAAACAAGGACTGTACAGTTTGCAGTCATTTCTCCCAGAACGACCACTCCATCTCTGATCTCTCAGTCTTCATCCTCAAAAGAAAACTACATAATATCTTCAAAAGGCAAGCCTGGAGACTAAAATTCATAACTTTATTAGATACCAAAAATAATGGACTTGGAGACCTAAGCTTTTTAAGCCCCTGTACAAATCTATAATAATAATAATAATAATAATAATAATAATTAATAATGTATTGATGTTGTTTAACCCCAAGGGTTTTTACAACCATAATATAAATGAATAAATATAATATAAAATATAATATAAATCAGAAGTCAGAAATACAACTTGGATACTATACAAACAACAATTTAGGCTTAGACTCATCTGCACAATGAATGTAAATAGATAAATAAGTATTAGATCTATCTATCAATTTATCCTATGTTAGGAAGTTCCATTGTAAGATCTACCAGAGAGTAAACCAATTTCAAGGAAGCTTATCTTGTTCCCTCTCTAAGTTTTGAACACGGAGCTGCAAGGCTCTGTGACAAAATTTGGCAACCTCCCTAGATTTAGCTGAATCTACCAGATTAAATAAAGCCGTTAAAATCCGAGTGTCCCCTACAATGGAACCTGCAAATAGGAAACTGGATAAATACTCAGACCTAAGTGGTTGATAGGCCGAACAGGAGAATATTACGTGGTCCAGAGATTCGACCCTCCTAGAATCACAAAGTGTACAGACCCTATCTGTCCACGGGGTACCATCATAATGGCCCTCTAAGATTGCAGAGGGAAAGACATTGAGCCTGAATTTCGTGAAAGCAATCCTACACTGAGAGTATAACCATGAAAAAAGGTAACCAGAAGGATGTTGAGGAGTCAACAAACCTTTATATAATGGTGCAATTGTTTGAGAGTTCAATAAAGAGTTCTCCTCTTGTAATGTTTGATCTTGGATACGTTGTTTAACCAAGGAGATCACCTCTGGGAAATTCCTTGTCAGTAGATAGTCTCTTGAAAGGCCCAATTTACCAAGTTCCACTTCTATCTCCTTTTCCCATGGGGCCAGAAGATTATCCCCCATAGCTGCTAAGATCAGGGGGTTCTCTGTCTGTTTAAAAACTACTGCTTTTAACCAGAATTTTAGCAGACAAGTTTTTAGAACTGTACTTACTGGTAAACAGCTGGCTTCGAGGCGTAACAGCACCAAGGAGGTTCCCCTGGGAACTGCCAGTAAAGCTCGGAGAAACTTGCTCTGAACCAGTTCTAGCTTAGTGAAGAACTTCAATCCCCATACTGGAAGTGAGTAAGTAATAAAGCTCAGGACCTTGGCCCTGAACAATTTCAACGCTGTGGTAACCAGTCTTCCACCTTGGTATAATAGAATTGAATCAATACAGCCACCGTTTTTAGGGCCATCTCTCTCACGGCCCTTTAATGAAAATTCCACTTAAGGTTAGAGGTGATTATAACTCCCAAATATTTATAATTTTGGATCTGTTCGATGCTATTAGTTCCTATATACCAGGTCTGTGGGCGGGCTCTAGACCCTGCACCCACTATCATTGTCTTTGTTTTGGTAAAATTGATTTCCAGATGTTCCTGGATACAAAAGGCATTAAAGTGATTCATTGCCCTCCGCAAGCCCACTCTTGTTCACGATAAGAGGATGGTATCATCCGCATACAATAATGTGGCTATCCTTCGAGTGCCCAATTTGGGGGCATGCACGTCGATTCCAGCAAGATGGGCAATCACTCCATTGAGAAATAAATTGAAAAGGGAAGGGGCCAAAATACATCCCTGGCAAACTCCTCTTTGTACAGGGACACTATCTGTTAGATGGTTCTGGGAAGAATAGCAAATCTGCAGAGTATTATTGGAGTCTAAAGCTATTATCAAAAATAACAGTCATGGGTCTATAGACAATGCTTCTAGCTTTTGCCAAAGAAGCTCACGGTCGACCAGATCAAAAGCCACCTGTAAATCTATAAAGCATAAATATAACTTCCCCTGGTGTTTAACATACTTCTCCAGAAGGGAGGTCAAGATTATTACATGGTCAGTGGTTGAACGGCCCTGCACGAACCCAGCTTGTTCGGGTTCAAGAATCTTTTTAGACTCCATCCATTCACTTAGGCGCCCTAGCAAATATCTAGCGTAAAGTTTGCCGATAATACTTAGGAGGCTTATGGGGCGATAGTTTGAGGGGAGAGAAATATCTCCCTTTTTAAAGATTGCGCAGACAATACTTTTGCACCAATCAGCTGGAATACGGTCTGTTAGATTTATTTGGGTAAATAGTGGAGCCAGTATCCTGGCCCACCACTCCGGAGCACTTTGAATTAATTCTGATGGAACATAGTCTACTCGTACAAATCTGTAACTGACAGACTTTGACAGCTGTTTGCTCAACCTTTGTCGTACTGCTGTTAAAACAGTTCCTTTCATATGTGTATTCCCTTCACCTGATCAGCTGCTTCCTACTATGGCCGTTTTTAAATGAGATGCAACCACCCATCAACCACCCACCTGAATGCCCATGTGAAGGTGGTGCGGGTGGGTACATGCTCCCATAACTGATGCAGCACCCACTCTTGAACAGTCATGGAATACTGGCAAAAAAAAAAACCAGAGTGCACCATGCGGAGGGCAGCCAAAACAGTGTGTGGGCATCAGTTCCCACAAAGGTTAAGTGAGCAGTAGCATCCCCAGGCTGTATGAATAGTGGCAGCCAGCCATGTCAGCTGAGCTGTCTCCCTTTCAGCAGCACTGTGGGTGGGGAAACAACCTTTACAAGGCAAAGGAACTGGCTGGGAATGCTGGGGAGTCCGACTTCCCCAATGCTTGGCCGGGACACGTACATTTCAAAGGCCAGCCCTGCCTGCTTCCTCCTCCCCAGTGGTCGATGGCAGGGGGAGTGTGTGGGAGCTGTTGTGGTACCCACCCAGGGAGGGGAGCTGCCCGTTATAATCTCTCCCCATGCACTCCACCTGAGTGGGTGCTCCGTGGCTGTTCCACTCAGTGGATATGGATCCCCCCAGCCGTGCTCATTTTAAAATGGCCTATACCCCCTACCCATGTGTTTGCTTTAGCCTTGTCCTCTTTATGCATTTACCACTACCTATTGTTTCATACCAATATTACATATATAATATATATAGCACAGCGAAATCCCACCAATAGCTACAAGTAGAGACTGGGACCAACCAGAGCACACTGATGTCTGAAATAACAGGAAATAATTTTAGAAAAAGAAGGATACAGATGTCCCAAACAGGTGAGCTGCACCCATGCTGCAGAGGAAGGCGAAAAACCCTCAGAATTAACTGCCAATCTGCCCAGAGGGAAAATTCCTTCCTGACCCCAAATATGGCGATGAGTCAGACCCTCAGCATGTGCACAGGCCCAACCAGCAAGGCACCTGACATACAAAATAGTACCCAGGCCTCAGAATGCCCTGACAGTCCCACTTGCAGCTGCAGACAACTTTGATGCTACAGGAAGGGGGGGAAAAAACCCAACATGTATTGCTGGGGTGGGGTGGGGTGGGATGGGATGGGGTGGGGGGGACACATCAATCTGTAGTATCAGATAATAAACATAATAAAAAAGCAGATCTTAAACAAGCATACAAGGAGAGAGAAAAACTGACCGGTGAGATCACTATCTTTAAACCAGAAATTAAAGGGTTTGAAAAGCGGGTGGATGCCAAGAGAAAGTGAGTGGAGGAAGCAGAAACCCGCATTAGTGGCACTGAAGACCACAACATGGAAGCTGATAATTTACTACAAAAGTTAGCCACCTCGGTATCCTTCCTCACAGATAAGTGTGAGGATTTAGAGAACCGGAGCAGAAGAGGAAACCTCCGGATAATGGGGGTGAAGGAGGGGCTAGAACTTAAAAATCCACTGAAGTTTGTCAGTGAGCTAATTAGGTCTCTTTTCCCCACTAAAGCGGGGCTGCAGACAGTACAAATTGAGAAGGCCCACCATACATTAAGGACTACACCCCAAAATCAAGAGCCCCCATGGGCACTGATAGTTAAATTTCACAGATATGTGGAGAAGGAAAGGATCTTAAGACTGGCTAAAAGTGTAAGAGACCTGGAGTACAATGGAGAAAAAATAAAGATCTTTCCAGACCTTTCCCCGGAAACAATGAAAAAAAAGGAAGAACTGGGCCAAATATTTATTCATTTATTTATTTATTTCATTGTATTTGTACACCGCCCTCTCCTGCCCAGGCATTTCGAGGCAGCTAACAACATAAGCCCTAGGGGCAGGGACCGTGTCTATTTTATTACTTTGTAAAGTGCCAGGTACACTGCTGGCGCTATATAAATGTTTGTTAATAATAATAATAATAATAATAAAACAAAATAATACAATAAAATACTGTGCATCAACCATTAAAATAATCAACAATTAAAATATCCCAACAGTAAAAAAACCCACCCTAACCCAACCCACCCTCACCCATCTCCCTCGGCAAAGGTCTGGCGGAACAGCCAGGTCTTACACTGTCTACAGAAAGAGGGGAGGTCTATGGCTAGGTGGACCTCCAACGGGAGGAAGTTCCACAGCCGAAGATTGGCCACTGAGAATACCCTCCTCATGGTTGACACCCAGAAAACCTGGGGGACCTCAAGGAGGGTGCCCCTAGTCAATGGCAGGGGCTGATCCAGAATCTGGAGGGTGAGGTGGTCCTGCAAGTAAGTGGGGCCCAGGCCGTTTAGGGCCTTAAAGGTCAAGACCAACACCTTGAATTGGGCCCGGAAGACTATCGGCAGCCAGTACAGAGAGCAGAGCACTGGAGTAATATGCTCACGATGCCCCGTCCCCCTAAGGAGACGGGCTGCCATATTCTGCACCAGCTGCAGTCTCTAGTCCATTACCAGGGGTAGTCCCACATAGAGCAGATTGCAGTAATCCAAACTTGAGGTAATAAAAGCATGGATGATTGTGGCAATGTCCGAGTCTGAGACATACAGCTTAAGCCGTCGCACCAGATGTAGTTGGCGAAACGCACCCTTTGCAACAGCTGCCACCTGAGCATCCAAGGTGGAGCTGCGGGTCTAGGAGCACCCCCAGACTATGGACTTGAGAGACAAGGGGGGGATGGACCCCATCAATGATGGGGGCCATCACCCCCCTAGCCTTCCCCACAACCATCACCTCCATCTTGCTGGGATTCAACGTCAAGTGGCTCACCTTCATCCAGCTCTTCATAGCTGACAAACACCGGGTAAGCACTGAGATTGCCAGGCCTGGGTCTGATGAAAAAGAGAGGTATAGTTGGGTGTCATCAGCATATTGATGACACCTCACACCAAACCCTCTGATGACCTCCTCCAATGGCTGCCTATATATGTTGAACAAAAGGGGGGATAAGAAGGAATCTTGAAGAATTCCACACGTGTGGTCCCGGGGAGCAGATGAGCAGTCACCCAGCACCACATGCTGGGTTCTCCCGGTCAGGAAAGATCAGCACCATTCAAGAACAGTCCTGCCCACCCTGGTCCAGTCCTGCAACCGAGTCACCAACATCTTATGATCAACAGTATCAAATGCAGCCAAGAGATCTTACAGGATCAGCAGGGTGGAATGGCCCTGATCTAACTCTTGGGAGAGGTCATCAGCCAAGGCCACAAGCGCAGTCTCAGTGCCGTAACCCATATGAAACCCAGACAGTGAGGGATCCAAGAAACCAACACGATTCAGATGATCCTGAAGCTGACGAGCCACCACCCATTCAATAACCTTCCCTAAAAAAGGAAGGTTAGAGACCGACCAATAGCTGGCCAGGGCGTCAACATTCAATAATGGTTTTTTAAGGAGGAGCTGCACTACCGCCTCCTCGAGGCAGTCTAGCACCCTACCCTCCCGAAGGGAGGCACTGACTATCCCAGCCAGCAATGGCCCCAGCACCTCCCAACTGGCCTTAACCAGCCAGGATGGGCATGAATCTAATTCACAATAAGTGGCTCGAACAGCCCTAAGAACATCCCCCGCATCAGAGGGTGACACGCATTGAAATTCATCCCAGCTCCAGGTGCATCTGGATAGCATCGGTTTCCTGGACCCGTTTCAATCTGGGTTCCGCCCTGGCTATGGCACTGAGACAGCATTGGTGGCCTTGGTCGACGACCTCCGCTGGGAGATGGACGCAGGATGTTCAGCATTTCTCATCCTGCTAGATCTCTCGGGCGCTTTTGATACCGTGGACCACGGGCTGCTGTTGAGATGGCTGCATGACCTGGGGGGTCTGGATGGGACTGTTCTTGAATGGTTTCATTCATTCCTCTTGGGAAGAAGCCAGCGGGTGGTGCTGGGGGATGAGACATCTTGCCCCCACGCTTTATCATGCGGCGTTCTGCAGGGTTCTATTCTGTCTCCATTATTATTTAATCTATATATGCAGCCCTTGGGGGAGGTCGTGAGAGGGTTCGGGGTGCGATGTCACCAATATGCTGATGATACTCAGCTGTACTTCTCTTTTTCAACTGACCCAGACCCTGCTGTCTCGTTGCTATCCCAGTGTTTGGAGGCCATGGCGGAATGGATGTGGCAGAGCAGACTGAAGCTCAACCGCGATAAGACGGAGGTGATGTTGGTGGGGAGAGCGAGGGAGGTATTGGCCCCCCTGATTGGGAGGGTTCGCCCTCCTATAGCTCAGCAGGTCTGGAGTCTGGGGGTGATATTGGACGTGGATCTCCGCCTGGAGTGGCAGGTGGAGGCAGTCGCGAAGGCTTCTTTCTGCCAGTTGCATCTGGTGCGGAGGCTGTGTCCATTCGTCTCCAGCCCAGACCTGGCCACCCTCATCCATGCCTTCGTCACCTCGAGGCTGGACTACTGCAATGCGCTCTACGTGGGAGAACTCTAACTGACTAATCTGTATTAAAGAACCCAGCTAGAAGTTCAAGATCCCAAAGAAAAGCCGTTGCTTGAACTTACTCTGTATTGACTCTCTGTGCCATGAGTAACAGGGGCTCCGATACCCACTTAGAGATCAGTAAACCCCATGGAAAGTTATTTGTTTAATGATTAAGCCTGTGAGGGAGGGGGCAAGTGGGTCATTCTCCTAGGAGCAGCACTATGTCCCTCATTTTCATTGGAGAGGAGGAGGGGAGGGGTATCAGAAGGAAACTTCTTGGGGGGAGTTAGTTTTAAGCTGTTACTGCATCTGTACAAAAGAAGCTTAAAACTGGAGTGTGCTCCAGGTACTGAACTAAATGAAGAAGCATATGGCAAAGATTTTGTAATGCCTTGCAGCTTTCAGTGAATAGAAATGACTGACCCATCCATTAAAATGATCTCAGTCAATGTAAGGGGGCTTAAGTCACCTTTAAAAAGAAAGAAGACCTTTAATTTAATAAAAGATATCCTGACGCAAATCTTTTTTCTCCAGGAAACTCACACCATTAAAAAGATCTGGGAAGGCTGAAAGATAGATTTGTTGAACAAATGTTTGCATCTTGCTCCCCCGGAAAGAGAGCAGGCGTAATGATAGGGGTGGTAAAAAAATCTCAACTTCAAGCTGATAGAGGAAGTTAAAGACAAGGTGGGCCGGTTCTTATTGGTTAAGGGGAAACTGAATGAAGAAATAGTCTCCCAGATAAATATCTATGGCCCAAATGATGTTTCTATGTCTTTCTTTAATAAAATAGTTAATATCATTAGGGACAAGGCAGAGGGAACTAAAATTATTGTGGGAGATCTGAACTGCCCACTTAGTGTGGAAGACAGGGATAAAAGGACCCCGCCCCCCTTAAAAAACTGGCAATGGCAGTGGGGAAAATCATAAAAGAAGCTGGATTTGAGGATGTTTGGAGACATGCCAATCCTGGAAGGAGAGACTTTACATTTTACTGCCCTAGACATCAGGTCTATTATGGAAAATAACAAACTGTCCAAATGCAAAAAATGTTATGTTCTACCTACTATACTAGCAGACCATCACGCTGTGGTTCTAGACATATGGAAAAACAGGAGGGGAACGCCAGAAAAAAAAAAGTTGGAAAATGCAGCCTGGTCTGCTGTCTGCTACAGGACAAGGAAAGTAGAGAAAAAAATCAGAGAGGAGGTAAGACTATACAAACAGCCTAGAATCTCTGCACCCCTCCTTTGGGAGGCAGCCAAAGTAGTAGTGAGGGGTGCCCTGATCTCATCATCGGCTTACAGGAGCAAAAGCAGGCGATTCCAACTCAAAGAATTATATTCTGTTCTGATGAGACTGGAAGCGCTCAATAAGGAAGTCCCCACTAAAGAGAGAATGAAAGAGATAACTAATATCAAGGGTGAAATCAGCTCCCTAGAAATGCTTAAGACAGCCAACCAATTGAGAGGCATTAGGGTGTATTATGAAAAATCCAGTAAAGCAGACCATGCACTGAGTTGGTTGCTAAAACAACAGAGGAAAAAGAACTTTATCACACAGGTCAGAAAAGAGGGAGGGAAGATTTCCTCCTCTACGGAGGAATTAAAAGAGGCCTTTGTAAAATTCTATGCTAAATTATACAAATCCTCCCAGCCCTCCAAACAAAGATGCCGGACTCATTTTTGTGAAGCCCAGATCACTGTATGCCTAAAGGAGGGGAGAGATGCAGAATGCTGTGCCTGCTATAGACCCATATTCCTTTTGAACTCCGACTTTAAAATATTCTCAAAGATCCTGGCACCTAGATTAAACAAACATGTTGGCTCACTGATCTCATTTGACCAAGATGCCTTAATTCAGGGGAGACGGGGCAGATGATGTTCGGAAGGCAGTACACCTAATCCATTTTATCAATAAAAATAGAAATGTGGCAGTAGTAGGGGCTTTAGATCCAGAGAAAGCTTTTGATAGGATTGAGATACAATTCCTACTAAAGACCATGGAAAGGATGGGGTTTGTGGGAAATTTCTTAGAATGGGTTAAGGCAATATACTGCCAGGTCTCAGTTACTAATCAATGGAGAAAAACCTGAGTTGTTTGAACTGGGTAGAGGCACTAGACAGGGCTACCCCTTTTCCCCTCTCCTATTCGATACAGCTTTGGAGCTGCTGGCTATAGCTATGCGATCAGACACAGGTATCCAAGGCATTAAAATAAAAAATAGGGAATACAAAGTGTTCTTATATGCGGACGACATGCTGGTGTTCCTGAGCAATCCCCTGACCTCTGTTTCTCACCTGATTTCACTTATTGACTCCTTTAGTGAGGTGTCATGGTACAAAATAAATGTGCAAATATCTGAGGCACTACTGTACACCAAAGATCAGAAAGACTACGAGATTAAGGGAGCATTACCCTTCAGAGTGGAAAATAAGGGTGTCAAATACCTAGGAATCTTCTTGAGCAAGAACCCCTGCGCTCTATATGCTGATAACTTTGCAGGCTTTCTGGAGGAACCAAAAAAAGATTTTGACAGAGGGGGAGGCATGGCATGCTCGTGGCTAGGGCAAATTAATGTTTTTAAGATGGTTATGCTCCCAAAGTTTATTTATAAATCCCTGCTTCTTCCTATTTAGTTTTCCAAGGAGCTGCGGTTGCTGAAGTGAGATGAGTAGTAGTTGGAGCGACGGTGGCATTTTTCGCATGTTGAAGCTGACAGATTGTGACATAGAGCCAGTTTATGAGCCTATGCCGTGACTATACGGGCAGTAAAGAGCGAGTTCTTTGCTGCCCTCATAGCATCGGCAAAATGCCATCCAGCTGAGCTTTTCTGGGTTGTGCGGGGGCTGGTCAGTCCAGCCTCCCTCAACCTTGGAGGGGAGCCATCTACTGCTCGCTGTGACACGTTTGTGGATTATTTTGTGGATAAAATCGTTTGTATTCACCATGACTTCGACGCCACACTTATTACACTACAGGAATCAGAGGTTATGGAAACCCCGTCATGTCTGGTTTTCTGGGATCAGTTTCGGTCAGTGACACCCGCTGATGTGGTGGATGTTCTTGGGGTGGTCAAGGCTAACTCTTGTGAATTAGATCCTTGCCTATCCTGGCTGGTTAAGTTCTGCTGGGAGACAATGGAGCCATTGCTGGCTGGGATGGTCAACACCTCCCTGCAGGAGGGCAGAGTGCTGAGCTATCTCAAGGAGGCTGTGGTGCTGCCTCTGCTCAAGTAACCATCGCTTGACATTGACTCCCCTGCCAGCTATCGGCCTGTCTCTAACCTTCCCTTTTTAGGGAAGGTTATTGAACGGGTAGTGGCTTGGCAGCTGCAGGGGCATCTTGATTGCATCGGTTTTCTTGATCCCTCTCAGTCCGGCTTCCATCCAGGGCATGGCACCGAGACTGCGCTTGTGGCTTTGGTAAATGACCTGCACCGAGAACTGGATTGGGATTGTTCAACCCTGCTGATTTTGTAAGATCTGTCTGCTGCATTTGATACCGCCAATCAGATTTTGGTGCCGCGCCTGCAGGAGTGGGCAGGACTGTTCTTGAATGATTCTGATCTTTCCTGACCAGAAAAGCCCAGCAGGTGGTGCTTGGGGATTGTTTTTCATCATATCGAGAACTCTCATGTGGAGTCCCGCAGGGTTCTGTTTTGTCCTCTCTCCTGTTCAACGTGTACATGCAGCTGCTTGGCAAGGTGATTAGGGGGTTCGGTGTGCAGTGTCATTAATATGCTGATGACACCCAACTGTACCTCTCTTTTTCAACAGACCCAGGCCCAGCAGTCTCAGTGCTTACTTGGTGTTTGGCGGCTGTGGGGAATTGGATGACGGCTAATCGACTGAGGCTGAATCCTGACGAGACGGAGGTGATGTTAGTGGGTAAGGCGATGGAGTTGGTGGCCCCCATTATTGATGAGGTCTGTCCTCAATTGGCCTCCCAGGTATAGAGTCTGGGGGTGCTCGGTGCGCAGCTCCACCTGGATCTCCAGGTGGAGGCTGTGGCGAGGAATGCTTTCCACCAATTACATCTGGTGCGACGGCTTCGGGCGTTTGTTTTGGACTCTGACCTGGCCATGGTCATCCATGCTTTCATCACTTCTCAACTAGACTACTGTAATGCATTCTACATGGGGCTACCCATGGTGACAGCTCGGAAATTGCAGCTGGTACAGAATGCGGCGACCCATCTCCTGTGGGACTGGATCGCCGGGACCATATTACACCAGTACTCCACTCTCTGCAGTGGCTGCCGGTGGTTTTCCGGGCCCGGTTCAAGGTGTTAGTCTTGGTCTATAAAGCCCTAAACGGCCTGGGCCTTGTCTATCTGCGAGATTGCCTCACTTCCCGGGTCCTGGATCAGCCCCTGCAGTAATTCGGGGGTGCCCTGCTCGAGGTCCCCCAAGTTTTTCAGGGGGCCACGTAGGGGAGGATATTCTCGGTGGCCGCACTGCAAGCGTGGAACTCCCTTCCGATAGAGGTCCGGCTGGCCCCGGATCTTCCCTCCTTTCGGAGAAGTTGTAAGATCTGACTGTTCTGCCAGGTGTTTGGCAGGAGAGATGGGTAGTGGGGGTGGTGGGATGTGTTGTTTCCCCCCCCCTCCTTTTATGATGTTTTATTTAACTGTTTTTAATTATTGTAAGCCGCCCCGAGCTGCCTGTGGCAGGAGGAGCGGAGTAACAAACTTTTAAAATAAATAATTAAAATTAATATTAAGCTTCCAGATAGATTCTTCAATAAAATGAGAATTGGGCTGAACAAATTCATATGGGAAAATAAAAAACTTCAGGTCAGAGAACAGACCCTGATGAAAAGTAGTAAGGAGGGAGGGATGAACCTTCCAGATCTAAAAAAATATCATTGAAGATCTGCCCTAAGAGCAGTAAAATACTGATTTCAGAACCCCTTGGGGGTAGACTGGAGAACATTTGAATCAGACATGTTAGAGAGAGTAAACCTCAAAGAAATTCTGGTCCTATAACCTCACATCTCTGGGAGAGATCTTAAAGACCATCCCTTTATGGGATTTGCAATATATATCTGGTATAAGTGCCTACAAAAATGGACATCCATCCTGATGCTTCCCCCCTGTATACACTGGAGAGTGGGGTCCTAAGAGCTAGAGGGATTGTGCAGGGACTGATAAGGCTAATGAGTCAGATGGGGATAATATATGCTAAACAACTATTTGTGGGTGAAAAATTTATATCGAAGGTAGCAGTTGAAACCCTCATCCAACAACCAGTGGACCTACTGCAATACTTCCAGCTAAGGAATTTCCTCAGCTCCCTGGGGAAAAAAGAAGTAATCTGCAGGAAGCTCCACCTACTTGAAAAATTACTGTTCTGTCACGAAAGTAACAAAAGCCTCCTTTCAAAAATCTACAAATTGTTTGCCAAACTATGGATGTCAGAGGAGGTCTCATATATCAATCAATGGAAGAAAGACCTGGGAAGAAAACTGGAAAAGAGACAGAAGATGGAACGCTGGAAACACATGACTCAGTGCTCCAGATCACTTCAAGTGAGGGATACCCACATTAAAATTGCAACCCGGTGGTATTTTACACTAACCAGACTAGCAAAGATGAAAAAAGGCTTCAAAGATCACTGCTGGAGAAACTGCGGGGAGGAGGATTCGCTAATGTATTGTTTCTGGTCCTGTGCTAATATTGTCCCCTTCTGGCTAATGATTTGGAGGTATGTCAAATCTGCCACGGGCTTAAACCTACCATTTAAACCTACTATTGCCCTGCTGGCCACAAATTAAGAATCACAAAATGGCATGCACCCAACTGTTATTGGCGGGAATAAACATTATTGCCAAAAATTGGAGAAATGACCAAGCCCCTTTAGAGAATGAATGGCTGAGCCTTGTATGGTTTATTGCCAATATGGAGAAAACCATTGTGGAGGCCACAGGCCAACTGCAGATGTTTAATGAGGTGGGGGGGACATGCTGTGAAATTATAAGACACACGCAGGGTGAGGACCCCT
This sequence comes from Sphenodon punctatus, assembly GCA_003113815.1. NCBI lineage: Eukaryota > Metazoa > Chordata > Lepidosauria > Sphenodontia > Sphenodontidae > Sphenodon > Sphenodon punctatus. Next base: position 687,634 of record QEPC01010148.1, read on the forward strand.
TGTTGAGTTAATTTTGGTTGCCAAGATGGGTAGTGAGAATGTGGCTGATAAGCTAAGGTGTACGCTGCAAGGGTGGAATCACAGAGGGTAGAGATCAGATGCAGTAAATGTTAGAGTTAGAAATGTTATGACATAGTAGCTTGCTGTTGCACTCAGATGTTCTGTAGTCTATACATTGATGCATGCTGTGTAACAAAGTCCTTACCTGCATTGTAACTTCACGTTGCTGTAAGTTGCTTGAAATCTCAATAAAAGGCTTATTAAAAAAAAAAAAACACCATTGGTGATCAGAACTGAACACAGTATTCCAGATGCAATCTTACCAGAGCCCTATACAGAAGCAACAATACCTCCCTATCCCTGCTGGCAATACCACGCCTAATACATCCCAGGATAGCATTTGCCTTTTTTACAACTGCATCACATTGACGACCCACAGTCATTTTCATCCTCTGTTGTTTCCAACGGATGAGTTCCTAGCTGATACCTAACATTCTTGTTACTAAACCCCAAATGTATAACCTTGCACTTTGAACTGTTAAATTTTATCCCATTCCTAACACTCCAATCCATGAAGCCATCCAGATCATCCTGTATAATTTTCCATCCTCCTCTGCATTGGCAATTCCTCCCAGCTTATCAGCAAACTTCATTAGCACCCTCTTACTTCACTCACCAAGGTCAATTAAGTATATTAAACAAGTCGGGTCACAAAACAGATCCCTGAGGAACTCCACTAGTAACTCCCCCCCACCTAGAAAGTCCACCTCTCAATAAAACCCTTCCCCCCCCCAGTTAACCCACCTAACTGCATTTTTGATAATTCCCATATTTTCAAGCTTAAGCAGTAATTTTCCATGTGGCACAGGGTGATTTCAGACGTTAGACAGTCCCGATTCACCACAGTTGATTCCCGGCGGGGGTGAACCGAACAACCACCCCCCGTGGTCAAAAAAAGCCCCAAAGACGTGACGGGACCGGGACCATGGCAGGGAATCGGGCCGCCAGATCATGGCCTGGGGCAGCGCAGCAGACGTTACGCTGATCCCAGGCCGGGCCATGGTCAAAGCACCCGGAAGGCGCCTGGGCGGCTTGTCCCGGCTGCTGCTGTGTGCCCTTTAAATCTCCCTCCCCGGCCTGTGTTGTTGCTGGTTGCCTGCCAGAGACGCTGCGTGCTTTGTCCCCGGCTGGGAATCATTTCCTTTGATTCCGGCCGGTGGTTGCCATCCAGACGTTACTTTTTGTTGTTTCCCGGTGGGAATCTCTGACCATGCTTTTGGGGCTTATCCGGTGGGGAGCCCCGGAAGC
>QEPC01010148.1:696682-707861 GCA_003113815.1 Sphenodon punctatus
GAGCAGACTGAAGCTCAACCCCGATAAGATGGAGGTGATGGTGGTGGGGAGAGCGAAGGAGGTGTCGGCCCCCCTTATTTGGGGGGTTTGCCCACCCATAGCTCAGCAGGTCCAGAGTCTGGGGGTGGTGCTGGACGCAGACCTCTGCCTAGAGCGGCAGGGGGAGGCGGTCGCAAAGGCTGCCTTTCGCCAGTTATATCTGGTGCAGAGGTTGCGGCCGTTCATCTCCGGCCCGGACCTGGCCTCCCTCATCCATGCCTTCGCTGGACTATTGCAACGCGCACTACGTGGGGCGTCCCTTGTGTTTGGTTTGGAGGATGCAGCTAGTGCAGAATGCGGCGGCCCATCTCCTATCGGGGACGGGTCGCCGGGAGCACATAACACCAGTGCTCCAGGCTCTGCACTGGTTGCCGATAGCGTACCGAGCCAGATTCAAGGTGTTGGTAATGATTTACAAAGCCCAGCACGGTCTCGACCCCTCATACCTCAGGGACCGCCTTGCCCTCCGTGCCCCGGAGCGTCTCCTTCAGTCTGCCGGGGGTGCCTTCTTGGAGGTCCCCCGCATTAAGCGGGGGGCCACAATGGAGAGGGCATTCTCGGTGGCTGGGCCCCGTCTCTGGAACTCCCTACTGGAGGAGGCCCGCCTGGCCCCAAGCCTGTTAGTATTTCAGCGAAAATGCAAGACCTGGTTGTTTGCCCAGGCCTTTGGGGAGGGGGTGGGAGTTGATTTTTATTCCCCTATCCCAAGTAGTTATACCCCAGGCCCTGTTTTATATGTATGTTTTTAAAATATTGATATGGTATTTTTAATGTGTTTTGATTGTTTTGACTTGTATTTTATGATTGTAAGCCGCCCCGAGCTGTGCTCAGGAGGGTGCAGGGTATAAATTTAATAAATAAATAAAATAAATATAAATAAAATAAATTATGTTAGTTGCCTTCAGACCCCCATTTCCCTTGCCACTTAGTGGATAGTAACCACCAAGCCTTATAGTTCTGTTAGGACCAATTTCTGAGATGACTGGACTTTATTTACACAGATGTTGCTTGCAATTATTATTTTACTCACCAAACTATTATGTAAATTAAACAAAACTTGTTATTTGGGCAAGTACGTGAAAATGCTAAGATGCCTCATCATTGCGCTCTAGAGCAATGTGGCTGGGAAGGATCCACAATGAGGCTTTGTGGTAGGAGCCATGGCAGATGCAGATCTCATCACCTTACACCCAGCATCTGCTAGAGAGAAGCAGCATTGACATTTTCCATGAAGAGCTACAGAAGCCCCTTTTGTCCATGGGCCTTTCCCTTTCAGAATGGACGGATCCCATACACCTCTCAGCGATCAGCCACTTGGTGCTTCCCTGCATTGGGTTTAGCCCATGCTGCATATACTGTTCTATTGTGGCATGGGCTGGAGGCTAATGCAGGGGGGGGGGGCTGGGAGTGAGATGGGACCTGGGCATAGTGGTCTAGCTCTAATAGGGACCTCTTGATAGCTCTTCGGAGTGGGATCAGGGGTGTAATTTTAGGGGGAAATTAGTGAGGGGCAAATCAAGGTTTGGGAGAGATGACTGCCTTTTCCCTCCTGCCCCATAGCAAACAGCACTCCTGCTAGAGAACGCAGAAGTGTTCAAATCCTATTTGTCAGTGACACTTTCCTAATTCCTAAAACTATGGAGTGGTGCTGTGGTATAGGAGTGACACCCTGTGGCTAAAGGAGAAAACTGCAGTTCCTTCATCCAACTGCATCCCACTTTTGACCAGGGGTGTTTTCTAGGGGTGGGACTCTGGACAAAATTTTGGTTTCGGTTTCTTTCGGTTTCAGTTCCCCTGTGTCTCAGATTTCCTTTCAGTTTCAGATCTATTGGGTGTCGGTTCTTTTTCCTAGTCAAGTCAATGGTAAATTTCCCCATAGACTTCAATGGGAAAGGGAACTGTCCGAGAGCCCCGAGACTCAGAGATCCCCCACCAAAACCCCCTGGGCATCCCCACCACCCCACTCCCAACCTTGGAGGGTGGGGATCCATTACCCCTAACACCTCCACCCGCTGGGGCCTGGCTTTACCCCCCATCCCACCCCCACGGCCCCTGTACATTACTTACCTTTGCAGGTCCGGGTCTAGAGGGTGGGGGGTTACGACCGCTGGCTGGGCCACCAGGTGGGCCACTGTCACTGCTACCGGCGGCTGGGCCGCTTCCTTTACTGACTGGTGTCGGGAGCCCTGTAACCGTTTTGGATTAGGGCTGCACATGCGCATAATGACCTCGGTGGCCATTTGCGCATGTGTGCTGCGCCACTGCCAGTAGCAGCGTTTTCAAGATGCTCTGGAGCTGGAACCTGTAAGAAGAAGAAGACTTGGCTGGAGCTGGCTCTGCTGCCAGTAGCTGGGCCTCTTCCACTGCTGACTGGTGTCGGGAGCTGGCTCCGCTGCCAGACGGCCGTGTCTTCTCTACTGCCCTGCTGCGGAGAAGCCCCGGTGGCCTGGCAGCAGAGCCGGTTCCCAACACCAGTCAGCAGCAGAAGAGGCCCAGCCGCCAGTAGCAGAGTCAGCTGCCCAGCTGGTGGCTGTGAACCCCACCGTTCGGACCCACCCTCCACACAAAGGTAAGTAATGTACAGGGGCCCCGGGGGTGGAGTGGGGGTAAAGCCGGGCCCCAGCGGATGGGGGTGTTAGGGGTAATGGATTCCTACCCCCACCATCCAAGGCTGGGAGTTGAGTGGTGCGGGTGGAGAAGGTTTCCCGGCTCTTCCCATTGAAGTCAATGGGAGGATTTCCCATTGACTTCAGTGAGAACAGAAGATAAAAAAAATGGGAACTGAGAAGGACCTAATTTTCTAATCTCTCGGTTTTAACCGAAAGAGGCACTTTCGGCCTCTTTTGGTTAAAATCAAAATTGAAAGTCCCATCCCTAGCATTTTCATACATGATGGTGCTTGGGTGCTGCCATGGACTTACCCAGTCTTGAGACAGGCTGCCACTAAAGCCAGGACCAGGCTGGGCCCCCAAACTAATGTGACGGGGGCTGGGCTACTGGGGAGGGCAGGGAAATATATGGATGTGCATCCGTCCCACCCCTGCACTGCACCAAGTAGCCTGTCCCACCTCTCTGATGGACAGCCATGGTGGTCAATGATGGCTGCCATGGTACCCAGAACCAGCAAGGACTCCAGACTAGGTCCAGTAAAGCAGGCTTTCAAATGTGATAGCCTGATTTACTCCCAGTAGGGCGATCGGATCCCAGCTGTGGTGGTGGCCAGCGTGGGCTATGACTCAAAGACTTTCTCAAGTCACAGCCTGGGCTAGCCTCCACCACAGCCAGGATCTATCCTGGGTGAACATCTGTTACCCCAGGAACTGATGTGATGGTGGCCCATGGGCTAAAGCAGGGTAAAGTATGGTAAAGCAGGCCACTATCATGTCTGAAAACCCCCCAAGTGAAAAATTCCTTTGGAATTCATTGGTCCTCCTGATCTGAAGCCTCTCATTACTGAATAGCTTTTACAGGGAGATCAAATTCAAATTTAAATTTATTATGCATGACCGTTGGCCATAGCATTCATACATCATACAACATGATCTTAAATAAATAAATCAGTCAGATAATATTCTAGTTAAATACAAACATTGACAGAAAATAAAACTTTACATTTGACTGCTAGCCTGTCCTACCTTAATAGGTTCCTTGGGCCTTTTCGGCTAATTTAAACTACAGGAACCAAAAAAGCCTTCAAAAACCTCAAAGTCGAGGCCATGTAGCCAAAAAGGCATGGCTCATATCCAAATGTCGTGGTCCCAAAAGTATCACAAATAGTTCCATTCATACTCAAACACATACAAAATATAATAAATCGTAAATACTGCACAAGGATTTGACAAAAATAGTCAGCCCTTTACCCGAAACCACAGATACTTAGTTGTAGCGCAATTCAGTTACTGCAAGGAGATGTGCAGGGTCAATAGAGTAACATATACAAATCCCCCCACCAGTTACAATAGTTTAAAAGCCAGAAACTTTTCTCTGGCCTGGAATACATCTATCAGAAAAGACATCGCAGCATGAGTAACGTTGGACTTTTTATCCGCCAGTAATTGCCTCACCAATTCCTGCAATGTTCTGCCTGGCTATCTGTCCGTAATCTTGGTCAACCATACGGCCCTAGTTTTATCGTAAAGGCAACAATCACAGAAAATGTGCTCAACAGTTTCAAGTGATTGATTGTCGAACGGGCAGAGCCTCTGATGCAAAGGTAGGCCTCCGTATCTCCCCTCCAGAACCCGTGTAGGGAGAACGTTAAGCCTAGCCCATAGGAAGAGATGGATCTTCCTAAAAGAGCATTCGAATGTCAGGTAATCAGCAGGGCTGGGCAGGCTTGGGCTTAAGTAGATACAGTGGGCCAAAGATCTATGAGAGGACATTTTGGCAAAATCCTCTTGTCTACTAATATCGACCAGTCTACCATGAATCTCGGCCTTAGCCGACCTCACGTCCTTCAGCAGTAATTCTGGTAGAGAAAGACCCAAAGAGCAAATTTTAGTTGCTATCGTCTTGCTCCAAATACTCACAAAGGGGTCCTCTCGCAAAAAGAAAAAAATACCAGCATTCAGATGTGAAGCTGAGTTTATTCGAAGCCAATAGACAATAGCTTGCTTCATGGCTCAATGCTCCAAGGAGTCTGCCCGGTTTCCAGGCGCACAGCAACCGAGGGAACACTATTAGGAATTAATAAACAGTAGACGCAAAAAACTCATCCGAATGGCATCCAGGTCCTGGGGGCACTGCTTCCAGGGAGATCTGAGTTCCCACTCATTGGATATAGAACCCAGCAAAAGCCTAAAGTGTGTTCTATTTGCTTTATGCAAATCAGATCTGACTACAGTGCAACTGGGAAAGTAAAAGAAAATGGTCTGAAAAGGGTCTTTTGCCGAACTGGAATGAAAACATGTCACTTTTTTAAAAATTTAGCCTACGTAACATGACATGTCCCTTCATTTTTACTCCTGAAAGCACATTGGAGAACAGAACAAAAAAGGGGGGTGGGGAGACCAAAAAATGAAAAAGAAAATTGTGATTGGGGAGAAAGAAATGGGAAAGAGTTTAATGAGCTAACGACATCCTTTTGTTCCCGGCGCTGGTGAATGAGAAGGAGAAACCAGACAAAGCGAGAGAAGCTAAGTGATTTGCGATTCCTGAAATTGTGTTCTGTTTTTTGTGTTTTGGTGTGTGTGGGACCCCACAGTGACTACTTGTTGAAGACCCTTACCGTTTTCCTAAGTGTATTTATGGAGTGACTGCGAGAGTGAGAGCGGTGTGACTGGGAGTTTGGAAGGACCCCCCCACCCCCGGGTTTACCTCTTCCCCGTTCCCTGGGGTGCAAGTTCTCCCTGAGCCTTCTACCCTTGGGCCCCTTTCCTTGACCTACCACCACAACCCCCCAATGGCTATCCCTGCTTCCCCCTCGTGGTGTGGGTCATGCAAGTTGTGTGTGTGAGCGTGGCCAAGGCTCCTTTGACGCTGGTGCCCTATAACGATAAGGACCTAGGCTCAGTAGAGCCATTTTGGTCCACCTAGTATCCTGACGGGCTGTTACCCCCCCCCGATAGATGCTTCCAGCACCTCAAGTCCAGGCGTGTGGGTGGGTGGAGTGGGTGTTGTGTGTTCCTTCCTCCTTTCCCTTCCTCCCAAAAGCACCCCTTCCCCGTCACAGATTCACCAGCAGAACCTTACTTCCTTCCCCCTTCCTATGCTAGTACTGACCCCAATGGATGTAGCCAAGGAAATAGGGGAACTTGTCCGTGTAGTCCAGTCCCTAGCCATGGAAGTCCGGGACTTACGAGAAAAACAACAGACCTTGACCTCCGCAGGGGCCCAAATCTAGGCCACCCCTGCAGTACCTCTGCCGGCGGTGGCCCCTGTAGTGGTCCCGGCACCAGTGGTTGCAGTAACCACATCCCGAGAACCTCAGAGCCCCCACATTGAAAAATTAATAGGGGATCGTAGGGCCTTTCAGGGGTTTTTGGCCCTATGCAGACTAACCTTTTCAATGCAACCCCAAACTTAGTCAACCGACACTCTAAAGGTGGCGTACATTACAGGGAATTTAGGGGGCACTGCCCTGGAGTGGGTTACCATCCTTCTTCAGGGGGACAGCCCCTTGTTGTCAAATTACGCAGACTTTGTAAAAAAATGTACATGTCTGTTTGACCACCCCCATCGGATAAGGGATGCCAAGACTGCAATTATGTCATTATGACAAGCCCGAAGGGGGCTCTTGGAATATATAACACTGTTTCGGCAATTGGCCCTGGAGCTGCGATGGCCAGAGGATGTCCTTCGAGTTATGTTCCAAAGGGGGCTGGGTGACGAATTAAAAGACCAGCTTGCTCTCACGGCTCTCCCGGATACGTGGGAACAACTCTCTACCCTCACATTGCAGATAGAAGGTTGCCTCACTGAACAACAGCGAGAGCAGAAGCAGGAGAACCGGACCTATGTTTCTCGAGCACTTCCGCCCCTCCCAGCAACAACCAGCCAGAGGACAGGTGAAGCTGAACCAATGCAAATCGGTGTCTCACAAGGCCCGTTGACAGCGGAGGGAAAAGAACGACGGCGACGATCGCGCTCGTGCTACTATTGCGGTAAGCCCTCCCACTTCGTCCATGATTGCCCATCACTACCGCCCCAGTGACGAGAATGGGGAAAAGCCAAAGGTCGGGAGGGACAGGGGGCCCCCCGACCATAAAAGTTACCCCCTGTACACATGGAATGGGATCAAGTCATCTCCGCATCCCTGTAATGATTACGGTAGATGACACCCACTCTATCATCGTATGGGCCTTAGTGGATTCTGGGGCCTCTGGCAACTTTATGGACAGTAACCTGCTACGCAGGTGCACCATTCCCTCTCAGCCCAAGGACAGCCCAGAACTGGTTCATTCAATTGATGGCTGTCCATTAATCTCTGGACCCATAACCACCCAAACCTGCCCCCTACGATGTACAACTGGGCAACACCAAGAGTTTTTGTCCTTTGATATCATTTGCACCCCTCTTTTCTGAGTTGTGTTGGGGCTGCCTTGGCTCGGACAGCATAATCCCCGTATTGACTGGAAGATGAAACACGTGTTTTTTGACTCTCTGTATTGTAGGGCAACCTGTCGAGGCCCCGAACCCCATATTGCTGGAGTAGCAGCTTCCACCCAGGAACCAGCACCAAGTACGTTGCCTTTGCAGACGTTTTCAACAAGGTCCAGGCCACTGAATTACCACCACACTGGACTTATGACTGTCCCATTGATCTTATCCCTGGCAAAGAACCCCCTTTTGGCAGAATATATGCCCTCACCACTCCGGAGTTGGGGACTCTGCGACGATACTTAGAGGATAGCCTCCAAAATGGATTCATACACCACTCCTGGTCACTGGTGGGGCCCCCGATCTTTTTTGTGTCCAAGAAGGATGGGGGCCTTCGGCCTTGTATCGACTACCGATGGTTAAATGCGATAACCATTAAAAACAGGTACCCCCTTCCCTTGATTCCAGAACTGCAGAACCACTTGCAAGAGGCTATTATCTACACCAAATTGGATCTCTGGGGGGCCTATAACTTGGTATGAATCCAGCCTGGCAACGAGTGGAAAACAGCGTTGCAAACGCGGTATGGACATTATGAATACTTGGTCATGCTGTTTGGACTGGTTAATGCTCCGGCGACGTTTCAACACTTTATTAGTGATATCTTGCGAGATCTCCTAGACCTCTCCATCATCGCCTACTTAGATGATATCCTTATTTACTCCACTTCCCTCGACCAGCATGTGCAGCACGTGCGTCAAGTATTGCAAAGACTGCAGGAAAATAAGTTATATTGTAAAGGAGAAACGTGTGCCTTCCACCTAACGACCGTCGAGTTTTTGGGGTTCGTGATCACCCCAACACCCCCGTTGGAGCAAATGATATCAAAATGGACAAACAGAAAATAGAAGCAATCCAACGCTGGCCAAACCCAAGGGGGTTAAGCCCCTACAACGTTTTTTGGGGAGCACGAATTATTACAGGCACTATATCCTAAGGTATGTAGCTATTACCACCCCACTCACCCAGTTATTAAAAAAGAATCAGTCCTATCTTTGGGGCCCTGTGCAGCAGCACAGTTTTGACCTTCTGAAGCATACATTTACGGTGGCTCCCCTTCTGCAGCACCCGGACTTTAAAGGTCGTTATTTGTGGAATCAGATGCCTCTAGCACTGCCGTGGGGGCGGTGCTGCTCCAAGACACTTCAGCATCCATGCAACTCCTTCCTTGTGCATACTATTCCAGGCAACTAAACTCTGCGGAACGCAACTACACTATCTGCGTGTAGAGAACTCCTTGCGATTAAGGCTGCATTTGAAACCTGGCAGCACTACCTTGAAGGAGCCAAACACCCCGTAACAGTAATAACAGACCACAAGAACCTAACATTTTTACAAACAGCCCAAATAAACAATGCCCAGCACGCTTGATGGGCCCTATTTTTTGCCAGATTCTCATTTGTAATCCAATACCACCCAGGACGCTTAAATATGTTGGCGGACGCCCTCTCGCGATGTTACGAGGAGTCAGACCCCATGGCTAAGCGAAGAGGGGCTGTCCTTAATCCCCAGGTATTTGCTGCTTCTTATGTGAACTTACAACAACTGCAAGAAGCAAACGAATGCGAGGGACCCGGAGACTCTGACCCAGCAACCCAACTGGAAGGTAGGGATGGGCGAACGCGGTTCGGAAGTTCGGAGTTCGGCCCGAACTCGAACTGTTTGGATGACCGAACTTGAACCCGAACCCGAACGCGAACATACCAAACAAATCGAACACCGAACGGCCAAATGGCCGAACAGTTCGGTCTGTTCGGATCGCGTTCGGATGAGTTCGGGTGGCAAAGAAAGGTTCACTGGAAGGTCAAACATTACAGGGAGATGTCAGTCACTGAAGAGCAGACTTCCAGGCACCAGGGGTGGAGAGGCTTGCAAGAAACGAAACTAATTATCTGCCTCCCCACTTCCCAACACCTTCTGAGCTAGTCACTGTTCCTGAACAGCAGGTGCTGAGTAGGATTTTTAGATTGCTTTAAGTTTCATTTCACTTTTGTAATGAAATGAAACTTAAACCATAAACTGAAACCTTGTGTTATGCACTGTACAGACTCATTGAGTATGTAATGTATGTATTTCACTACAGACTCCTCTTCTATTTGTGAAGATTCCACCCCCATCCCATATATATTGTATGTATATATATCCATATATATCCATATATGAATTTATGGATGTATATATATCCATATATATCCATATCCATATATATATATGGATACATATATATATATATATATGGATATAGATATGGATATGGGATGGGGGGGATAGATAGATAGATGAAGACAGTTGTAGGAGTTACCTTAGTGATAGAGATAGCGTTAGTTATTTAGTTTTAGTGTTTGTAGGAGTAGGACTGTGTACTTATTAGATAATCCATTTACTTCATAGCTTTAGAATAGTTAATAGCGGTTAGATTTAGTGTAGACAGATATATATAATATTAGATTTAAAAAAATAAGAAAACCCCATATAAAAACCAAAAAAGCAAATAAAGAACAAAAGAAAACCCAATAAAAAACCAAAAAAACATATAAAAAAAAACAAAAAAACATAACAACACTTCCCGAACGGCCGAACGGCCGAGCCGAACAGCCGAACCGAACAGCCTAACGGCCTAACCGAACAGCCTGTTCGGACGAACGAACCGAACATCCGAACCCAAACTCGCCGAACGAACCGAACGAACGAACCGAACAAACGGACCGAACAAATCCAAACCGAATGGACGAACCGAACGGATGAACCGAACGCAGCCGAACCGAACGGCCGAACCCGAACTGCGATCTGTTCGCCCATCCCTACTGGAAGGCAGGTTATGGTGAAAGAAGGGCCACATAGTAATTCCCCTGTCTTGTCGACCCCAAATTCTGTGGGCCCACCACGATGCACCCTTGGCAGGGCACCCCGGATCGCAGCTGATGTTACAAATGATGCGTCGAGAATTCTGGTGGCCTTCCATCGTACATGACGTTAAACAATACGTCCAACAGTGCACTGTCTGCGCGCAAACGAAAGACCTGCACCAGTCTCCCATAGGATTACTGCAGCTTTCTCCACCTCCTCAAGGTCCAGAGAGTTGGACTTGACTTTATAGTGGAGCTCCCCCCTTCAAAAGAGTACAACACCATTTTCGTCATTGTGGACCACTTTACTAAGATGGCACATTTTGTTGCTTGCAAAGGATTGCCCACTGCCCGTCATACTGCACTTCTTTTCATTAGACATGTAATAAAACTCCATGGATGCCCATGAAAAATAATTAGCAATCGAGGGTCACAATTTGTTTCTCGTTTCCGGAAAACACTCTTTACAGCCCTCCATGTCACGCTCAAGCCAACTACAGCTTACCACCCCCAAGCAAATGGACAGGTGGAGCGCATAAATCAAAATCTTGAACAGTACCTCCGTTGCTATACCACGTATCTCCAAGATGATTGGTACGCGTGGCTACCACTCGCTGAATTTGCCCTAAACAATGCCCCAAACGCATCGATCGGAGAATCACCATTCTACGTCTCCTATGGTTTTCACCCCCAGATCGGAGTTTCAGATTTACCAACTTTGCGGGTACCAGCAATGGGGGCCATGGTCCAGCAGATCCACAAGGCACTAGGGATGGGCGAACAGATTGCGGTTCAGGTTCGGCCATTCGGTTCGGCTGCGTTCGGTTCGTCCGTTCGGTTTGGCAGTTCGGTTCGTATGCATTCGGTTCGTTCGTTCGGTTCGTTCACTGAGTTCGGGTTCGGCTGTTCAGTTAGGCTGGTCGGTTCAGCCGTTCGGCCGTTCGGGAAGTGTTGTTATGGGTTTTTTTTTGTTTTTTATATGGTTTTTTGATTTTTTAAATTGGGTTTTATATGGTTTTCTTTTGTTTTTTATTTGGTTTTTTGGTTTTTATATGGGTTTTTTTGATTTTTTTTAATCTAATATTATATATATCTGTCTACACTAAATCTAACTGCTATTAACTATTCTAAATGCTATGAACTAAATGGATTATCTAATAAGTACACAGACCTACTCCTACAAACACTAAAACTAA
>QEPC01010148.1:715519-769526 GCA_003113815.1 Sphenodon punctatus
TAACCTCCCCCACAACCAGACCCCCGCCTCAAGGCCAGACGTGCGGGTCTGATGCTGCATGGCATACCCGGCTGGAACGAGATCCGCCAAAGTTGGACCAGCAAACTCGTCCAGCCAGGTCTCCTTAATACACACGAGGTCCACGGCCCCATCCAAGATTAAGTCCTGGATAATCGGGGCCTTGTTGACCACGGACCTAGCGTTCAACAACATCAACCCCCCACAAGTGAGTCTGTCCAGGGGACCCTAGTCCCCAGCACAAGGTGGGCATACCACAAAGCTTTTGCAGAGTTCCAGGAGTTTAGAGCAAGTCAGGGATGGGAGCTGGGTTTCCCCATTCCTTTTTTAAATTTTTTTTTTAAATTTTTATTTTATAATAACACTTAACCAAACTTATTTACACATTATTGTTGTTAAATACAGTATGGACCTTATGGGGACATCTTAATCCATCCCCTTACGGCTATGGTCCTATTTATCTTCCTATTTGTTGGTTTGACATGGTGAATAATTATATTTCTGTAAGGCATATTGACATTTTTGTGGTGTTGGGGTCTTTTTTTCCCTGGATTATTGTCCATATGTTGTTCCAGACCGCATAGAAGTCTTCCAGTTCTTTATGGATCTCTGCCTGGATACGCTCCATTGTGAGTACGAACCACAGTCTGTTTATCCATTTGGAGTAGGCGGGCTTTGTTTTAGACTTCCAGTTACAGAGGATTGTATGAATTGCCGCTAGACGTAGCTGTTGACAGGCGATTTTCCTCTCTTTGATTATTTTTAGGTCCGGAAAAACCCCAAGTAAAGCAGTGACTGGCTGGAACTGTACATCTTCTCTAGCTATTTGATTTATTGACGGCCATATTAATTTCCAGAAATCCTGAATATAGGGACATTGCCACCAGCAGTGTAGCCATGTACCAATCCCTCCACATCCTTGCCAACATTCTTTAGGGTATTTGTTATTCATTTGGTTTAATCTTTGAGGCGTTAAGTATATTCTATATGTAGTTTTAATTTGTGGCTCTTTAACGGTTAAAGATTTTGATGCTGTCCACATAGCTTCCCATATTAATTTTATTTTTTCCTCATCTATTCCTATTTGCAGATCTTCTTCCCATGCTGATAGATATGCCGCATCAGGTAAGTTAAACCATTTCTGCAGGAATTTATATATACGTGATATAATATGCTTTCGTGAGGAGTCTCCATATAGAACATACTCAATATCTTTAATTTTTCTGCTATAATTTTGTTTGCTCTTCTTATGATTGAATTTGCTCTTTATTTTTGCGTATAACATGAATCCTGGATCATTGCCTATTTTTTGTGTGATAGTTTCCAGACTTAGCATATCTTCATTAATAAATAGTTGGTGTGCATACTTTAATTCTTTTGATTCCCATTCTTTTTTTTTTTGTTTTGTAATTCCTGCTTCTATTGCCCACTGGTCAAATATTGGTGTGTATGGATTGGTTTCTTTTATTATTTCTGCCTTTCTTAGGCTGCTTTCCCATATTTGTAATGCCCTATGTATAAATGGGTGATCTATCCCTACTTTGGGGTTAATTTTTTGTTTGTCTGTTAGCAAGTATCTGAAGGATGCAGTTTTAAAATGTTCTTTTTCTAGTTCCAGCCAGTCTGGTTCTTTTAGCTCATGGTACCACACCTTTACTCCTCTCAATACTGAAGCCCAGTGGTACAATTTTATATCAGGCATACTCATTCCCTCTTGCCCTTTTTGTGTATATAATACAGCTCTCCTTATCCTAGGCTTTTTCCAGTTCCATATTATATGGGTTATTACTTTATTTACAATTCCAAAATACTCCTTATTTAATTTAATTGGCAATGCAAAAGATGTATACAAAAGCTTTGGAAGGATTATCATTTTGATCAAGTTTATTCATCCAATCCAAGATACTTGCAGATTTTTCCAGGCCTCCTCTTTCTTTTTTATCTCTTCTAATAATGGTACAAAATTTGCCTTGTATAAATCCTTCAAATTCTTTGTAACATTGATTCTCAGGTATTTACCAGATTGCTTTTGTACTTTAAATGGTGTAGCTTTTTGATATTCTTCCTTTGATAATCTCCCCTCATTGAATAACAAAATTTGAGATTTCTCAAAATTCACTTTATATCCAGATACCGAACTGAATTGACTTATAATCTTTAGCAGACTAGGCACCGATAGGGATAGGTGAGACAAAAACAACATCATATCATCGGCGTACATTGCCAGCTTAGATTCTGTCTTCCCCACCTTCACTCCTTTAATTTCTTCTAATTGCAATTGCTAATGGCTCGATCGCTATGTTAAATAGCAATGGTGACATTGGGCACCCCTGTCTAGTGCCTCTGGTCTATTTCTTCTGTTAGTTCCCCATATATTCTCTGTGCCTATTTCTTATGTTCGTTCCCCATCTATTATGATCTGAGCTTTAGGATTTTTGTATATTAGTTTAACCCACTGCAGAAACTGACCCTTTATTCCCATATTTTCCATAGTTTCAAATAAATACGGATGTTCCACCATGTCAAAGGCCTTCTCTGCATCTAATGATATTATTGCAGCGGGTATCTCGTTGCCTTTGACATGGTGGATGATATCTACCACCTTGCGCACATTATCTATACCCAGTCTCCCGGGCATAAATCCCGTTTGATCTGGCTATAATATATGGCATTACCTCTATGCCATGATTTTTGTGAAGATTTTCGCATCTACGTTAATTAGAGAGATTGGTCTGTATCCCCCACACACTTCCAAATTCTTCTCGGGTTTTGGGCACAGAGTGATGTGTGCCTCATAGAATGATTTAGGCATTTCCTTTTGTATATGAAATTAATTAAACATTCTAGTCAATAGAGGAGATACTTGCGCTGTGAAAGTTTTATAGAATTCGGCCGGATAGCCATCTGGGCCTGCTGTTTTGTTTTTTGGAAGATGCTTTATAGTTTCTTGCACTTCTTGTTCATCTATTTCTCTGTTTAGGAAATTTTGTTGGTCACCATTTAGTTGTGGGAGTTTATATTCTTGTAGGAATTTGCTTATATTCTCTTTTGTAGGACAGTCTGTTTCATACAACTTCCTATAAAATTGTGTAAAGCATTTTTCTTTTTCTTTTAACATGTCTATTGTGGGTTTTTCTCTAATAAAAGTGATTTCATTTTTCTTTCTTTTTTTCTTTACTAACCATGTCAGTGCTTTATCCATTTTGTTTGCTTTTTCAAAATAAAAAGCCTTTGTGTATCTAACCTTTTTAATTGTGTCTTCTGTTTCTAATAAGTTTATTTGGGATTTTAGCCTAGCTATGCTAGTTGCATTTAACTTGGGTTGTTTTGCTAATTGTTTAATTTGTATATAAAGGTCACTAATTTGTTTCTTTTATTCTTTCTTTAGGTATGCACCCAAAGAAATAAACTGACCTCTAAGGACAGCTTTGGCAGCTTCCCACACTATGGATGGGGATACTTCTGGTGTATCATTATTTTGAATGTATTCTACAAGTTGTTTCTGGATTTGCTCCTGTGCCCACATGTTACTTAAATAAAACTTTTTTAATCTCCAACTAGGATTCTGCCTTTTTTCTTTAATCTCATGTTTGATCTCTAATACCATTGAGTTATGATCTGAAAAGGGGATCATTTGTATATACGCTTTGTCACTTTTTTTTTTATCATCTCACTATTTACTAGTATATGGTCAATTTTTGTTGAGGTCTTGTGTGGATTTAAATAAAAAGTGAATTCCTGTTCTGTAGGATGTGTTACTCTCCATATCTCTTTAAACCCATTTTTTCCCACTACTTGTCTTATATGCTCTTGTTGCTTATTTAATTTATTTTTAGAGAATAGATCTAACGGTGAAAGTGGAGAGTTTAAGTCTCCAGTTATAATTACATTCCCTTCCATTTCCTGTCCTATTTTTACGATTATCTCTGCAAGAAATGCTGCCATATTATTATTGGGAGCATATATTGTCGTGATTGAGTATTTTTCTTCTTTAATTATCCCATTCAGGGTTGTTATTCAGCCCTCTGTGTCTCTTTCTATAGTATTAATTTGAAAGTTTAAGGTTTTAAGGACCCCAATTAGTACTCCAGCTTTCTTTTTATCTGCATTTGAGTGATATATCTTATAAAATTTATCACTGAATCTAACGGTATCCTGTTTAAGTAGATGTGTTTCCTGTATCATAAAAATATGCGGGCGAGTTGCTCTTATGTTTCCAGACCCTTTTTCATTTTATTGGGTTGTTCAGCCCACATACATTAAAGGATGATATTTTTATATTCTCCATATCTTTATTTTCTTCTTCTTTGAGTATCTTATTTTGATCTTTTCCTTCTCGTTTATCCCTCCTTTCTTATCATTCCCCTCACTTTTTTTCCCTTTTACCCTCATCTTATGTGTCTGCCTTACCTCCTGTCTCTCTCTGCCTTTAGCCTTCCTATTATTTATTTCACTCTTATTTACTTTTTTTCCCCTTATATCTTTCATCATGTCAAACCTTTCCCTTATTCCTTATCCCTCTAATCTTACCTATCTAACTATAATTTAGCTATAAGCTTATTTAACTTCCTTATGCCCCCCCCTTTTTTTTTTCTTATCAATCCTATTACAACTTAAATTTGGTGGAGCCCTCTTTTACTGGAGTGCCGTGTATTGCGGGCTTTCTGCCCCCCATCCAACCCAGACTATTACTTTTTGTGCATCCAAAAGACAAACTTTTCTTTATATCATCTTACACTTTAAAAATATAACAGTATAACCTTCCCCCCACATGCTCCATCACATCCTATTTGTTGTTTACACTGTCCTCTCTTAAGTTCTTTGCCAAGTATTTTTCCAGCTCAGCTTTATCTGCAAAATATCTTCTTCTGCCTTTATCTATGAATGAAAATTTGGCTGGGTAAAGTATCTGTGCTTTCATTCCCAATTGGTTAAATTTTTCCAGTTGAGATTTCCAAGCCTTTCTTTTTTGTACCGTGTCATATGCAAGATCTGGGAATATTGTTATCTTTTTTCCTTCATAAATTAGATTTTTCGTTGTTCTTGCAGTATTTTTTCTTTGTCTTGATAACGTAAGAAACGGGCTATGATCGCACGTGGTGGGGCCTGGTCCTTTGGCTTTGGCCTGAGGGACCTATGCACCCTCTCTATTTCTACTTCATGTAACTCTTGTCTCTCTGGGAACAGTGTTTTTATGATTTCCAATAAAGTGTCTCTGGCTCCATTTATTTCAGCCCCTTCTGGTATACCTAAGAATCTTAAATTATTTCTTCTTGACCTGTTCTCCAGGTCCTCTAACTTTTCTTTGAGTATGTTAACTGTTTCTTCTGTATAAGTTTGTCTTTGATCTATATTTATACTCAAATCCTCCTGGTCACTGATACGTTGCTCCATGCTGTCTATCCTGTCTATAGCCATGCAATATTTGCGCCTTCATTTCTACTAGGTTACTTTTTATAATTGTTATGGCCTCTTTATTATAAGTTAAGTCCTCTTTGATTACTTTAAACAAGTCCAATACCTGCTGTAGAGAGTCCGGATCCCCGGTTTCCTCTCGCGGAGCTCCGTCCGCCATTTTGAACTGGGCCGTGTCGGCTTTTCTGGCGCTGCGATGATGGAGGTAGTATTTATCAATTGTAGAATCAGGCTC
The DNA here is from genome assembly GCA_003113815.1 of Sphenodon punctatus. NCBI lineage: Eukaryota > Metazoa > Chordata > Lepidosauria > Sphenodontia > Sphenodontidae > Sphenodon > Sphenodon punctatus. The sequence continues at coordinate 721,188 of QEPC01010148.1, forward strand.
TTTCTTTTTAGCTTGGCTCATTCCTTTTTGTAATTATTCTATTATTTTGAGTTCCTTTTGGATGCAACTGCACTCAGGGTCTCTGTTTTTCAAGTCAGGTCGGCGGGAGCGCAGCCACACACAGCCTATAGCCTGCGCATGCCCAGTCGACTCCGGTTTCCCCATTCCTGAGGCCCAAGTTATCCAGTTTGCCATGGCACTTCACGTGCGAGGCCTGCCCCCCCCCCATATCAGTTAAGTTAGCAGCAGTGGCTTTTTTCAGTAAACTGGCTGGCTACCCCCTGCCGGATCATGGTTTCTTCACCAAGAAAGTGATCAAATTTTGGTCGTGGTCAAGGGGTTCTGCTCAGGATGGTAGGCTACCCATCACCTCTGAGATCCTTGCGTCCATAACTGGCGAGCTCCCGGGGGTGTGCTTTGACGACTTTGAGGTCCAGTTGTTTGACGCTGCTTATAAATTAGCATTTTATGGGGCATTTAGGGTTTCTGAGCTGGTGGCCGCATCTAGATGGGATCAGGCCCCCAGAGTTATTGCAAACAGGGACGTATCTGTCACCCAACAAACCATCTCCATCCACTTGAGAGCATCAGCAGCGGGGTCACTTGGTCAAGCTCTGCAGGGCAGATGCCTCTGTGTTGTGCCCAGTCGCTTCTGTCACTAGTACCGCCGCTATACACCACCCCCCCCCCCAACGGCCCTTTCCTCATTAACAAGGATGGGGCGGCGTTAGCGCGCCATCAGTTTTCAGCCATCCTGTACAGGACTCTTTGCAAGGCAAAATTGCCAGCTCATAGATTCGCATCACACTCCTTTAGGATAGGGGTGGCTAACTACGCAGCAGCACTCGGCATGCCAGAAGGCAGGATTCGGAGCTCAGGGAGATGGAGATTCGCCGCCTTCCGATCATATGTGAGACAGCTGATGTATTGAGATCCTTATTCATTGCTAACCACAGCCTGTTTCTCTCACCTTCAGGACCCAGTCACTGTGGTCGCCGCAAGCTAGTTTGGATAATGGGTCACAGCATTGTTTATTGGGCAGGACAAGCCGACGGCCGCTCACACTGGGGCACCCAGTTGGGTTTAGCGACAAGGCCAACGTAGGGCGTTTATACACGAGACAAAAAAGGCGGCTGATCCTTTGATCAGCCGCCTTTCTTTGCGCTCGTCTACTTGTTCCAGCTGCGTGTTACCACACGTCGGAGGGGGAAGGCGATCCTGCCCCCTCCGACGTGGATCCCCGAAGTGCCGGCTTTAAGCCGCACTTCCAGGTTCCCTTCTGAAGTGTGCACGCGCAGAAGGTCGCGCATGTGCACTGAGCTCTAAGACGGGTCTGATGCTCTTCGGAACATCAGACCTATCCGAGAGAGGTAGGCGCGGCACATTAAATGATCCCGCTTGTGAGCAGGATCGTTTATAAACACCCGTAGTGTAGAAAGCTAGGTGTGGCATAAGGAGGGAGCAGCTGATGCTGCTCATCCATGAGGCTATGACCGGGCGGCAACCCGATATCATAGTGATACACTTGAGTTAGAATAACATTCCCCAGATGTCAGGTTTGGAGCTAGTGGTTAGAATGAAGAGGGATTTCTCAGAGGTCAACCGCCTCCTGTCTGCTTCCAAACTAATTTGGACCAATATGATAGAAAGGATAATGTGGTCCAATGCAGTGAGGCCAGGTAAGGTGGACAGAGTCCAGAGGAAAATTAACTGGGAAGTGGGGAAGTTGGTCCTTGCACAAGGCAGGGACACTATTCTCCACGACAGAATTTGTTTTTCTCATTCTGAGCTGTACAGACCGGATGGGGTCCACCTTTCAGAGGAAGGCACGCAACTGTATCTGTCGGTTCTGAAAGAAAAGTTAGAGCAGGTGATTTGAGGTCGGGGTTGGGGATCTCAAACCAGCCATGCTAAATGCTGGCGGTTTGTTGTGGCAGGGGTCCAGGGGTTTTCAAAGGTGTTGTGTTAGAGTTAGTTAGTTATGCGGTAAGTCATCTCCTTAAGAGATGGAGCAGGGGTGAAGCTAGAGCAGGGGCGGCCAGCTTCAACCCAGACTTAGGAGGGAGGGGTGAGCTGGACATCGTAGGACCAGGACGGCCCCCTTTTTATCCCAGCAACCACCTCCCCCCTACTTGGTCACGAGAGGGATTGGCCTCCCCGACCAGGCAGGCGGCTGGAGTGAGAGTGACCTAGTTCACACAAAGTTAGCTGCACTGATGGACATCGGGCCGCTTAGTTATCTTCTATAGTTATTAGGCAAAAGCATAGTTTAGGCTGAACCCAGGAGCGAGTATCCCCCTCCCTGACTGTTTAAATGTGTCAAAGTGTGCAGTCTTTTTACCCCAATTAAGTTTGTGTGTGTCTTCTTCCGGGGTGCGGGGGCAATGGGTCTGTTCCATTTTCATGTGGGCATCATGAAGCAGTGGTGACTGTGCTTAATAGGTGGTTTAGCAATGCTTACTGCTTTCAGTCCCTCTATGATTGACAGATGCAGAAAATGTATGAAGAGCTTCACTACTGCCTTGGTCAGACTCCTTTCATGTTTTTTTCATGTCAGCTAATGGTAACTTTACATATTCCAATAGTCCTCTGGTTATTCTCCAGTGGGTCAAATCCAGTGGGTGTGTACCCTCACCTCCAAAAACTGGAGCAAATGCCCCAGGTATTGGTTGATGTTGCATATGGCATAGGGCTTCCTCCCCCAGGAGCCCTGGTCAGGCAGAGTTACTATGGGAGAATTAGAAGGGGCTGCTGCCCGCAGAGGATCAGCAGGGAGTGCTCTGCTTGCCAAAGCTCTAGCCAGGAAGAACCTGGGGCAACTGTAGGCAGAACAATGGGTGCTGCCGCATGTCCTGGCAGCACACAGGGATGGATTAAGAATTCTTGGGACTCTGGGACCAAACGTGATTGCCTCAACTACCACCCACGATAGAAAATTGCCAATATTAATCATGTAGCCAAATATGAAAAAGGTACAAATATAAAAAACTGCACTTACTATATTTCAAATTATTGGGTTTTTTTCAAGGTTTAAGAGTAAAATAATCTTGTATGTGGTCATTAAAGTCCATTTGTTGTAACCAATTTGAATTTTTATCCCCTCTTATAGGGCCTGCTAACAGCTCCTCCCTTCCTCCTCTCATTGTTCTCCCACTGCCCCTTACCAGTACTGCTGGTAGTGATGTAAGCTGCTCTGTGTCCACACCCAGCAACTGAGGGAAGAGTAGAACTTGACCAGCTGCCCCTTTGTCAGTCTGTGGCAGCCTTTGTAGTACTGTATTCTATTTCTCCAACTCAGCTTCAGAGAAAGTTGGTGGTGTGGCTGCTGGGGAGAGGAGGATGGTCAGGTCAGGTGTCAGGGCTATTATTACGAGTGTCCTCTGTAGGATTGGGGTGGCAATGCCTCCTCTCTCTATGCAGCAATGATGGCACAGGTCCGCCAACAGCTTTCAGTGCTTTCAGTGCTGCCTGCACTGACAGAGCTGCACCTGCAGAAAAACAGCAGGGATGGTAGCTTGCAAATTGGTGAGGCCCTCTGTTTCAGAAGCCGCTGGGCCCATGTCCTATGGACCAGTCTATTAATATGCCCCTGGCAGTACATGTGAACTCTCTGTTCAGGAGTTTTCATGTATGTCTCTCCACATCTTTACATTGAGCATGAAGAGTATTGCAGGGGCCCATGTTCACTGTGTTTCCCCATTGCCACCAATGGGGGAAATGCAGTGAGCATGGGTTTCTGAGTGGTATCTGCACACATTAGGTACCATCTCTTAGCTGTTTCTAACAGTCATGCTGGACAAGAAAGAGGATTTAATACTCTCCCAGTGCAGACAATGCATCCTCTGAACACAATAGACCAGGGGTGTGCAAAGTTTCCTTATTATTAATTAATTATTATTTTATTATTTTATTAGCATTTATATAGTGCAATGTACCTGGCACTTTACACAAATAAATACAAAAGCCCCTTTTGGCTTCCGTATTCAAAACACAAATAGAAGGATTGTACATTCGGGGTCCGAATGAACATAAGTTTTCCTAGAGAACGCGGTATTGGATGACTCATATTGGACTCCAGAAATTGCAGCACATATCCAGACGCGAGCTGGGCTGCTCTTTGACTCCCAGGGTGTTTTTACACATTGCCACCTTTTCCCGGACTTCAAAAGTCTGGGTTTGGCAAACTCCTCTGTGGGGGAGGATTTAGATGTTTGCATTCCAACTAGAAGTTGCCTGGGTATTGTTGTAAACATTAACAGCAGCGCTGTGCAACTCCTGCACATTTTGAGACCCAGACTTGTGAGACCTCGGCTATCAGAGTTTTACAAGTCTGGGACTCAAAACATCTGGGAGTCGTGTGGCACTACTGTTTACAATAGTGCCCAGCCAACTTCCAGGGTGGTGGTGGTGAGTGTCTAAATCCCCCCCACAGGGTTTGCCGAACCCAGACTTTAGAAGTCTGGGAAAAAGCAGTAACATGTAAAAACGCCCTCCAGTTTAATTGCCTTTAGTGAGCCCTGCCTGCCTGCAGGAACCACTGCTGCCTCTGAAGTACAGGCTCCAGCACAGAAGCCAGGCCCAGCTCAGCAGAGCCTAGCCCAGCCAGGGAGAAATGATGAGTTCTTGGCAACCTCATTTCTCCCTCTCACAAGCCTGTAAACCCTCCCTGATCCAGCCCCATGCCCCCTCCCCAAGTCAACAACCTCACCTGAGCCAGCCCTATTCTCCTTTCCCCAAAACAACCATAAGCCAGTGACCATCTTGAGCCAGACTCCTGTCCCATTCCCCCACAAATCAGTGACTGCTCCCTCAAGTCAGTGACACCGCCTGTCAGGGGTATGGGAAGGGGAGCAGGAGGTCTATTAGCATGGCCTAGCCTTCAAACTCGGAGAAGTGGTGCTTTAGTATCCCTCAGGATCCTACTTGGCTAGTCCCCAGGGGGAAGTCCCAAGGCCATTGATCATTACTGGGACTCTGAGCTGTCCTCGTGAATGCACTGGGAGGGATTGTAGCTACAGAAGGAACAGGAGCAACAGCGAGAGAAGTGTAGGGATGGAAGCATAGGTGCAGGCAGTGGTGAACAAGGGCTCCAAAGAGAAGGTGATGGGAATATGCTGAACTGGAGACGTGGTTGGGGTGAGTGTGGGAAGGCTGAGAGCCTGAAGGGGGAACAGCAAGGGAGAGAGGCAGCCTAGAAGGAGCAACACTACAGGAGACTACTTAGAGGAGAGGAACGTGGCACTAACAGGAGGAGTGCAACCTGCAGGAACTAAAGGGAGACAGTACTGAATGGGGGTCGACAGCACACACGCAGGGCTAAGGAGACAGACACTGGACAGGGGAAGTGTAACACTCAGGGCACTTGTCCTGACTAGGGTGGCATTTTTTTTGGGGGGGTGGCAGGTTTGGGGCTTCTGTTCTCAGCCCACTTCTGCCTGGTCATGGTGCCCCTAGTGCAACTGCACTGCCTCACGCACATGGACCCCCATCCATCCCCACCTAGAGAAGCCCTGTTCAGTCCCCAAGTCCCCCACAAACACACTCTGCGTTGGGGCCAAGCACACCGGAAGAGACTCTGCTTTTGTGCTGGGCAGTGCCATTGTCTCCCTTCCTCAGATGGCAGCCCCACATGCACATCACAGCAGCCTGAGTTGCCTAGGGGCATTAAAATCCTAAGTCCAGTTCTGATGATACTCAGAATTTGAAGGGTACAAGGGTAGCAGCATACACAGGGGTTCAGGAGGCAACCTCTGAGCAAGAGGAGTGCAACAGACCATACCACACACACACAACTGCAGGAAACAAGCACAAGCAGGAAGAAGGCAATGCAAAGGATCTGATGGCAAACAATATTATTATGAAGAGGGAGCAAGGCAGTAATACCCTGGAGGACCAAACAAGCCACTCAGAGCTAGGTAGAGAAGCAGTCACTTAAGACTAAGAGGGAGTCAAGGCTAAGAGGATCAGGAGTCCTCAAACGCAATAAGGGCAAACACAGGGAAAGGGGAGAGGGCGTAAATGCCACAGTCAGGAAGGAGGGGAGGGCTGAGACCAAGGCAGCGCCTAGCAAGGAAGGGAAGCCAGACTAGGAAAGGCCAGCAGGGAACAAACAACAGAGGGAGCGAAGCAAGAGCAAGACTATAACAAAGCACCAGACAGAGAAGAGGAGCTGCAGGGAGGATTGGGGCAGAGCTCCCCAATGAGAGAAAGAGGGAAACAAGTGGAAGAAACCAGCAGGGACAAGGCTACACAAAGCTTAACAAGTAGGGATAAGCGTTACGGTTTCAGATTAATCCGTACCAAACCACATGTTGCAGTTTGATTTAAAATCTATAAATAAAAAACTGCTCATGGAGAAAATGACTACAGGACCATTCTGTGCATGCACAACCTTTTCCAAAATGGCAGTGGCAGCTAGTGTTGCTGCCATTTTGGAAAAGGGCAGTCAGTCTGCACATGTGCCTGGCTATTTAATTGGCTGCCCTTTTCCAAAATGGCAGCGATGCTGCCGTTGCCATTTTCAAAAGGGATGTGCATTCACATGTGCAATGGTTTTAATTTTTAAAAATTATTTTTATTTTTTAATTGACTTAAATACAGATCTGTAATTAAACACAGAAATTTACCTGGTCCCCCTACTGTATATTGAAATAGTAGATTAGTTTAGATCAGGGGTGGGGAAACATTTCCCTCCCGTGGCCACTTTGAAACTTAGTACAAGCTCCAAATGCTGTATAGAAGTTAGGGGTGTGCTCAGGAAGAGGAGGGCTGGATCATAGTTCTCTGCCCTATCACTGTGCATATACCCTTATCTTTACTCCTTTTCCCTGAACTCAGTTTTTCAGTGCTTGGGGATGGGAAATGGATCAAGGGGCCACATGAAAGCTAGTCACAGGCCACATTTGGCCCCTGTACCTGATGTTTCCCACCCCAAGTTTAGAAGACTGGGAGTTGGACTAGATGATCCTTTAGGTGATTTCCAACCCTAATGTTTTGTGATATAAAAATAGAGTTTGATTAAATAAAAGTAGATATGTTTGGCTCACTGGCACATTATACAGAATTGTATGTAGCAATACAGAATTGTTTGTGACTGCACGTTACCATGCAACTTTTTTCAAAGGGTGTTTTTAGCCAATGCAGCCCTGCAACATGCATGATGGGTGGGGAGACACTTGTCTAAAAGTGCACAAGAATATGTAGCACAAGAATATGGAAGCAATCCCAACTCTGTTCAAGTCAATGGCAAAACTCCTTTGAATTCAACAAGCCAGGATATGCTGCTGGGCATGTTTGTGGAGTTGCCTGGAGATAATGTGCTTGGACAGAATTTGCACCATGATCATTCACGTAGCACATTCTGGAAGTTTCATGGGGTGTCTTTAGACATAACGTCAATGGGTGTCCAAATGTGTGTTTTGACCTTGATATAAACACTGGTTTGGCCCTGTGTTCACCATGTGGCGCTGCTTAGACACACAGCCCAGCTTGGGGCAAATCAGTGTTTTGGTCGCCACCTGATCTCAGCACACAAGTGCTGCTACCTTGTTCCCCATGTTGTACCTGCTAACATGCCATGCAATATAATCAGACACAATGTTGGCTGCGTGTTCAGCCGGAAGATGCAAATTGTCCTTGTGATGCAATGGTGTTCACATAGCGTGTTCAACGGGTGGCCAAATTGGTGTTGGGATTGTTATGGTGCTTACACACAACAGCCAAACATGTGCTTAGGGGTTTTGACACTTGATCTTTGTTATGTCTAAAGACACCCATGGTCCATGTGATCCATGTTCCAGTTCTATGAAGTTGTGCTTTTACCATAGTGTATCACTGGGCCTTGTGTCACGGTAGCTGCACTCTGGAAATCACTTACTCTGGTACAGCACTGAACTCATTCAGCAAGTGGCTTTAAGATGGAAGCCAGAGTTATATGCCCAGATTGCGCAATCCTCTGCCTAAGGTGGCAGCTTTCTCCCTGAGTTCTGCAAACCCGTGCGGGGCGGTGGGTGTGTTAGGAGCTCAACCCCTCTCACCCTCAAAAGTTGCATGGATGCTATTGTAAACAGAGGCACCAGGTCACTCCTGTTGCAGAGTAATAACTGATTCGCAATCAGTAAGGACAAATGCAGCTGAAGGTTTAAAACAGAACTTTACTTAAGCTTTCCAGGCACAGATCCTTAGTTACATCTAACTAGTAGTAAGACAAAAATGAAGACTGAGACAAAGAGAGAGAAGGGAAGAAGGAGTGGTTACACAAAGGAATTAAACTGTAAAACCCCATCTCCCTTCCATGTACACATAAACTTAGCAACGCCATCTGGTGGCTCTATAGTAAATTACTATTCCTAATACAGCAGGCATTAACTTATGGATGTTTCATATACCCTTCTCAACAGACAGAAGTTAACCTACTATGCCCATTTTACTTAGTAGCTTTTGGTGGTGCTCTCCTACTAAAGATTTTGTCAGGGCATCTGCTACCATGTCTTCTGTAGCTGCCTTTGTCCATTTGTTGTGTTCCCCTTCTGACATGTGTAAGACATCTTCCCATGTTGATGGCTCAGACAGTCTGTCGGTACTTGCTTTGTAGGACAGGCGGGTGGGTGGTTTGCCTTTATTTTCCCTGGTAGATCTTCTGATTTCAACATCTGCAGGCGATTGGGTTTGTTCCTGCATCTCAGTTGAGCTTGTACTGATTTCAACTGTTTGTTCAGGATGCTCTTCTCTTCCTGATTCAGGACGCGCTTCTTCTCCTGATTCTTGTAAGGACATTACACTGTTGCTTGGGTTTTCTTCGAAAGTCACGCTATTGCTGATAGTTACTTTGTCTGTGTGTGGGTTGAGGATTCTGTATCCTTTGGAGTGTTCGCTGTATCCAACAAGAATCCCTTCCACAGCTCGTTTTTGTAGTTTGGTGCGCTTCTCTTCCAGAATGTACACGTATGTCTTGCATCCAAACACTTTGATGTGTTCCACACTGGGTTTCTCTCCATACCAGAGTTCATACGGAGTTTTACTTGCTGTTGTTGAGTAGAGTCGGTTCTGTAGATATGTCGCCATAACTACTGCCTCACCCCAATATTTTTCTGGCAGTCAACATGCACCTGATCATTTCAGTTACGGTTCTGTTCTTTCAGCTACCCCATTTTGCTCGGGCGTGTATGCTACCATCTTCTGGTGCTCTATCCCGTGGGCTCTCAGGAAGTCTTCAACTCTCTTTCCTGTGTATTCGCCTCCATTGTCTGTTCAGAGTGCGAGCGGCTTGCGTTGGAATCTGTTGCTTGTCGACGTTATGTAGTCCCTTAATTTTTCCAGTACTTCATCTTTGTGCTTCATGAGATATGTGACTGAGTATCTTGAATAGTTGTCTATGAATGTCACTATGTATCTATTCCCTCCAGGTGTGGGTACTTTCATGGGGCCTCACACATCACTGTATATGACGTCAAGTGGCTTGGAGGTTCTTGTCTGGCTTGCCTTGGGGAGCATTGCTCTGGTGGCTTTATCTTTGATACAGCATTCACATCTCATGATCAAGGGACATGCTGTTACTCTCAGGTCTTTTGTCAGCTGCTGTCTTTGCAGTTCGTTTATGCTTTCCGGGTGCCTGTGACCTAGGCGTCGATGCCATAGGTGAATACAGTCCTTGTGTTGCTCGTGTGCAGTGAGTTTTGCTTGTTCCTTGGTTGCACTTAAGCGATACAGGTGCTCATATGCATAGGCTCTGGCTAGGACCCTTCTCCCCTTTTGGATTGTGTATTCATTACCTTGGAACTAGACGGTGAGCCCTTTCTCTGTTAGGTGTTTAACAGATAGGAGTCCTCCCTCTAAGCCAGGTTCATACAGCACATCCTTTACCGGTATTGCTAATGTGCCTCCATGTGACTTGTTGCAACTTAGAATTCCTTTGCCAATATCTTCTGCAGTGATGCTGCTTCCATCAGCGAGGAATATCTCTTCTTTGTTGTTTGGGTCCGGTACCATGAAAAAGCTCTTGTCGCTGATCATGTGACTCGTGGCTCCAGAGTTGACACACCAGTCCTGTGGTGAGTTGGTCTGTGTTGCTCTAAAACATCCTCTCCACTGTTCTGTGGTTGTGTCACTGGTTGTGGCCTTGTCCCTTTGCTTAGACATTTGTGGAGATCGCTTTTGTTGTTCTGCCTTCCATATGGAGCAGTCTTTCTTTAGGTGTCCTTCTTTCTTCCACTGAAAACATGCCTTTGTTTCCTTCGTGTGCAACCTGTTGTCTGCAGTTCTCAGGGAAGTTTCATTATCCTGTCCCTGATTGTCTCATGTGATTTCTTTCATGCACTGGAATTCATCCATGAGAGTCCCTTTTACAAATTCCAGTTTTAGATCTGCCTCAGGCCTTGTCTCTAGGGCATTTTTGAGGGTGCTGTATGAATCAGGAAGGCTGCAGAGAAGTAAGGCCGCCACGTGGTTGTTTTCTATCTCTTCACCTATCGCTCGCAGTTGTGCTACCACTTCCAGCATTGAATTTATGTGATCCTGCACCTTCCCTTCCCTTTACCCTTCCCTCATCTGGTACAGTTTCCTTAGGAGAAACAGCTTACTGTTCAAGCTGGTCCTTTCATGCAGCTTCTGCAGTGCATTCCACATGCCCTTTGCTGTGGCCTCCCCCCTTATGTGGGTGTGCCATGCAGCATCAGCCCCGCATGGGTGGCCAGGGAGGTGGTTTAACAATTGTTTTTAGAGAAGACTGGCCTGTTAGGAGATATCCAGTTCAGGAGATTGTAGGTATTGAGGCCCTTTCTGTGGCGTTTTATTTGGCTGGGGGCAAGCTAGGGGTGCTGCTGGTATACCGGGGCCCCTTCCTGTCTGGCAGCATCCCTTACTGCTCTAGCAGAGCTGGCCTTGGAGGTGGCACTGGGTTCCTCCAGAACTTTAGTCCTGGGGGACTTCAGCGTTCATGCCGATGCCGGCCTCGTAGGAGCAGAGCGAGAATTCATGGCCACCATGCCCCACGTGGGGGGGCATACCCTCGACCTGATCTTTGGTTCCGGCCTTGAGGCGGGGGGTCCGGTAGTGGGGGAGGTTAGGGCAGTGCCCTTGTCATGGACAGACCATTATCTCCTTCAGGCCAGTCTCTCAGCGCACCCCCTCCAGAAGGGGAATGGACCAGTTAGGATGGTCCGCCCTCAGAGACTGATGGAACCTCAATGGTTCCAAGAGGTCATGAGGGAGTTAACCCGGAACCTGGACTGTCACTCTGTCGATGAGCTGGTCCAACATTGGAACACCTTGCTGGGGGAGGCCATTGACAGGGTGGCTCCAAGACGCCCTCTGCCTCTGTCTCGTCACCGCAGGGGCTGTGGTGTATGAAGCGAGTAGACAGGAGGCTGGAGCGATGCAGGCGTCGAACTCGATCTGACTCCGACTGACTTCTCCATAGGGCCCATTTGTGGTCCTATGTTGAGGCTGTGAGGACAGCAAGGAAGGAGTTCCTTGCTGTCCTCATAGCGTCTGCGAAGTCACGCCCAGCGGAGCTGTTTCAGGTGGTGCAGGGGCTGGTCAGTCCGGTCTCCCTCCGCCTGGATGGGGACTTGTCCCAGGCCTGCTGTGAGAAGTTTGTCAGCTACTTCGCAGACAAGATCACTAGGATTCAGAGTGACTGACGCTGGATTAGGGGCTGTAGGTGGAGAGCGTGAGGTGGTGGAGGCCCCGTCCAGTCCAACTTTGTGGGAGGAGTTTCAGGAAGTGATGCCAGTTGATGCAGTGGAGGTCTTGGAGACTGTGAGAGCCACCAGTTGTGAGCTTGATCCATGCCCGTCCTGGTTGGTGAAAGTCTCCAGGGAGACATTGGGGACAGTGCTGGCAAGGGTGGTTAATGCATCCTTGCAGCAGGGGAGGCTGTCGCCTAGTCTCAAGGAGGCTGTGGTGTGCCCCCTGCTGAAAAAAACGTCCTTGGACATGGACGCACTCGCCAGCTACTGACCTGTCTCTAACCTTCCCTTTTTAGGGAAGGTTATTGAGTGGGCAGTGGTGATCCAGCTCCAGGCGCATCTAGATAGTATCAGTTTCCTTGAGCCTTTTCAATCTGGGTTCCACCCCGACTATGGCACTGAGTCGGCATTGGTGGCCTTGGTCAACAATCTCCGCTGGGAGATGGATGCAGGATGTTCAACATTTCTCATCCTGCTAGATCTCTCGGCTGCTTTTAACACCATGGACCATCGGCTGCTGTTGAGACGGCTGCGTGACTTGGGGGTCTGGACAGGACAGTTCTTGAATGGTTCTGCTCATTCCTCTCGGGGAGAAGTCAGCGGGTAGTGTTGGGAGCCGAAACATCTTGCCCCCGCGCTTTATCCTGCGGTGTTCCGCAGGGTTCCATTCTGTCTCCATTGTTATTTAATGTATACATGCAGCCCTTGGGGGAGGTCGTGAGAGGGTTCGGGGTGTGGTGTCACCAATATGCTGAAGATACTCAGCTGTACCTCTCTTTTTCAACTGACCCAGACCCTGCCGTCTCGTTGCTATCCCAGTGTTTGGAGACCATGGTGGAATGGATGTGGCAGAGCAGACTGAAGCTCAACCCCGATAAGATGGAGGTGACGTTGGTGGGGAGAGCGAGGGAGGTGTCGGCCCCCTTGGTTGGGGGGGTTCACCCTCCTATAGCTCAGCAGGTTCGGAGTTTGGGGGTGATTCTGGATGCAGATCTCTGCCTGGAGTGACAGGTGGAGGTAGTGGCAAAGGCCGCCTTCCGCCAGTTATATCTGGTGCAGAGGCTGCGTCCGTACGTCTCGACACCTCAAGGCTCGACTACTGCAACGCACTCTACATGGGGCTGCCCTTGTTCCTGGTTTGGAGGCAGCAGCTAGTGCAGAATGTGGCGGCCCGTCTTCTGTCAGGGATGGGCCGTCAGAAGCGTATAACACCTGTGCGCCGGACTCTGCACTGGCTGCCAATAGCGTGCTGAGCCAGGTTCAAGGTATTGGTATTAATTTATAAGGCCCTTCACGGTCTGGGCCCCTCATACCTAAGGGATCGCCTCGCCCTCCGTGCCCCAGAGTGGCTCCTTCGGTCTGCTGGGGGTGCCTTCCTGGAGGTCCCCCGTGTTAAGTGGGGGGCCACAATGGAGAGGGCATTCTCGGTGGCTGGGCCGTGCCTCTGGAATTCCCTCCCGGAGGAAGCTCACCTGGCCCCAAACCTTTTAACATTCCGACGAGTTTGCAAGACCCGGCTGTTTGCCCAGGCCTTTGGGGAGGGGGGTGGGTGGGTTAGGGTTTTTTTTATCCCCCGTCCCCCTATTTATTGTATTTTTATATTACCCCGGCCTGTTTTTTGGTGTGTTTTTATGAGTGCTTTTATATATTTTTATACTTGTATTATATATTTGTTAGCCACCTCGAGCTGTTTGCAGGAGGGGCAGGATATAAATTGATGTAAATAAATAAATAAATATTAACTGGTCATCTTCTACTAGCAGGCTTATGGTTGCCTTTGTCTGTCTGTTCTTTCTGTCCCACTCCTCGGGGTTTTCTACAGGTCTGTCTGTGGTGATCACCTCCTACTGGTCATCGTTGGATAGGAGCATTTCTATTTTGAATTTCCACAACTAGTAGTTTGTGTTATTCAGCTTGCAGACTGAAAGCTTTAATTCAGAGCTGCTGGTCATGCTTGGTTCCCTCCCCTCAGATTGGGATTCTGGTTCTTCTGCTCACTTACAGTTAGAAGGCCTCCTCTGGGAGTTTCCTTTGGGCCTCTTTTCCTTTCAGCTCACTTCCAGTCTTTAGAGTTGTTCTGGGCTGTTCTGAAGAGATCAGGGCCCATAACCTGTTGCAGAGTAATAACTGATTCGCAATCAGTAAGGACAAATACAGGTGAAGGTTTAAAAACTGAACTTTACTTAAGCTTTCCAGGCACAGAACCTTAGTTACATCCAACTAGTAGTAAGACAAAATGGAGACTGAGACAAAGAGAGAGAAGGGAAGAAGGAGTGGTTACACGAAGGAATTTAACGGTAAAACCCCATCTCCCTTCCATGTACACATAAACTTAGCAGTGCCATCTGGTGGCTCTATAGTCATTACTATTCCTAATACAGAAGGCATTAACTTATGGATGTTGCATATACCAACAACTCCCACATGTTTCGAGACCCAAGTCCCTCATATCAGAGAACTTACAAGCCTGGGTCTAAAAACATGGGAGTTACCTGGCACTGCTGTTTACAATGGCACCCAGGGGTCTTTCAAGGGTGGGTGGGTGTACACATAAACTTAGCAGTGCCATCTGGTGGCTCTATAGTCATTACTATTCCTAATACAGAAGGCATTAACTTATGGATGTTGCATATACCAACAACTCCCACATGTTTCGAGACCCAAGTCCCTCATATCAGAGAACTTACAAGCCTGGGTCTCAAAACATGGGAGTTACCTGGCACTGCTGTTTACAATGGCACCCAGGGGTCTTTCAAGGGTGGGTGGGTGAACATCTAACCCACCCCCACCCCCTGAGTTTGCAGAACCCGGAGTTTGTAGTCAGGGAGAAAACTGGAGCATGTGAAAATGCCCATTGACTTAATGGTGGAGTATCGTCTTGCCCATCACTTCAAAGCTCCAGGGATTCACTGTTGTTCACATTTCAAGGTTTGCAACTCCAAATGTTTTTTAAAAATGAATTAATCAGGTCCCTAAAATAAGATTTGCTTTCAAAGTAATTATTTGTAAATAATAATAATAATAATAAATATTTTTTTATTTGAGTGAAAAAAGGATATACATCTTGAGAATAAACTGACATATTACTTTGTACATCATCATAATAACATTAACTATATAACTACGTAAAGTAATAAGAACCAAAAACCCTAACAAATCATCAGTATCTCCATTCATTTGTCAGAGAAACCTCAACTTCTACCAGGTACTAGGTCTGTGGGAAGTTGGTCTATCAAACAAATTCTCCAAATGCACCCACTATATTTTTGTGAGGCAGAGTTACAGATTTTCTTAAAGTCCATTGTTTCTGAAATCAGTGTCCAACAAGGATTTCATATTGAGTAAAACTCATCCAGTTGGTCTAGCAAGTTTGCAGCTACCTTTTCCATTGTCAACATATACCACAATCTGTAGAACCACTCCTGGATAGATGGTCCTTGTTCCAACTTCAAGTATCTTGCAATTGTATGAATAGCAGCTAAAGTAAGTTGTAAACAGGAAGCTCTTCTTTCACTAATCAATAAGAAGTCCTTCTAGATAAAGTCCCAGTAAAGCAATTTGAGGTAGGAATGGCAGTTCCTGACCAGCAATTTTATTTATATGTTTAAATTTGATATTTTATTGTTGTATTGTTTTTTAGTGTCGTAAGCCGCCCCGGGATGCCATAGGCATGAGGGGGCGGCCAAATAAATATAATAAATAAATAAATCGGGGTGAATGTTATTAATCTGATGTATTCTAACAGGCATAAGGTAGTGCCTAAGCATAAGTTTCACCTGTAGTTCTTTTATTAGAAGGGTTTGAGAGCATTTGTGCATAATATTCCACATTTGATTAATTTTGGGGGGGAGAAATCTCCAAATCCTCTTCCCATTGTAATATGTAGCCAGCATCCGGAGTGTGTATGATCTCATGATGAGCTTTGTAAAGTCTCGATACTAATTTTGCATCAGGTGTGGCTCCAAACAGGATTTTCTCTAATTCAAATGACTGCCTACTGTAATGTCGTTTGTCTTTAAAGTGATTTAACACTGAATTTTAAACTATAATAAAAATTAAATTGAATGGGTGAGCAGTCAGCGTGAGGGCGGTCTCATAAGTGAGCTGCTGAAGAGGTCATGGGGGGTGGGTGGGGTGGGGGTAGTTGTCTGAGCTCCTAGAGCCCAGCAGTAGCCAGTAACATCCTCTATGTCAGTCACACAGATGGGCTGTCTGGTTGGCCTGCAGCACTTTCTCCCATCATCCATGCCACTTAGCAGACGGGTGGGATTTTGAAAAATGAGTGACACATGAGCCTCATCCAGTCGGGTGCCTGGCTAAACGTCAGCATTGCAGGCCAGCCGCTGTTGCGGTTGTTAGAACCAATGACGTTCCCCGTTCCCAAGGCCACAGTGATTTCTTTGATTGACAGCTCCATCGTCCAATCACGTTTTATTTTGGTTACTCTGGGATAAATAAGCATGCGAGAGTATCAACAAATTCAATTGAGGGAGTGAGGCATCGCGTCTCTAAGGAGCTATGGTGGCACACCACTTCTAGTTCGGCCCTATGTGTGAGATTGAGAGAATTACGTAGATTTTCTAACCAGTAAACTAAGACGGGCCTCAGCTCAGGTTCGCGGTTTAAAGCTAATAAGTAGAACGCCATAGGGATGGAGTTCGCTGGGCGGAATTTTGTGTTTGTTGTATAAATGGCAGACTAATGCAGCCAATGGGTTGGGAGAAGGAAAAGACACTGTCCAATGGACGGTGGTTGAATGGGCGGGACAAATAAGCGTCTCATCTGATGGGCAGACTTTGTAGCCAATTAGAGAAGAAAAATGAGGCAGGCAGACGTTGAGCGATTTGACAAGTTATGTGGGCGAGTCGTAATGTGATAGCCAGAGAATATGACCAATAGATAAGAGAATACATTGGCCACTGCCCAATTATCGCCGCGGGAAGCCAGGGCGGGTCGAGTAGGTACTGATAGGCAGTGCATGTGACTAATGGGCGGGGAGACGGGAGGGCACTACCAATCATCACTCAAACTGAGAGGAGGGGGTCGGATACCCATAGACGGCTAGGAAGAGCGGCCAATGATCAGGGAGACTGTTGTGTCGTTAACCAATGAGCGGTGCAGGAGGTCGGGCTGGGGTGTGTCCCGGTGTGTTTGGGTTCGTGCGCCTCGGGGGGAGGGAGACGGCGGCGAAGAAAGTTTTTTTTTTTTTTTTTTTAAACTTGTTTTGTTTTTAGTTTCTGGGGTCGCGTTTCCCCGGCGGGTGAAGCGGGCGGGAGCAAGGAGCCATCCCCCAGTGCAGAGAAGAATCTGTTTGCTCACCGCGGCGGGAGCAGCAGCGGTGGCGGCGGCTCCTTAGCGGTGAGTGTGGGGCAGGCCGCCGGGCTCGGGGTGGTGGGGGTCCACACTCTGCATTTACCACCTAGGTGGGACGCGGGGTGGCCCCGGCGCTGCTTCCGCAGGACTCTATCCCCTGCGCAGGGGCCTCCCCGCGTCCCACGGGGTATGGCCCGCTATTCCCCACCCCAGCAGCACGACCGAGCTCCTGCCGCTTTGGCGGACCCTCTAGCCGCCTCCCCTGTCGGGGGCCATTTTGTGTGGGGAGCCGTAGTCGGTGTGTCCCCGCCGCGCTGGGCTGGCGGCTGGAGTCCGCAGGCATCAGGCGCCCAGCTGACCTTTCCTGTCGCCGGGTAGGAGGATGCCCGCGGCCTGAGGAGAAAGAGAGAGAGGGAGGGGACCAGCAGCAGCAGCATCTCCTTGTGTCCTGGGGCACCGCGGCGCGTAGAGGGGAAAAGCTGCCCCCAGGTTGCGGGGAGACCGAGGGAAGGGGCAGGGGGGTGGATTAAGATGCTCTGGAAACGAGCCAGTAGCAGAGGTCTCACGGCACCTGGGTTCCCCTAGATATAAGCAAGGCGGGAAGCTGTGACCTTTCGAGCCTGGGCTGTTGCGGAGGCCCCCTTTAAAGTAGGGATCGCTCCAAGCCTGGCGCGGTTAGCTAACTAGTATTTATAGCCCCAGTGGTAGACCTGAGTGCTATCGGATCTAGGGAGGAAAATGATCCTGCCTCTGACCCCAAAGGCTATAAATAACGCCACTGGTACACTCTTCCCATTAGAATAGCTTGGAAGGAACTTGTTCCCTAAAGATGACTAGCTTGCAGTTAGTACGCTTTGCTTAGGTCACTTGATCCGTTCTGCAGTTTGCATAATATTAAGCATCTTTTCCTGGCTTAAACGATGTGTTTTTGTCTCCCCTCCTAAAACCAGACACAGAAACTTTCCGTATCTGAAACGAGCTAACTTAATTTAGTATTGAGAAAATCCTGATGATGTTTTGGTAGTTCTAAAAAGATTTAACTCTAGTTGAAAGAGAGTAGGAGGAGGCAGTGGTGTTTTCCGAGCAAAAAAATAAAACAAACCAAAATGTATGTATGTATGTGTGTGTGTGTAGGGAAGATATGAGGACAGTTGTTTCAAGAGGCAGTTTGCCTTCTGGAACAATGTAGAATGGTTGGTGCCCTGTGAATTCCTCTGTGTGCTTCCTAATGCTCTGTATGTCTTTAACTTGTGCATGTAGGGTGTGTGTGTGTGTCTCTCTCTCTCTCTCTCTCAGAGATGCACAGTAGAAACGTCAGTGAGGTACACAATCTTTTTGGCTAATCGCTGAAATGACTTGTCATGCTGAGATCTTATGTCTGCAACAGCTGTGACAGTAAGGACTTGTTCAGATAAAATCCATTCCCTGGGGTAAACGACTCTTTGGAGAAACACCAAAGGTTGAAAAAACTACAAACAGACAGAGGCTTAAAATTCACAGCCTTTACTGCTTAGGCAGTTAAAATACCACTCCCAAGGAAAAACTGGGTATCCAAGCTTGCCTCAAGCACAACCAAGTGTTAGTCCCAAAATAGCCCGAGGGAGTGAGATATTACATGGTCTCGAAACTACATTAGCTGCAAATATTATTGGATCATATTTGATCCAATATTATTGGATCATATTTGATCCAATATTATTGGATCATGTATGAATGCTGTTTTCTTGATAGCTGAGTAGTCAGAGTGGGGGGAAGAAGGCAGGGAAGAGGAATGAGATTTGTAGAGAAGGGGTGGGGGATGGGATTGGGGGCTGCACTAGGGAGGGGAAAGCTTAGAGGATACCTGGAAAGTATTGATAGTATCCAAGGTGGGATGATGAGTGAAGAGAGAGAGAGGATTTGGTGGGACAGGGCGACAAAGGGGGTTGAAAGAATAAATAGGATAGGAGAAGGCAAGGAAGGTATATAGAGGTAGACGAGACACCCACAGGAGGGTGGTAGGTCCAGGGGACAGGTGCAGACATGAGGTGTGAAAAAGGGATAGGAAATATTAATCAGGTTGTCAGCAGAACAACAGGCCAATGCTGGATGGCCCCCAAAAGCCAGCTCCCTTTTGTGTCACCCTTCACCTGTTGCAGTCAAGGGATTGGATAGAAATGGATATCTGCACAAAAGAAACACAGTTATACTGAAGTTCTACTGTAGTTTGTGACAGAAACACATGCACAGGCTTAATATCCTGCAAGGTGTCATTAGAAGGTAATCATCAAATTTATTAGGTGTGATCAGTGGTCATAATCAACAACAATAGGCAATACAAAGCAATCAATAAACAATAAACCATAAAATGTCAAGTCAATGAAAACCGATAGAGCAAATAAGAATCCATATAGGATACAATAAAATAAACATAAACCAGACAGGGATTTATTTAAACCTCTATGGGTATATCCCAATACTCAAATTTAAACCATCACATACCATGACTCAGCATCTGCATATGGAAACTTGAACTCAAGAAAACATTTACGAATGCAGTAAACTTGAACCAAAAATTGAGCAGTGTTCATGGAACACTTTGGGATGGCGCTATTTAGAGCAAGACCCAAAAGAAAAGAGTCCGCGCTGCCAGAGAATTATCAAATAACGGGGCCAAAAATTTCTCCCTCAGCTTGTCGTAAAAATGGCAGTGAAGGATAATATGCTCAACAGTCTCTGTAGCCAAGTTATGAAATGGGCACAACCGATCCACAAATGGAATCAACAGTCTGGAAGGGAAAGCATTAACCTGGGCACAGAGAACTAGATGTTTGCCTCTTGGCGATATTTTACAATGTAAATAGTCTGCCATTTCTCCCAGTTCGAGAGCCCATGGAAGGTAGGTAGCTATATGGGGGGATTTATTGATCTTTTCCATCTCAAGCTCCCTCGATATCCTTGACCCTCTGAAGTATCTCAGGACAGACTGCATTCTGAGCCTTATGTTCTAGATAGGGTATTGACAATCCCATTCTATATAATTGATTTTCCATATGCTGAGACCATGGGTTTTTGAATGAATCCTCCTTAACCCATTTTAGTAGACCAGAGTTCAGGGCACTGTTAAATCGAGCCCAGAATTTCAAAGCCATCTCAAATGCTACTGAGTGCCAGCTCTGTTGGCCAAATTCTACCGTAAGGGCAGTAGAGGGTGTGCCCCTAGAAGGCGTTGTAAAAACTTTGTTTGAATTGTGTTTAAGCTATGTGGTGAAATTGTAGCCCAAAGTTCAGCTCCAAAAAGGAGTTGAGCCCTAACCTTGCTGTTGAAGACTTGAATAGCTGATGTAATGGCACTACCCCCCATCCTGACAAAAAATCTTTGAATGACATGGGCTAAACCCTTCCCTTCTAGAGATGCCCTCCGAATATGTTCCATCCATCTTCCTGTGTTATGGAACAGCAGGCCCAAATATTTAAAACTTGTGACCTGCTGTAGCATATTGTCGTCAATAGCCTACCTATGGCACTTTCTTTTATTAGTGAAGGCTATAACCTTAGATTTGGAGAAGTTGATGGATAATTTGTTATCCTTACAGTACACTGCAAAAACCTTCAGTTGTCTTGTCAAGCCAATACGTGTCTACGAAAGCAAGACAAAGTCATCTGCATAAAATAAACAACCCACTGCCCGTGAGGCCAGTCTATGAGGAGAAAAACTTGTAGTCGGCCATAATAGGGATCACATCGTTAATAAAAAGGTTGAAAAGGGCAGGACACAACCCTGTCTTACACCCACCGTATTTCCAATCGGTTCTGTAACATGGCCTTCCTTATCCACTTAAGAGGAATCTACATATAGAGATTGAATTAAACTTAATAGTCTCATCAATTGATGATGTGGCCAACTTCCTCCACAAAATAAGCCTACCCACTGAATCTGATCCAAAAATGCAGCATATAGTAGGCCGTTAAGAGCCTTATATTTAGTAATAAGATGATATAAAACAAAACCGAGTTCAACTGTGGAATGGCCCTCTTGGAAGCCAGCCTGTTCTGGATGGATTACTTTTGAATCTAGCATCCAATCTAATAGTCTGTTCAAAAGTGACTTTGCATAAATTTTCCCCACTATACTCAAGAAGCTAATTGGTCTATAGTTGGCCAGATTTAGTCTTGATCCCTTTTTGTAGATGGGAATTACCACCGCCTTGCCCCAACCCACGGGGACTTTCCCAGAGTTATTAATTGCAGTGAATAGAGCAGACAAAAGCGGAATCCACCAATCTCTGCAAGTTTTAATAAACTCAATCTGAACCAAATCAGTCCCAGTGGCTTTATTCTTAAATGTGCCAACTAAAGCATCAACTTTAGATTTGGTGACTTGGAGGCCAAACAGGAATCTCATTGATATTAATTAATCCATTATGAGAAGGGGACATTTCTGGATCCAAATTGAAAAGTTGATAAGAAATAATCAGACCATGATTGTGGAGGAATTGGGAAAAACCGATGGCGGACTTCATTTTTAATTGAGGCATTAACCAGCAGCCAAAAGTGTCGTGTATCCCTTTGAGATACAGCTGCCAGAAGGCTATCCCACTGAGATTCAATATATTTCTTTCGCTTAGCTTTGAGTTTCTTATATTCTGTTCTAAATAGTGAATAATCCGAGAGGAGAGCCAAATAGCGGCCATCCCTATACATTTGATATATTGAAGACAACTTAGCTCTGGCCTGCAAGCATTCCTGATCGAACCAAACCTTGGATTTTCTCAGATTGCTGGTGGCAGGAGCTGCTGTATATGGCAGAATATGTTGGTAAATTAAGAGACATATGATGATATGCTTCAATTTCCTCTAAATAGTTGGATGGCCCAATTATCGATTCCCTTAAACTATAACAGGGATGATCAGCAATCAGGGTAGAGGGTGAGTGCATCGGAGTCTCGGACCATTTAGGAGATCTATGTATTCCTAATTTAAGCAAATTAGGATTATTGTTTAAGGGACTAAGCATACTAGCTATTGGTAATGTTAAAAATAAAGTTAGTGGCAGATGGTCGCCAACTAAACACGACCCAATCGCAAAGTCCTTAATGTAATTCAGTGCATTGGGCGAGACCACAATATAGTCCAGCACGCTTGAACCAAGAGGTCCTAAGTGGGTAAATTCCCCCTCTGGATCATTAAAACCCAAGCCATTGAGGATAAAAAGGTGCTGACTCATAACTAAGTTGGCAGATCTGATCCCTGATGAGTTGATTCGCCCATCCTTTGATCTCCTTGAACTCAGTGAACCGAACCATGAAGGGGAGGTAATATCACAGTACCTTTCCAGAAGGTAATCTGAAAGACATGGCACAAAACTTGTGTAATGAATTCTTATTTATTAATTAAAAAAAAAATGCTGTCTGGAAATAGAAACTGCCTAAACATGCTTGTTTTTGTGAATTTAGAAAATACTGTTGTTTGTATTCATAAAGCTTGGTTTTCTACTGTTTTCCAAATTTGAGACTGGTCGTTCTGAATGTATTCTGGAAAAAGAATTCTGGTTACTAGTAAATTAGTTTGTGGGTGGTATCTTAAATCCCATGTCTTTTTGTTAGCAAATTAGCATTTTTATTTGTTCCTTCGGAACTCTTGGGTGAATACAACTGTACCCTGCTGAAGCGCTTGTGTTTTTTTAAAAAAAGTCTTAGTGTGTTTCATTACCTCTTTATCTTGGTGTTTATGCCTTCGTTTTAATACCTACTCTTTTCAGGTATCAAACATTTTCTGTGGTAAAATGTGATACAGAGGAATTGTTTACCTTCTGCAGTGTCCTTAACCTCAGCTGCTCCTTGTGCTCCCTAATATGATAAGCAGATTCACTCTCATATTAAATAATTAAGTAGCTGTAACTTTTACACTGTGTGTAACTCTTTATCTACTTCAACCCACTCTTTATTATGAATTCAGAATCGGGGTGCCTGACTGTGGCACACCATCATCCACTCTTCATAGTTATCATTGAAGAAGTGTTTAGCTCTGCTGCTTTTGTTAATCTAAAGGAATGACAGAGCTGTGGAGGTAATAGTGACATTTAAATAAATCTAGTACTCTCTCTGCCATTGTAACAGCTGTAAAGATCGCACTATATGTTTGAACTAGCTGAATTCCTTTTAATAATGTAAGCTTTTTCAGACTATATTCTGCATTGTAATAAGTGTTCTCATTAGACATGTGGGTTATGGACTAATGTTAAAGCATACTTATTGAAGTTCTGTATGCTGTGTAATAAAGTCTGTGGCATAACCTTTTTGGAAAGTAAACCGTATCTACTCTGGGGTTTATGGCTGCACTGTTGACAGACTTCGCTAGCTTAGTGCCTGTTTCCCTCTTCTTCCTTGTCTTTTCCTTCTCTACAAATTAAAATGTTAACCAGTTCTTCTGGGGTTTATTTGTTGTACTAAACAAAATGAATACTACATTTTTTGGTAGTTGTGATTAAATCCTTTTTGTTACATATTAGTTGGTAGAAATAGGAACAACTTCTTGTACTCTGTTGGTTCTCAAATGTTTAAACAGACCCCTCTCTTCCTCTTGTCCATGGTACTTGAAGCCCCTACACCACTATTTTGGAAAGTCTTCCTAGTTCAGAGTGGAGCTAGGTATTTTCCAGTTGTGCTCCTTCTCATGCCCCCCCAAGAATATTGTCTGTTTCCTGCTCATCAGTTTAACAACCACTGCTCCAGAGAACTGTTGCTGACAAGCTGATGAAGCTGCCAGAAAACATCTGCTTTAAGACTGCTGTTTTCAGTAGTAAAAATCTTTTGACTCTTCATTCCCTTTATTTGTGTAGTTAAAAGTCTGCTCACCTCAAACAAGTAAAATGTAATTTTGTGTGTGTTCATCCCCTTACACTCCTTAGACCACATAATAAAAACATTTAGTTGTGCAATCTTGAGAGCAATACATAAACTTAATTGCAAGTGTTCAGTGACATTGGATGGCATTGGATATGGAAGAATTTTTAGCATTTAGACATTGGCTTGTTTTGGGACTGTACAAGTATTAGGTAATCGTCACATCACCCTTCCTACAATATAATACACAAAATAACGTGCTCTCCTTCTCAGGGTAAGCTTTTGAAGCTCTTATGTCCTGAGATTTGAACCCCATCACTCATCTTGGATGAACTCTCTGTTTACAGTGGATTGAACTATGGAGATGACCTTTTCAGCTTCAGCAAGTTGTGGATTGAATTGCTGGGAATAGTCAGGTTCTGTAGTTTTGAAATCAAATCATGAAATATTTATACTTTGGCACAGTAGATTGGGGGGGAGGGAGTGAGTTTCCTTTGAAATATATGTCAATAAAGCTGGTGTTTTTAAATACACTATATTTAAATATAAATATTTTTGAAAGCTAAAAATAGTAACTGAAAGTGACTCTTAACCAGTAAGCCATCTTGGACTCTGGAAAAAACATAATTAATTACAGAGGAGAAATGGGAGATTCAAGATAATACAACAGAAGAGGGATATTGGTCAAAATGAAAGTGTAAAGTGATAGGAAGTAACAGGATCAGAATGTTTACAGAAAAGGCAGAAGATAAAAGGCTGAAAATGTGAGTGGATCAAAGAATAAGAAGCCAAGCTGAAAAATAAAGGTTTGATCATTTTAGGCAGCTTGACAGGATTAGAGAAAGGTGATAGTAATAACAGAATGTTGGAAAGAAACTAACGTGAATTATGAAGCAAAGTAATTTACAGTAACTTCTTAAAATCGACTTAGAGGCTGGTTCTGCAGGCATTCTGATAATGCTAAGAAAGCTGACCTGGAAAAACAATTGGTGAGCCATCCAGTAGTTGCCTGAACCTCTTGTTGTTGGAGGGTTAAGGGTAATAGAGGTTTTAACCATAGTTCTTTATTCCCTGTTGTCATTGGGCTCTAACAACAACCTACCAAAAATCATATCTATAGGTATTGACCAACCACCATCTAACTGGTAAATTCCAGATTCCACTACCTGCCTTGGGATTTGTATGTAAGGAAACACTTGAATTACTGTTTCTCTGTTTTGTCCTTTGTCTGTTGCAGGGAAATTTCCATTTCAAATGGGCAGACTCGTATTGTTAGCTCCTTAAATAAATAAAAATGTAGGCTTTTACTTTCCATTTTATTTATTTTATTTATTTAAAGGTAAAACCCCATGAGAACATTAGTAGCACCACACTGAGTCAGACTAATGGTCCGTCGAGCCCAGCACCTGTCTCAGTGACCAAGCTTGGAAGAAGTACCCAACAGGTCATAATGAGGCAACAACGCCCTGTTCGCTCGCAGCTCCTGACAGTAAGAGGTTACGTTTCCCAAAACATACTCCGCTAATAGCTGCTAATGATAGGTCGTCCTCCAGAAACTTGTCCAATTCTTTTCTAAACCCAGCTATACTGCTTGCCTTGACCACCTTTTCTGGCAACAAATTCCACAACTTAATTGTTCATTGAGTGAAAAAATAACTTTAAAAATTGTTTTAAATCTGCTACATGTTAGCGCCGTGAGGTGTCTTCTAGTACTATTTGAGAGGGTAAATAACTGTTCCCTATTTATTTGTTCCACACTACTCATAATTTTATAAATTTGTATCCTATCCCCTCTGTCATCTCTTCTCCAAGCCCTAACCTATCTAGCCTGTCTTCAAGGGGGAGCTGTTCCATACATACCGGTGATCATGTTTGTTGCCCTTCTCTATAACTTCTCTATTTCTACTATACCTTTTTTTGAGATGGGATGACCAGAACTGCACACAATACTCAAGGTACAGTTTTTTATGTAGAGGCATTATGATATTTTCAGTTTTATTCTCTATCCCCATACAAATAATTTCTAACGTTTTAACTGTTGCTTTTTTGACCACTGCTACATGCTGAGCAGAGGATTGCAATGTATTGTCCACAATGACTCTAAAGTCCTTTTCCTGAGTGGTAATTCCTAATTTAGAAACCAGCATTGTGTTCATATGGATTATCTTCCCCTATGTGCATCATGTTGCACTTGACATTAAATTTCATCTGCCATTTAGATGCCCAGTCACCTCATGCAATCTTTCAATCTGCTCTTGTTTTAACTACCTTGAATAACTTTGTCATCTACAAATTTGATCACATCCCCCAGATCATTAATGAATACATCGAACAACACCAGTCCTAGTACAGATCCCTGGGGCACGCCTCTGTCTACTTCTCTCCATTGCAAAAACTGACCTTTTTAGTCCTTTGTTTCCTATCCTTCAACCAGTTACCAATCCACAATAGGATACTGCTATTCCATAGCTTCAAGACTCTCTCATCCAGATATGCTATATTGACTGGCTCGCTCCTATCCACATGCTTACTTACACCTACAAAAAATTCCAATAGGCTAATGAGGCACGATTTCCTTTGCTAAATGCATGTTGACTCTTCCCACTTGTCATGTTTATCAATATGTCCAATAATTATGTTCTTAATAATTTCTACCTTCTGATGTACTTGAAAAAGTTTTTATTTGTTGCCTTTTTAGCAAGTGTCTCTTCAAACTCTCTCTTAGCCTGCCTTATTAATGTATTGCATCTAATTTGCCATTGCTTATGCTCTTTCCTTGTTTCCTCAGTAGGACTAGCTTTCCATTGTTTAAAGGACACTTTTTTAGCTCTAAAAGCCACCTTCCCCCACCGTCCCCATGCTGTCAGACGTTTGGTCCTCTTGTTGCCTTTTTTTAAACCTGTGGAATATATTTTATTTGGTCTTCCAAGATGGTGTTTTTAAATAGTCTCCATGCCCCTTGCAGACATCTAACTTTTACCACTGCTTCTTTTAACTAGTTTTACTTCTAACTAGTCTCCTCATTTTAGTGTAGTCTGAGTCTCCCTTTTTAAAAGTTAAATGTTACTGTGGTAGTCTTATTTACCATTCTCCCTCCAGTAATTACGTCAAATTTGATTATATTATGGTCACTATTGCCAAGTAGCTCCACCAACGTTACCCTTTGCACCAGGTCCTGCATTCCACTTAGGACCAGATCCAAAGTAGCTTCCAAGATAGTGTTTTTAAAAAAGTCTCCATGCCTCTTGCTTGACATTTATTCCTCGCAGCTGCTCCTTTTAGTCTCCTTCTAATTAGCTTCCACATTTTAGCATAGTTTCCCCATTTAAAGTTAAATGTTACTGTGGTAGTTGTCTTATCCTTCTCCATCTAGTAATTATGTCAAATATTTATATCAAATATGATTATATTATGACAGGGGTGGGGAACCTTTTTGGACCTGAGGGCCGCATTGTCGGTCCCTGAATGTGCTGGGGGCTGCATGTCAAAAACCAGTTATAATCAATTAGAATTAATTAAGACTAACTGATTTAAAATTATTTTGAAAGCAATTACCAATCAATTAAAATCAATTATGTGGATGGGAACTGACAACAGGAAGGGGGTAGCAGACAGAGGCAGTGGGAGCAAACCCTGTCTTGAAATATCAGGGACCAGGGCTCCTGCGATCCTCTCACCTACTGTCTCTGGCTCTGCCGTTTGGGGTCCAACAGGGCAACCCATTGCTCTCCCTCTCCTCCCCACTAATCTATTGATCTCCTTGCAGGAAGGGAAGGGAGAATTAGCATCTCCCTCCTGCTAATTCTCACTGCCCCCTCCCCCTTGCTTCTCTGCAGCAGCCAACCATTCAATCTCGGGCCCCACTCTAGGTTTCCCTGCATAGCCTGCTCGGGATACCAGGTTGGAGAAGCCCCTTCCTGCAGCTGAGCCCTCCTCCATCACACATCCCTGCTGAGTGTCTCTGTCTGTCTGTTCTCCTATCTGGGCAGCAGGGCCCCCTGTGATGCAATTGCACTCTGCAGTAGGGGATGCAGCTGGGTTCGACCGGGAAGCAAAGGGGAGGACTGAGCGGGAGGACAAAGATGAGGCAGGAAAGGGTTTTGGTGCCCCAGGTCAGAGCTCAGGGTGAGTCTGTGTGGCTCACCAGAGAGGTGGATGATGGGCCGCACAACATAGAAGCAGGGTGATGGACCGGAAGAAATCTCCCCACAAAGTGGAAGTGGTTCACGGGCCGGGTGTATTATGATCACTATTGCCCTGCGGCTCTACCATCGTTACCCCTGCACCAGGTCCTGTGCTTCACTTAGGACTACTTGTAAAGTAGCTCCTCCTAGTTGGTTCCAGGACCGGCTGCTCCAAGAAGCAGTAACTTATGGCATCTAGAAAATGTATTTCCATATCATGCCTCAAGGAGACGTCACCCAGTCAATATTAGGGTGATTGAGATCACTTATTTTATTTTTCTGACTTTAGTAGCCTGTCTAATCTCTGTTAGCATTTCACGGTCAGTCTCGCTGTCCTGGCAATAGTATAGCTCCACTGCTATAGACTTTCCGTGTTACGCATGGAATTTCTTTTCATAGAGATTTCAGAGTACAGTTCCTTCCTGTACATTTTTTATCCTGTTTGACTCAATGTTGTCCTTAACAGATAGTGCCACCTCACCACCAGTTTGATCTACTTGGTGATTTGGATAGATTTTGTACCCTGGTATTAGTGTCCCATTGGTTATCTTAATTCCAACAGGTTTCTGAGATGCCTATTATGTGTAGGTCTTCCTTTAGTGCAATACAGTCTTAATTCTCCCATCTTACCTTTTAGACTTCTAGTATTTGCATATAGACACTTAAATGTATTATTAATCTGCTCATTATAAGTAACTGTTTCAGGTATTTTGGAATCCGGAGAGAGTGTGGTTGCTGTGTTGGTCCTGAGCGACAGGTGGAGACAAAATAGTTTGAATGATATCTTTTAATGGACCAACTATTGATGGTGGAAATGTGCAAGCTTTTGGATCTCACAAGGTCCTTCATCAGGCAAGTAGGAGTCAGAACTAAAGAGTTGAGCAACGTGCTGTGGCTATATATTATGTAACGGGGGCGGGGGGAGTAGGGTGATAAGTGAATCATAGTAACAGAAGGTGAGAGATGGGGGAGATAAGCAATACAAAGAGGAAGAGTGCGAAGGGAGAGGGGGGTATATTTTGGAATCATTTGTTTTGCACTGATTTCCACTTGGGCTCTCTTGGCTTCTTCCATATCCTGTATATTAGGATACCCTAATTTCCCTGAATTAACAGCATCCTTTGCTTGAGCAATATCTCAAACAATTTATTTGCTGCTTAATGGGAAAAGGGGTAGCCTCAAATTTGACTTATGTTTTGGGGGGATTAACTTAGATGGCTTAAACACACAACAAAAGACTAGTGTTTTTCCCAAATGAATCTCTGGTAATTCTTGAATGAAAGCAGCTGAAAATAATTTCTATGAAGATGGTCATAGCGTATGTTCCCTGAGATTATTGACTTTAGGACACTGCCAACTACAGTTTTGTAGCTTTTTGTTCCTTTGTATCATGGCATCTATCTGAAAATAAAATTTCCTCCTAACAGCTTTTCTCTTTGTCATTTTGGAGATGTCTAACCTCCCCCCTCCCCCCCAATTTTTTATGGAGCTTGAAATTATGAATTTTGTTGACTTTACTAATAATGATCTGCATAATTCTACGTGACCATTCTACAAAGTCATCATTTACAATCAAACGTAGGAAATTCAGAAGCTTTATAAAATAATCATCTGCTGCCATTGACACATGAACAGAAACCCTATTCTTAGTGAGACTTTGTGCCAGCGGCCTGGGCCAGCAGGGTCTGGGGAGAGGGCAAGGTGATGTATGGATTTGGTCCGCACGGCCTAGTGCTTCTGAGTGTGGCCTGACTACCTCCCTGATGGGCGGGTGCGGCAGCCTATGAAGTTGCCACGCCCACCCATAACAGCTCCGACCCTGACCGGAGTTAGGTAGAGTGGGTCATCACGTGTGAAGGCCCTCTCTACCCTGATCCTGGGCCATGGCAGCATTAGCCTGCGCTGTGATTTGGCGAGGAGCCCAAGTAACAGCACAGGCTAAAAACTGCCACAGTCCGGGGAGAGGGCTAATCCCACCTACCAGATGTTTCCCTGGGTGGGATCAGAAGTGATGGCGCCAAGGGTTAAAGCGTGGCCACCCGTGGTATCATCACATCTAAAAATACCCATAGTCTACTATTAAGTGCTTATTTCCATTGTTGTCGTCTTTTTTTTTTTTTTTTTTTTAAAGTTATAGGGACTTGGAAGCTAGCCATGAAAGGCATTGTCTTTGATTTCATAGGAATATTTATTTTACCAAAACAGAGAATTGGAAAAATAATTATGCAGGGCTGTTTGGTTTGGGGACAATATAATTTATGTGCTTAAAGTCTGGTAAATGCACATTGTGCACATATGCACTACATTTTTGGTTTGATTGGCTGACTTGTTTCTTGTTTGGACGGAGCATAGGCATTACACCAGATATGTGTGCTTTCAATTAAAAATGTAGTTCAACTTCCTTATTTTTGAGGAAGAGGGTGAAAGCAATGAGCAACAGTGCCTCTAGGGAACCTTTTAATCAAGACTCGGGACAGTTGCTACTGAAGCTGCAAATTATGGCATTATGGATCTTCCAATGGAAGTTGTTTAAATCTATACTGCAGTGGTAAAGTCTTGTGCTTCAATTACAAAGGTAGCTGTTTATTTTTCTTCTCCGTATCTTTTTAATATTTAGGTCATATGTTTTGATTGAGATTTTAAATATGCTAACTCTCCTTAACACCCATAAATGTTTTGTTTTGTTTTTTGTTAAAGGTAGCAAGAGTAACTTTTAAGGGGTACAAGTGCTATTTTTCTTTTTTTAAATATAAATTCCTGTACAGGTGATAGTTAAACCAAGGTACTGTTGACTTCCAGACCCTTTTATCATGTTGAATAAAACTTGGGAATTATGATCTGCCTGTTGATCTCAATGGGTTAACATAAATTTGTGTTTCAAATTTATTTTCGAACCATGAGGGCTAGAAATGCCACTACAGCTTTTTTAAAAATGTATTTATTTATTTATTTTAAATGGAAAGCAAATTCTGGAGTGCAAGTTCTGTGGCCAAGTAGTAGATTTTTTTCTTTTTTCTTGGGTAGAGGATGTTCTGTATCATGGACGTTCTCCCCAGAATTAATCAAATTTAGATGCTTTCCAATTTAAATCATAAGTTGAGTCTTCACTTAAAGATATTCTTGGGCTGAGCTAGAAAATGGCAGACTAACAAAGGGCAGAGCCCTGTCTTACTGCATACCTATTCTCTACTTGCCGTTTTAAAATGAGAGTCAGAAGAAGGTGAACTTGGCTTGTGAAGTTACTTATTTATTGTATAGCTTGTTTTTTTTACCCTGCCTCCTCCTGCCTCCAGCAGCTCGAAGCAACTTGCATCGTAAAACTTAAAATACATATCAAAACAATAAAAAATACAAAATCCAACAATATATATTGAACCAATACATTTTTTATTTCAAACAGTGTGCAGGTAGAATGCAGGAAACCCCACCCCCACTCAGATCCTCCTTCAACCCCTGCCCCCCCCCCCCCACAGATGCCTGGCAGAAGAACCAGGTCTTACACTGGCATCGGAACGCGAGAAGATCCGGGCTCAGGTGAATCCCCACCCGGAAACAAGTTCCACAGTATCGGAGCACCTGCCAAGAATGCTCGCCTGTCGATCCCCACCCGCCTATAGTGAGGGACCTCCAGGAGGGCTCCCCCCGATGACCGCAGGAGTTGCCCAGGGGCCCAGGGAATGAGATGGTCCCTCAGATAGCTAAGTGAAGGGCTTTATAGGTCAAAACCAGCACCTTGAATTTGGCCTGGAAGACTAGGCAGCCTGTGCAGAGCCTGGAGCACTGGTGTAATGTGCTTCTGGCAAGCTGTCCCAGAAAGAAGATGGGCTGCTGATGTTCTGCACCAGCTGCAGCTTCTGGACCGTTGCTATGGGCAGCCCCACGTAGAGCACAATTCAGTAATCCAACCTCGAGGTGACAAATGCATGGATGATAGTGACAAGGTCAGAGTCAGAGATATAAGGGTGGAGCTGCTTCACAGATGTAATTGGCAGAAAGCACTCCTGGCCACAGCCAACACCTGTCAATCCAGGCGAAGCTTAGGATCCAGGAGCACTCCCAGGCTCCGCACACAAAATGCTAACATAAGACGGACCCTATTGACGATGGTTACCTCCCCCCATCCCCCAGTTCACTAAACTCACCAATAAGCATCACCTCTGTGTTGTCAGGATTCACTTTCAATCAGCTCGACCTCATCCAGTCTGCCACAGCTGCCAAGCACCAGGAAAGCACCGAGACTGCAGGGCCTGGGTCTGATGAAAAGGAGAGGTACAATTGAGTGTCATCGGCATATTGATGACAATGCCCCCCAGCAGCTGCATATATACTAGAGCTGAAACTTGGTACTCAGAAAACTTCAGAATCCACTGGGGATTCCGGTACTCTGATCTGAAGTTCCAAGTACTAAGGCCGGTCCTCTGAAAACTTCAGAAGTCTCAATCAAGTGCTGGCGCCATCGCGTGTGTGACTGCAGTGATCCAGACGGTTGACCCCCTAGCTTCTCTGAGCTAGGAAATGGAACTTAGTACCATATTTGGTAGGAGGGGGGAATGGGAGGGGACAGCTGAGCAATAGACAAGCCAGATGACAAGTTTTGATTGGCTGGCAGAGGCAAAATAAAAGTGGCTGTACTTCCATTCTCTACTGAACTTGACTGTGCGTGCTATCCTGCTGATCTGTAAATAATTGGCTTCAGAGTGGGAGGGGTACCTGTCCTGTCCTGTCCATAGAGGTAGTACTAGGGGACGGGGGTTGGTTGTTTCCACCATGTCATGATTTTCTAAAAAAATAAAATAAGTGGGTGCCACACTGCTAATGGAGTCTAGAGGGGATCTCTACCTAGCTCCACTTCTCCTGGCCTGTCCATATACTAGGAACAATGTTGGGGGCTGTCACCAGTGCCAAATATACTTAACATTTGGGTGCTGCTTTCATTGCCTGTTGGCAAGTTGGCAGCACCATAGAGGTCAGATAGGGATCACTTTTGCTGTGGTTTTTGTGGGCACTGTGACTGTACTTTGTGGGTCCAACTTTGCCAAGATGTGACTGACTACTGGGGCACAGGGAAGATGTACTTTTTCTGGTTAAAATAATATGGTGTGTGGGGAGGGGGCTTGCCTTGCATAGGTGGGCACTGGGCAGGCACAATGGAGGCTTTTGGGTGGATGAATAGCTGGTTTCTGTCTTGTGGGTGGTGGTGGTATATCAGGCTGGCTTTTTTTGGTTTCTGCCTGCAGTTGTGCTTTTGTGGGTTTGTCTTGAACGATTGTCCCACTTTTGCTAGCCTGCTTTTCTGGGCACTGCTTGGTTGGCATGATTTTAAAGTGGATGCACTGCTGCTGGTGGGCCCCATGCCGTGTGTACTGCTGGCTTTTTTCGCTTTCTGCACACAGTTGCGCTGTTTGGGTCTGTCGTCTTGAGTGATTGTCTCACTCTTGCTAGCCTGCTTTTCTAGGCGCTGCTTGGCATAATGATTTTAAAGTGGGTGCTCTTATAATCATTAAAGGAAAGAGTTCCAAGTTCTGGGCATTTCCGAGGTCCGGAGTTGTGAATTCTGGGTCCTTGAACAAAGTTCGGCTGGGTATCTGGATCGGGTATTTGGAACTTTGGAACTGAGTCTGAGTACCTGGAAGGTCTATTCGGTACAGCCCTAATATGTACATTGAACAAGAGAGGGGACAGAATAGAACCTTGCAGAACCCCACAAGGGAGACTCCTGGGAGAAGATATACAATCTCCCAGATTGTAGCAGGTGGTCCTATCTGCCAGGAAGGAATGGAACCGCTGCAAAGCTATTCTTTCCACCCCAGCAAGTTTCCGCAGGCGAGTCACCAACACCTCATGATGTTCAAACGCTGCTGAGAAATAAAGATAGTAAGATACTTGACTGATTGAGCTTTCAGTTTGGCCCTTTTCACACAAGATGTGCCCCCTCCCCCCGCCCACATGTGTGACTGGTGGTCGGGGGGGCATTTGTGTGACAGCCAGTGCGGTTGTGCTTCCATGCGCCACCCATTTCCATCCCTCCCCCATGCACGGAGACATTGGACAAAATGGAGGTGCCTCTGTGTGTAGAGATGGGTGTGCGCCTGTGTGACTGGTCGCACACCTGCCACGGCATGCATCCATCCCCCCCCGCACTGCAGCTCCTCCCAGCCTGTTTGAAAAGGGCCTATGATAGCGCCTGCTCACAAATTTAAAATCTTCTGCACAATATAAATCGGCAGTACCTCTTTCATTTTGAGTTGGTGATGAAAAAAGCGTCATGGCATGATTGAAGAGCTAGTGTCTTGTGTATGAAGTAATGAAGCAGTTTTTGTTTGTTTCAGCTTGGCCTGCTGATGGAGATTGCATTGCATTTAGCCATTCATGGCTGTAGCTCCGCATATAAGATGCTTTCATAGGTGACATCCTGTGGGTATCTACCCTGTTGAATTTTTCTGTGCACGTAAACATGGATCTGGCTCCATGATTAGTGTAATAGCTGCTTCATAGAATAATGGAGCAATTGAACAAGTTTGTGTTTTCACTATAACATGAGACTTGCAGTTGCCCATTTCTTACTGGTCAACTCGGTGGTTAGCAAAACATGGACAAATGAGAATAGCAGTAACGGGCAACAGTACCTTTTTGTTAGCTTTCATTCTCTATATATCTAGAAACTTGCCTATTTCTAAAACTGAAGTGCCGTTTAATTATTATTTTTTTAAAAAAATTCTATTTGGGTTGCCACCAGCACAGTTCCTCCATTTAAAAGAAAATTTTAAAATAAATCATTTTTATGCATGGTGAGCTACTTAGTAGATGTTCCCAACAGTCACTTCATTTCTACATTGGTTATATTTTTCCCTTAATGTTTCCTGGGCCTCTTGTTGGCAACCATGGGTGTTTTTGCGTGTTAGAACAACCACTCACAAGAGCACAATTACTGTAATGTTTGCTCGCTGCCACAAATCTTGTGGCTTGTAACTGCTATTTCAGCTGCACACTACTTGCTCACAGCAGATGCAGGGCAAGCAATTGAGAGGTCTAAATAGGACCTCATAACAGCTACATGCAGTGCTCTGGGAGAAAGAGTGGTGGGAACTGGTGCTGCTCCTTTCACTGCTGCTTTCTGCCTGAAGAGTGTTGGTAAGAGTAGTAGTGCCCCCCAAAGGAACTGCTGCTTGCTTGCTCCCCTAACTGGGAGCTTCTCCAGATTGCCTCCAGGGCAGTAGGTCCCAGGACCTGCCTCTGGTGGCAGCAGAACCACCTGGTTTGGAGGAGTGGCAAATAGTGGTGGTAGGAACCTGCCTTTGCCTGTTGTCCCCTCCCCAACATCTGGTAGCTAGTTGGTGACTACCCATGAGATGTTGTGTATGCAACCCAGTACATATTGAGGATTGCCCTTGTCAGACCTCAACACGTATTGGATGTAATATGTAAATATTCTCTGTGCTTTTCCTTCATGATTTTTCTCTTTGAGGGTTTTTTGCCTTCCCCTGCAGCATGGGTGTGGCTCGCCTGACCTCTTTCTGTTTCTAAAATTATTTCCTGTTATTTCAGGCATCGGTTGGTCCCAGACTGTACTTGTAGCTATGGGTGGAATTTCTCTGTGTGGATGGTTGGGGTGTGGCAGGTCTTGCAGGAGGCTGGACTAGGTGACCCTTGACGTCCCTTCCAGCCTTGTGACTCTCTGACTTTATCTGTATCCACTGAAACAATTGCCCCTACTGTAAAACCAAACCATGGGATGACCATTCCTAGATGAGACCAACTAGTCTTGTTCAAGCAACACACCTTAGTTTTATTAACAAAGTTAAAAGCTCTCCAACGTACCACCTGGAGACCTACTGTATAGGCAGGTTTTCCAAGAACACTAAAGTGACTTCTGTGTGTAGTATTAGTACAAAAACATATTTATCACTTTAAACAAAAGTTGGCAGAGGCACGTTGCTGATGCTTTAGAATAAGAATAATAACCACTTACACTTAACAACAACAGTCATTTTAGAGAAGCCAGGAAAAGACAATACTCATGCAAAAGGCACTGTGTAGAACAGGCCGTGTGTGGCACTGACCTTGCTTCAGCCTCAGATGAATTCTCCTTAGTTTACTACAGCTCTGGTCATCGTCCTTGATGTCAGCTTGCTGTCATATTTGTCATCCCTGTTGACAAAACTGCCCTGCCAGGCATTTGTGTGTCAATGCAGTGTCCGTTTTAATGATGCCCAAGCTTGTGCAATACCTCGCTTTGCTCTTGGGACAAAAAGCCCAGAATGCAACATACCAGAATCTGGTGAAATGTCTCTTGAATTATTATCCTAGGATGAAAGCGTGGGAAGGGATCCTGGGGTAACTGCTCCAACACACAATAACCATTCACCTAAATACACATGTGAAATAGGCTATGTGAATGCTGGTGACACCACATGTGCATGCTTGAGAGTTTCCTATTCAAGAAACATAATGAATGAAAGCATCCCTAGATATTCTATATCGGTATTGAAAAGGGGCATAAACCATCTTTGGTGTCTGTTCAGAAAGATTTATCGATTGATTTAGATTGTTATCCCATCCTGTCCCCTGAGGCTCAGGGCAGCTCACATTGTAAAAAGATAAAATATAAAATAAAACCCATAAAATACTAATAATACACTCTGCCCCCTCCTGGATCTACCCCTGCCTGTTAATGCCTGGCTGAATCAACATAAGAACATAAGTAGTGCTATACTGGGTCAGACCAACGGTCCATCGAGCCCAGCATCCTGCCTCCGATGGGGAAGCACCCAACAGGTCATGCTATCCATTTCCTGTGGGTCATCCCCAGGCTCCCGACACGATTGGGGAACAAAACCCTTACTATCTTCCAGACACTTGTCCAAACCTCTTGTAAACTCTCTGCTATACTGCTGGCCTTGATCACCTCCCCTGGCAGTAAATTCCACAACCTAATTGTACACTGAGTGAAAAAATACTTGCTTTTGTCTGATTCTACTCTGGCACCTGTGAGTTTCATGGAGTGTCCTCTAGTTTTAGTACTAGTTGAGTGGTTAAATAACCGTTCCCTGTTTACAAGTTCCACACCACTCATGATTTTATAGACCTCTATCATATCTCCTCTCAGCCATCTCATTTCCAAGCTAAAGAGCCCCAACCTATCAAGCCTCTCCTCATATGGGTGCCGTTCCATACTCTGGATCATTTTTGTTGCTCTTCTTTGTACCTTTTCTAGTTCCGCCATGTCTTTTTTGAGATGGGGTGACCAGAACTGCACACAATATTCAAGGTGTGGTTGCACCATTGATTTGTATAGAGGCATTATGACATCCTCAGTTTTATTCTCTATTCCCTTGCAAATAATTCCTAACCTTCTATTTGCTTTTTTGACTGCTGCGGCACACCGGACTGAGGATTTCAGTGTATTATCCACAATCACTCCCAGATTCTTCTCCTGAGTGGTAACTCCTAGCTTAGTTCCCAGCATTGTGTACTCATATGTATTACGCTGCCTCCGGAAGGCATTCAAAGTAGGGCTTAGGCAAACCTTCAGGGGAAGGGAGTTCCAAAGCTGTGGAGCAGCCGCTGTGAGTGCGCCTCTCCGTGCCTTGGTCGTATGGACCTAGGCCAATGCTGGAACTTGCAAGAGAATGCTATTGTCTGATCTTAAAGGCTGCAGAGGGACATAAGGAAGAGGGCAGTCCTTTTAGATACATAGGGCCCAGACTGACTAGGGCTTTAGAAGTCAAAACTAGCACCTTGAATTGTGCCTGCAATGCTATTGGCAAGCACTCTAACTCTGAAGCACCTGGTGCTCCTGGTGACCAACCCTTAGTGAAAGGCAGGCTGCTGCATTCTGCAAAAACTGTAGCCCCTGAACAGCCTTCAAGGGCAGCCCCACGTAGAGTGCGTTGCAGTAGTCATTACCTCAAGTTAATGAATGCATGGATGATGGTGGCCAGATCCCTATCTGAGAGAAAGGGCCACAGTCTTCTTGCAAGATGAAGTTGGTGAAAGGCATTTCTGGCTGCTGCTGCAACATGATGTTCCAGATGCAGCTCAGGATCCAGAAGCACCCCAAGACTGCAAACCTGAGTAACCAGGGTAGGCTGTAATCAATCAATGATGGGCATCCCAATCCAAGTTCACAGGGCTGGCCAATAAACATCACTTCAGTCTTGGCTGGATTCAGTTTTAGTTGGCTCACCTATAATCCATCCCCAAAGGCAGCCAGTTACCGAGTAAGCACCGAGGCTGCAGGACTGGAGTCGGATGAAATAGATTTGGGTGCTGTCTGCATATTGATGGCAGTGTGCCCCAAATCTACGCATTATCTTGCCCAGCAACCTTAGATACACGTTGAACAGAAGGGAAGACAAGGTGCAACCCTACAGGACCCCACAGGAGAGGGGTGGGAGGATGACACCCTCCTGGAACTTCCCAGACAGGAATGAAAGGAACCAGTTGTCCTGTGGACCCCTGCCAGGTCTTGCAGTTGTGTCATCACCTCAACTGTATTAAAGTGTGAATAAAACTTTTGAGTTCTGTGCTGAATGAAATACAGGCAACGCTTGAATTCTTTAAAAACCATTTTCTTAGATATATTGTTGCCTTGGTCTTAAATTTGATCTAGAAAGTAGTGCTTGAGTGGTGCAGAATTTAGGTTCTTTTCTGGATGGCAATAAGAGTATGGGGTTTTACATTGGGGTGGGGGATCTTTTCCAGCCCACAGGCTACTTTGAAAATTAGTGCAAGCTATGCACGCCAGATAGGAGTTGGGTGTGTGTGTGTGTGTGTGCTTAAGGGGTGTGCTCAGGATGGGGGGAGGGGGAAGGAAGGGGAGGGTCCAGATCACTGACGTATCCCCTGAACCTGAGAGCATGCTCTCATCATCCATCCCTCCCCGAGCCAGTTCTTTCAGTGCTTGAGAGTAGAAACTGGATTCATGGACCAGATCCAGGAACTGGAAAGGGGCCAAATAAAAAACAACCAAAAAATCCACCTGTGGGCTTGATCTGACTCATGAACTGTAAGTTGCCCATCCTTGTTTTACATCTTTCCTTTTCTGGTTGCTCTGGAAGGTGGTGCTTCCTCTCCTTTTTCTTTTGGAAGATACGATGGTGGAATAGAGATCTTACACCACTAACATAAAGCATTGTGAGAGGATGAGAGACTCCATCTTCTCTTTCAAGGGCTAGCAAGAGTATTTTTTTCTTCCTCACTTATGGTTGATAAGTGCTGTTCTCATTTTCTGCTCAGCCTTGTGAAAGCCAAGCAAGCCAGAGAGAGAGATTTCCATGACTTGGTCTTTAATGTGAAAATTTTGTTTTGCTGCAGTTTCTGAGGTGGTAGAATTGTGGTAAGCAGGGCCTGAACTAGAGTGGCCTCTGATGCACCTCCAGAATACAGGACATGTGGGGGAGAGAATACAGAACATGGGGGGAGGAAATGCGTGGCTCACTCAGGGCTCCTTCCTCCCAGCCAGGGCTGAGCAACAAGTGCTGTGTGAGGGCTGAGAAGGAGATGCAACGGTTCCAGCAAAATCCCAGACATGGGTGCATCCAAATGGGATTGGGCGGATCAAAAAAGTGGCCACGTCCTGGAAATTCTGGACACAATGGTAACCCTAGCACATCCCCCCCCCCCCTGTCTGGGACTGCTGGCTCACCTCTGAGTCCACATGTTGCCAATGCTGCTGTTTCCACCCATAAGTTGTGAGATCATGATGACTTTATTATATTATTATTATTATTANCTTCTATTTGCTTTTTTGACTGCTGCGGCACACCGGACTGAGGATTTCAGTGTATTATCCACAATCACTCCCAGATTCTTCTCCTGAGTGGTAACTCCTAGCTTAGTTCCCAGCATTGTGTACTCATATGTATTACGCTGCCTCCGGAAGGCATTCAAAGTAGGGCTTAGGCAAACCTTCAGGGGAAGGGAGTTCCAAAGCTGTGGAGCAGCCGCTGTGAGTGCGCCTCTCCGTGCCTTGGTCGTATGGACCTAGGCCAATGCTGGAACTTGCAAGAGAATGCTATTGTCTGATCTTAAAGGCTGCAGAGGGACATAAGGAAGAGGGCAGTCCTTTTAGATACATAGGGCCCAGACTGACTAGGGCTTTAGAAGTCAAAACTAGCACCTTGAATTGTGCCTGCAATGCTATTGGCAAGCACTCTAACTCTGAAGCACCTGGTGCTCCTGGTGACCAACCCTTAGTGAAAGGCAGGCTGCTGCATTCTGCAAAAACTGTAGCCCCTGAACAGCCTTCAAGGGCAGCCCCACGTAGAGTGCGTTGCAGTAGTCATTACCTCAAGTTAATGAATGCATGGATGATGGTGGCCAGATCCCTATCTGAGAGAAAGGGCCACAGTCTTCTTGCAAGATGAAGTTGGTGAAAGGCATTTCTGGCTGCTGCTGCAACATGATGTTCCAGATGCAGCTCAGGATCCAGAAGCACCCCAAGACTGCAAACCTGAGTAACCAGGGTAGGCTGTAATCAATCAATGATGGGCATCCCAATCCAAGTTCACAGGGCTGGCCAATAAACATCACTTCAGTCTTGGCTGGATTCAGTTTTAGTTGGCTCACCTATAATCCATCCCCAAAGGCAGCCAGTTACCGAGTAAGCACCGAGGCTGCAGGACTGGAGTCGGATGAAATAGATTTGGGTGCTGTCTGCATATTGATGGCAGTGTGCCCCAAATCTACGCATTATCTTGCCCAGCAACCTTAGATACACGTTGAACAGAAGGGAAGACAAGGTGCAACCCTACAGGACCCCACAGGAGAGGGGTGGGAGGATGACACCCTCCTGGAACTTCCCAGACAGGAATGAAAGGAACCAGTTGTCCTGTGGACCCCTGCCAGGTCTTGCAGTTGTGTCATCACCTCAACTGTATTAAAGTGTGAATAAAACTTTTGAGTTCTGTGCTGAATGAAATACAGGCAACGCTTGAATTCTTTAAAAACCATTTTCTTAGATATATTGTTGCCTTGGTCTTAAATTTGATCTAGAAAGTAGTGCTTGAGTGGTGCAGAATTTAGGTTCTTTTCTGGATGGCAATAAGAGTATGGGGTTTTACATTGGGGTGGGGGATCTTTTCCAGCCCACAGGCTACTTTGAAAATTAGTGCAAGCTATGCACGCCAGATAGGAGTTGGGTGTGTGTGTGTGTGTGTGCTTAAGGGGTGTGCTCAGGATGGGGGGAGGGGGAAGGAAGGGGAGGGTCCAGATCACTGACGTATCCCCTGAACCTGAGAGCATGCTCTCATCATCCATCCCTCCCCGAGCCAGTTCTTTCAGTGCTTGAGAGTAGAAACTGGATTCATGGACCAGATCCAGGAACTGGAAAGGGGCCAAATAAAAAACAACCAAAAAATCCACCTGTGGGCTTGATCTGACTCATGAACTGTAAGTTGCCCATCCTTGTTTTACATCTTTCCTTTTCTGGTTGCTCTGGAAGGTGGTGCTTCCTCTCCTTTTTCTTTTGGAAGATACGATGGTGGAATAGAGATCTTACACCACTAACATAAAGCATTGTGAGAGGATGAGAGACTCCATCTTCTCTTTCAAGGGCTAGCAAGAGTATTTTTTTCTTCCTCACTTATGGTTGATAAGTGCTGTTCTCATTTTCTGCTCAGCCTTGTGAAAGCCAAGCAAGCCAGAGAGAGAGATTTCCATGACTTGGTCTTTAATGTGAAAATTTTGTTTTGCTGCAGTTTCTGAGGTGGTAGAATTGTGGTAAGCAGGGCCTGAACTAGAGTGGCCTCTGATGCACCTCCAGAATACAGGACATGTGGGGGAGAGAATACAGAACATGGGGGGAGGAAATGCGTGGCTCACTCAGGGCTCCTTCCTCCCAGCCAGGGCTGAGCAACAAGTGCTGTGTGAGGGCTGAGAAGGAGATGCAACGGTTCCAGCAAAATCCCAGACATGGGTGCATCCAAATGGGATTGGGCGGATCAAAAAAGTGGCCACGTCCTGGAAATTCTGGACACAATGGTAACCCTAGCACCCCCCCCCCCCCCCCAAGTTCACATGCTGCTAACACTGCTGTTCATGCCCAGAAGTCATGAGATCATGACTTTGGGCGGGGTGTGTGTATGTGAAAGTGTCAGTGCCGGCAATATGTGGAAAATACAGGACAAAAACGTGTAAAGGACAATGGATAAACCATTCAAAAACAGGACTGCCCTGTATAAAACAGGATCAGTGGTCACCCTAGCCTGAACAATTTCTGAAGAAGCCCAAGTTTCTTCTAATATAACTCTGGAGACAACAAACAAAACCTGAATTTCTGAGCCACTTATATGTGTTCCTAATCAAACATGTTTTTCTGTGATACTATCACCAATTGTTTTCTTTGACGTGATGACTTCAGGCAGTCTTAGGACTGTTGAACATTGTTCCAGCACATGATTCAGGCCTGGGATTCAAACTAAAAACCTTGCTGTCAAGCATTACTTGTTTAGCAGTAAGACAGCTGAGCCACCATGGTAGCAAAGACCCTCTTTAGGTCTAACTGTGCTGCTAGCCAACGACTGATTGTATAAAAACTGTGTCCAGAATGCTTTTAGTTTATGCCAGAAACTTAGAAGAAAACATTTCTGTTTGACAGCTAGTTCCATGACAAGAATACTACACCCAAGTTGCACATTGTGAGCTATAGCCAATTGGCATAATTACTGTAAAAGGAACAATAAATAGATGGTAGGCTTTTAAATTAATAATAAACTTTTTTATAGTGTATAATCTGCTGCAAGTGGAATGAGTTCAATAAATTGCACATTGCTGTCCAGTTGCCTGCCTACTTTAGAACCTCTTAAACCTGTTTTAAAAGCCCCCCGCGAAACAGATTATTGTATAACTTACTGGTTTTTTAATCTACTTCCAAATCATGGTGAGAAGCATTGAATGATTTCATTGAATGATTGCATCATTGTTAAAAGTACTACTGTACTCCTGCACCTCAGTTTAGGATAAATAGCTTGCCAAACAAAATAAGGAACTCTTCTCCCTTATATTTGAATAGTCTGCACTAAGACCATTCTAATTGGAGGGTGCTCAGGAGTCATCTAGTCCAACTCCCTGCTTGGATACAGGACATCTATGGTTACAGTTTTTGGAGATGACTGCCAGTCTCTTATTGAAAACCTCTGCCAACCAAGACCCTAGAGCTTGTTCATTACCAAACAGCTTTTAACTGTGAGGATGCTAGCCACAATTGATCTACTTTGTAATCTGAGCAGAACAGTTCCTTGTCATCTCGTTTGTTGCAGCCCTTTAGCTATTTGAAGACTATTGTGTCTCCCCTTCATCTTTGCTCTAGGCTATAACATGCCCAATTCCTTCAACCTTTCCTACTAGGACTTGTTTTCTAGGCCTGTTTATCATGTGTGTGTGCCTTTCTTTGAACCCAACATTGTTTTCTATGTTTGGGCCATAAGAAAGCTCTTAGTCGAACCTTGATCTATCCTGTTTTATGCACTTGTGTTTGGCACATTATAGCTTGTGGGCTGCTGTGCCATAAAGCCTCTAATCCAGGACTGGGGAACCTTTTCTATTCTGGGGGCCACATTAAATATTAGTACAAGCTCCAAGGGCCACATAGAGGTTGGGCCCGGGGTGCTTAACAGATGTATTTAAAAAAAGAAGAATCTATCCCCTAGCCTTGTGTGCATGTTCTCATCTCTGCTCCATTGTCCTGAGCTCAGTTTTTCAGTGCTTGAGGGTAGAGATTGGATCCATGAGCCAGATCCAACCACTAGAAAGGGGCCGCATAAAAACCTGCCGAGGGCTGCGCTTGGCCCCCAGGTTCCCCATCCCTGCTGTAATCCAATCCTTATCTAACCTCTCTGAGCCCACTCAAATTTGTCAATGTTCTTAAAATGTGGTGCACCAAATTGGACACAGTATTGCAGGTGGGTCTCACCACCGGAGAATAAATCCCCCCCCCCCCTTATAATTGTGCATTTGTTTTTTCTTTCCCAAATGTAGAACTTTACATTTATATAAGTTGAATTTAATTTTGATAATTTCATCCCACTTTTCCAACCTATGAAGATTATCTTGAATTCTAATTCTACATTCCAAGGTAATTCTACTTTAGCTGCCCCTCTAGTTTCTTTCCTCTGCTAACTTGATAAGTATTCCCCACCTTGTTCATCCAAGTAGTTAGTAAAAACGTTAATACCACACCCAGGACAGAGACCTGCGGTACGCCACTTGATCAGCAAACTGGAGGGAGGAATCACTTTGAATATGGTTCTCCAACTGGCTTAGTCCACCTTATTGTAGTGTTGTCAGCTTTTTTTTTACCAGCTTGTCAGTGAGAATCTCATGTGGAACAGAGACTTTGATTAATCAAGATATAGTGTCCACAGCATTTTCCCTCATCCACAATACCTAGTTACTCTATCAAAGAAGGAGACAAGATTAGTCTGGCATGACTTCAAACAAAACCATGTTGGTTATTAATAATGGTTAACATTGCCATCAAGGTGCTTACAAATTGACGGTTCTATAATCTGTTCTAGGATCTTCTGAGGGATTGAAGCTGGGCTGATTTATAATTTCTCAGATCCTCCTTTTTCACTGTATAGGGATAAAGCTTGCCTGTCTCCAGTCTTCTGACACCCCACTTGTTCTCAAAAATGATTGGTAGAGGTACTGAGAGTACTTCAGTTAATACTTTCAGTGCCCTGGGGTGCATTTCCTCTGGTTCTGAAGACTTGAATTAATTCAAAGTATCTAGGTAACATCCGACCACCTCTTTATTCTGACCTGGTATGCCCCCGCCCCCCCGCCCTTTCTTCACTCAACTGCGTCACGGAATTTCCCACTCCATTGTTTCTAGTTTACTACCTCATTGCCAGCAGAAGACAGTTGTACCACCCCTTTGGCCCATCCAGTCTCATCT
The DNA here is from genome assembly GCA_003113815.1 of Sphenodon punctatus. Classification (NCBI taxonomy): domain Eukaryota; kingdom Metazoa; phylum Chordata; class Lepidosauria; order Sphenodontia; family Sphenodontidae; genus Sphenodon; species Sphenodon punctatus. The sequence goes on from QEPC01010148.1 coordinate 766,096, forward strand.
GCTCCCACTAGTGCCCAGCTGTGCATCAGATTTCGATTGCAACTGCTCAGAATTTCTCTAAAGCATGTTCAGTAGTGTGGGAGGGAATACAATTGCAAACTGTACAGATCTTCTGTTCCTGGGGTGTTTGGGATGTTAAATCTCAAAGGAGCCTCTCCCATAGTCTTGGTCCTCTGTCTCCAACTGACATATTGACAAGACTAGTGTCACAGTTTGGGAGTGCAGCAGAGAGAACTTTGTCTGCAAGATGAGTAACCTAGTTACTGCATCTTTTTAAAAAAAAAAAAAAAAAAAAAAGTCTAGACAGGCAGCTAGTAAACTTCCCTCCTCTCAGCCTCATTTCTGGGAGTGGAGAAGGATATTTTGCCTCTTCCCTCCCTTAGTTCCAGCTTTTCCCAACCAAACCCTTTATCTGGGATGGGAGAGAAGAATCTGTGAGGTAGCAGCGGCAGCCCTGATAGATGTATTCTGTGCTTCCCACGCTCTCTCCCTCACCCATGAGTCTGTGGTTTAGGGGACTGCCCCATTTATTTATTTATTTAAAACTTATATCCCGCCCCAGTTTGGGGCGGCAAACAATACACAAGATTTAACCATAAAAAAACAAATTTTAAAACAAATCATAAAACTCAACCTCCCTCCTAAACCCTACCCCCACCCTTCCCCTCCCCCTTGCCAAAAGCCTGGCGGAATAGCCAGGTCTTACACAAACGTCGAAACGACAGGAGGGTGGGGGCCAACCGAGCCTCTTCCGGGAGCGAATTCCACAGCACGGGGGCAGCCACAGAAAAAGATCTCATATCAGTGGTGACCCGTCTCGCCCGGGGAACCTCCAAAAAGGCCCCCGCAGATGATCTCAGGGGTCGCACGGGCACATGGGGAGTGAGGCGATCTCGCAGATAGGCAGGGCCCAGGCTGTGAAGGGCTTTACATTAGAAGCAGAAGTTCCTGTCTCTGGGTGCCGCTTTTAGAAACGTGTCCCAAACTGATTCTTATGAATGAGAATGAGCGGGACTGAGAACTAGGGCTAAGCTGCTCCCACTTCTGCTGAGTGAATCTTTTGCATCTCTTCCTCTGTGCTGAGAGGGACTGCTGTTTGCGTACCTGTAAACTCCCCTTCCCTCCCCCTGTCTGACCTCACACTGTCCAGGCAAAGATTAATCATAAGCTCAGCGTTCATCCTGCCCCATCATCCCAGAGGCTGCTTCAAGATATCCAGAATTGTCAGTATGAAAATTCTAGATATCCAGTCTACGTTGCACCATATGGAGCTCTGACTGGGGAAGCAGAAGAATTGGAGATAACCAGAACTCTGTCTTAAGTGAGTTCAAGTCATCTGGATTCCACTGTATATGGACTCATTCAGACGTGCGTTTAAATCGCACAGCCGCGGTGGCGGCATCATGCGATTTAAAGCACCGCGCGCTTCCGGGTTGATGTGAATGCACCAATTCAGCCTAACGTGAACTGAGTGCAGTTTTAAAAGCTGCTCGGAGCAGCTTTCAAAACCACACTCCAACAGTTCGCATTAGGCTGAAATGTGCGTGGTCGGTGTATTCACACCAACCCGGAAGTGTGCGGTGCTTTAAATCGCACGATGCCGCTGCGGCGGCTGTGCGATTTAAACGCACGTTTGAATCGCCTCTATGATGGGAGTCTGACTTGTCATTAACACCTTAACATTGTAAGCTCTCGGGCAGAGACCGTGTCTATCTTGTTTTTTTGTAAAGCGCCAGGTACATCGCTGGTGCTATATAAATGCTTATAATAATTAATCTGTACCTTGGGTTGGTACTTGATCTAATTATGTGTTTTATTCTGTGGACGTAGTAGATCTTTATTTCAGCAAAGCATTTGACAAGAGTTCCCCATGATATCCTTCTTGACAAGCTGGTTAAATATGGGCTAGATTATACTACCATTTGGTGGGTTTACAGCTGGTTGAAGAACCGTACTCAAAGAATCCTCATAAATGACTCTTCCATCAATCTAGATTTGTGGAATCAAGTGGGGAGCCCAATATGCAAAGCAGGACTCAGTCCTGGGCTCTGTACTGTTCAACCTCTTTATTAGTGACTTTGATGAAGGAGTAGAGGGGATGCTGATCAGATCTGCAGATGATACAAAACGAAGGGATAGCTAACACCTTAGAAGACAGAAACAAAATTCAAAATGATCATGACAGGATGGAAAGCTGGGCCAAAACTAACAAAATGAAATTAAACCGAGATAAGTGTAAAGTTCGGCATTTAGGTAAGAGAAAATCAAATGTACAAGTATAGGATGGGTGATACCTGGGTTGACAGCAGTACATTTGAAAAGGATCTTGGTAGTTGATCACAAGCTGAACATGAGTCAGCAGTTTGATGCAGCTGCTAAAAAGGCTAATGCAATTTTAGGCTGCATTAACAGAAGTATAGTGTCCAGGTCACAAGAAGTAATAGTTTCACTCTATTCTACGCTGGTCAGACCTCATCTGGAGCACTGTGTCCAGTTCTGGGCACCTCATTTTAAGAGGGACCTTGACAAATTGGAGTGGGTTCAGAGGAGAGTGACAAAGATGGTCTGGAACTCAAGTTTTATGAGGAGAATTTGAAGGAGCTGGGTATGTTTAGCCTGGAGAAGAGAAGACTAAGGAGACATGATAGCCATCTTAAAATATCTGAAAGGTGGTCACATAGAAGATGGAGCAGACTTGTTCTCTGTTGCTCCTGAGGGCAGGACTAGAACCCATGGACTCCATGTACAAGAAAGCAGATTTTGGCTAAACGTTAGGAAGAACTTCCTAACAGAGTTTGACAGTGGAACAGACTGCCTATGGAGGTTTTCAAACAGGCTGGATGGTCATCTGTCAGGGATGCTGTAGCTGTGGATTTCCTGCATTGCAGTGGGGATTGGACTAGATGACCTCTGAGGTACCTTCCAACGCTAAGATTCTATTATTCTAATTCTGTGATTTTCTCTGTGTAAACTATTTTCTTTGCCTGCAACCTCTTATATAGATGCCAACTTCCAGGCCACTTCATGCATCTAAGGAAGTTGATTCTTGCTGACGATTCTTCTTCGTGCCAAAATAAAAACATTTTCTTGTTAGTCTTTTAAGGTGCCACCAGACTCTTCCCCCCCCCCCTTTTTTTTTTGAGTCTATAATATAGAAAGTCTATACTAGCTATGCATACTTTGCAGATAAGGTTTTCCATTCCCTACCAACTTTAAACATAAATTTATATAGCACAAGCAATGTGTCTGGTGTTGAACATTATGACTGAAGACAGGCCCTTGCCCCAAGAGACTGAGAATCTAGAATAACGTGGGAAGTGAGACATGGGAGAGAGGAACACAGGGAGAGGTGGGAACACCTTCCTGTTTGGAGTTTAGAAGTTGCAGGTGCACATTATTATTATTATTATTATTAAACATTTATAAAGCGC
>QEPC01010148.1:769626-788828 GCA_003113815.1 Sphenodon punctatus
AACATTCATGAAGATGCGAGGTCTCAAGTGCACGTACTTGGCTTGGTTACGATGAGAATGACAGCAGGCAGGTCCATGTTGCAAGGATAAGAGTTTATCCCTTGTACAATCTCTTACAGAGGTAGCAGGAGAGAATGTAAGCTTGGTCCGTACCTTGGAGGAAATGTCTCCTACCCCCATCACATTGTCTGTGTTACTCTGCATTTTAAAAGACTCATCACTGTTAGCCTTTGTAAGCTTTTCACCTGGAGAATTGCAGTCATTCCCAGCCAGGAGAGAATTATTCTCTAGTCTTTGCCTTTTCCCCTGTGACTGATTTGAATGCAACTATGTTCTACCATAGCATTAGACACAAAAGTTGCTTCTCTCAAAGGACTATTGTCACCAGAATCTGTTGTGCCCTGCCCCCAAATGGTGTTTCTTCCCCAGGATCCACTGGGTCTGTACAACCATCTATTTTTCCTTCCTTGGACCTGACTCTGTGGACTAGGTGTGAAGACCCTCAAGTGTTATTTCACACACCCTTCCTGAAACTCTTGATTCAGTTTACCATGCTCTGTAATCGGATCTCTGGCAGCCTCTTTGTCTTGTAGGGAGTAAAGTTCATGGGTACTATTAACCGTTTCCTTTACTCCACTCTTTACAAGCCAGACCTGCCCTGCAGGACACACCAGCTCTGTGTTGGAGCTGCGTTCCCCATGACAATTCTTATCTGGAAGCTGTTTTACCTTTTATCTCTTGGGAGCAGCACAATTCCCCTCTGGGTCTTGCACTGTCTCAGAAACTCTTTTAGATTTAGCATAAGCTGCAGCGTCTCCCTGCTCCTTTTCTGGTAGGCTAGAGACATAAAGTTCACCCTTAGAACCATGCTCTTGCCCCTTTAGGACCACAGGCTGGGTTTCTGACCCTGTTAGCTGCACTCTTACCAGTGGGAAAGAGACACCCATCCCTCCCTCGTTGAAATTAGGCAAGGTTTCATCCTTAGCTAGTTCTTACCTGAAATCTGCCTGTGTTTCAGTCAGCACCTTCTCTTAAGGTAGAACCACCAACCTCCTAGCTTACCTGCAACCCCCTGGGTTCAGTAGGAGCTTTCCCAGCCTCTGTCTCCCTGTGGTGGTTATCAGGTTTGATTCTGCGGACGTTGGTCCCTTCTGTGTAAGGCAGGATGCCAAGTCCTGGACCTCAGAATCAGATTGGCCAGTCAGCTTCACTCTGTTTAGTTCCCCATGTGTGAGAGAGGCATACAGTTCACTCCGAGTCTTGCCCTCCCGTACCTTCTGACTGGGCCTGAGACGACGACTCTGGAGTCTTCCTGCTCCTTAGTGAAGTTCATAGGTTGGGATGCAGCCTCTGTGTGGCTCCCAGAGCCTTGCTGCAACCCTTCCCCTCCGCTAGGCTTGCTCTCTGTCTCCCCATGTTCCTGGGAATGGGCTTTGGTAAGTTTTGTCGTGAGAGCTCATGCGTGTGTTATTCCCCACCAGCATTTTGTTCTCTGCGTTTTTGGGGAGGCCAGCCACCTCGATAGACCCCTTTGAGCCCTCTCATTCTAACTCTACTGTTGCTGTGGGTAGAGTGTCCTGAACTCCCATCACCAGGCCTTTCTGTCAGCGTTAATTTTATCTTTTGGGACTAGGTCCTCACAGACCATAACCATCTGTACCCCATTGTCAAGTCTCCCAATACAGTTTACCCCATTCACCTTAGCAGGTTTTCGTAGCAGGGATAGTGAAGCAAGCGTAAACCCCTTCAGGGATGGGTTGGACTACGGATACAAAATTTGCACCGACAGTTCCACTCCCTTGGACTCCCCTTTTTTTGGGCAGTCACATGCCAGATGCCCTGGTTGATCACAATTAAAGCAGTTCCTTGAATCTTTATTAGGGGATTAGAAGGTGTGTGCCCTTTGGGATCTGGGTGATCCCACCTTTCTGACTTCCGTGTCCCCATTTGGACTGGCTTGGCCTTATCTGTTTGGGGGTTTTGTAAGCATTTTGTTTATTATGGAACCCATTTTTGGAGGGCCCCCCCCCCTTTTATTTCTGTTCCCCATATGCCTAAATACCATTGGCAACATATTAATCTGCCCTTTTGGCTGCTTCTGTGGGATTAGTTATTTTTTGGTTAAGGATATACGCTTTTAACCCCAAACAACATAAAGTCAAAAACTGTTCTGTAACCACCAAATTCTTCACAGTATGTACAGTAGCAGTACCTTCCCCATTAAACCATTTATCACAAAACGGATTTAGCATGTTACAAGAATCTGCATAAAACACCCTCCCCCTTTTTAAAGTTACACAACTTCTGTCGGTATGTCTTTGGGGTTACCTGGTAGCTGTCTAGTAACCCTTTCTTGAATTCCTCATATTGCCATTCCCCCCCCTGTCTTAGAATTGAATACATTATGTGCCTTGGCAGTGAGTTTTGGAAGAATCAGTCTGACCCAGAGTTCCTGCTGAATATGCTCCTGGTGGAATATGTGCTCTGCTGTGGTGGAAAAAATCATAAATTACCCTAATATTGATTGGGTGAATGTTTCCTCGGGGTGGGAAGTGAAGGTCAGATTTCTGGATGCCGTAAATGAATGCTTCCTAGAACAGCTGGTTCTGGAACCAATGAGAGGAGCTATTCTAGATCTAGTCCTGAGTGGCATGCAGGACCTGGTGCAAGGAGTAACTGTGGCAAAGCCACTAGGCAATAGTGATCATAATATGATCAAATTTGATATAATTTCTGGAGGTAGAAAGATGAAACAAAAGTACAGCAGTAGCATTTAACTTTAAAAAGGGAGACTGACAAAATGAGGAAACTAGTTAAAAAGAAACTAAAAAGCACAGTTGCAAGGGCTGCAAATTTGGAAGAGGTGTGGAGGCTGTTTAAAAGCACCCTTCTGGAAGCCCATATTAAATGCATCCTGCAAGTTAAAAAAGGAAGCAGGAAGACCAAACGTCTTCCATTGTGGCTAAATGGGAAGGTGAAGGAAACCTCCTTAGACCCAAAAAGGCATCCTTTAAGAAATGGAAGGCTAGTCCCAATTAAAATAATACGAAAGAACATAAACACTGACAGTGTAAATGTAAAGTGTTAATAAGGCAGGCCAAGAGAGATTTTGAAGGGAGGCTTGCTAAAGAGGTGAAAACAAGTAACAAAAATGTTTTCAAATACATCAGAAACAAGAAGCCTGCTAGGGAGTCGGTTGGGCCATTAGCTGACAAGGGAGTAAAAGGGACACTCAGGGAGGATAAGGACATTGCAGAGAAGCTGAATGAGTTCTTTGCTTCGGTCTTCACTGTGGAGGATTTTGGGGAGGTACCCACGCCAGATCCTTGCTTTGTGAGCGAGGAATTGGAAGAGCTGTTACAAATCAATATGACGTTGGAGGATGTTCTAGGGCAAACTGAATACTAGCCAGTCACTAGGGCCAGATGGCGTTCACCGCAGAGTTCTGAAGGAACTCAAAAATGAAATCGCGAACCTACTGTTAGTAATTTGTAACCTGTCACTAAAATCTGCCGCTGTACCCAAGGACAGTGTAACCCCGATATTTAAAAAAGGATCCATAGGCGATCCTGGAAACTACAGACCAGTAAGCTTGACGTCTGTGCTGGGCAAAATGGTGGAAACCATCATTAAGGAAAGAATTATAGGGCATGTTAACAAACATGGCTTAATGGGGAAGAGCCAACATGGATTTAGTAAAGGTAAGTCATGCCTCACTAACCTGTTGGAATTTTTGAGAGTGTAAATAAGCACGTGGACAAGGGAGACCCAGTAGATATAGTGTACCTGGATTTCCAGAAAGCATTTGATAAGGTCCCACATAAAAGACTTTTGAGAAAATTAAAAAGTCATGGGATAGGAGGTAGTGTCTTACTATGGATCAGAAACTGGTTAAAAGATAGAAAGCAAAGGGTGGGACTAAATGGTCAGTTTTCACAATGGAGAGATGTAAAAAGTGGTGTGCCTCAGGGATCTGTATTGGGACCGGTGCTGTTTAATGTATTCATTAATGATTTGGAAAAGGGTGTTAAGAGTGAGGTGATCAAATTTGCAGACGACACCAAGTTATTCAAGGTAGTTAAAACACGAGCAGACTGTGAGGAACTGCAACAGGATCTTACGACACTGGGTGCCTGGGCATCTAAATGGCAAATGAGATTTAATGTGGACAAGTGCAAAGTGATGCACGTAGGGAAAAATAATCCAAACTATGCGTACACAATGCTGGGTACTAAGCTAGGAGTTACCACTCAGGAAAAGGATCTGGGGGTGGTTGTGGACAATACAATGAAATCCACAGCGCAGTGCGCAGCAGCAGTCAAAAAAGCAAACAGAATGTTAGGAATTATTCGGAAGGGGATAGAGAATAAAACTGAGGATGTCATAATGCCTCTATACAAATCAATGGTGCGACCGCACCTCGAATATTGTGTGCAGTTCTGGTCACCCCATCTCAAAAAAGACATAGCTGAACTAGAAAAGGTACAGAGAAGGGCAACAAAAATGATCAAGGGCATGGAAGGGCTCCCGTATGAGGAGAGGCTTGGTAGGTTGGGGCTCTTCAGTTTGGAGAAGAGACGACTGAGAGGAGATATGATAGAGGTCTATAAAATCATGAGTGGTGTGGAACTAATAAACAAGGAGCAGTTATTTACCCTCTCAGCTAGTACTAGAACTAGGGGACACTCCATGAAACTCATGGGTGGCAAGCTTAAAACAAATAAAAGAAAATATTTTTTCACTCAACGTATAATTGGTTTGTGGAATCTACTGCCAGAGACTGTGGCAAGGTCCTGTACTATAGCTGAGTTTAAAAGAGGTTTGGACAAGTTTCTGGAAGATAGGTCTATTAGCAGCTATTAGCCAAACAGGATCGGGAAACATGACGGGAGCTGGGGGAAAACAATAGGAAATGGATCCCCCATTGTGTGACCTGTTGGGTGCTTCTCCCAAGTCACCTTGATTGGCCACTGTCGGAGACAGGATGCTGGGCTAGATGGACCATTGGTCTGACTCAGTATGGCACTTCTTATGATCTTAATCCATTCAGCTTCTTGCTACAGGGACAGGAGAGCTGAATAATCTCTGATCTATTGTCTTCTGTCCCTGTCTTGGTTGCTTTCAGCGGGTGCTGGAGGCTTGATTCCTAATGCTGTCTGTGTCTTCAGGAGTTTGATTTTATGTAGCGTCTGCTTCTCGTTCTTTTGCTGTCTTAGTTTTTCAAGTTTGAGCTCTTTCTCTTGTTTCTGTCTTTTTAGTTCAAACTGCATCCTTAGTTTCTCTGCATTTTCTCTCTCCTCCTTTTGCAATTTCATTTGCTCTAATCTGAGCTCATGCTCCAGTCTCAGTCTGGCCAGCTCAATTTCTGTGTTTGAGCCATGTCCTTGGTTGGCTCCAGGTCCTCCATCACTTGGTTGCTGGTCAGCTGGAGGTAGGTTTTGAGGAGGGTTTGGCAAACCAGCTCCATTCTGAGCTTGGTCCATCCCCTCAAATTCTAGTTTAAGCTGCTTAAGCTGCTGTTTAGTTTTCTCCTCTGTTTGGAGTTGTCTGTCTTGTGCCTCCTTTATCAATTCCGCCTTTAGGAGTTTGGAGAAACCCTTTGGCAGCCCTATTTTGATAACTGGCCCTGACACTGAAATGAAAAACAAAACAACAAACACAGCAGGCTGGTTTAGTCTCGTGCTTCAAATCTAAGAGTTGAGTTCCAGAAACAGCTGGCAACTCCCTCTTCAGTTCCTACACATTGGTACACAGTTCTGAGATTTATTCCCTTTGGTTGGGCGCCAGTGTCATGGGATTGGGGTCTCACTACCCCACTCTAGGCTGTCATGACTCAGTTTCCCTGGCTTGCAGCTCTCACTGGATCAGCTCTCTCTCTCTAGAACTGTTTGAGCCTGCAATGCGTGAACCTTCTTGTCACCTTTTCAGCCACAGTTTCCCAGCACAGACTCTTTCTCTCTAGGTTCGCCTGTGTTTGTAAACACAGAATTAAGCCCAAACTGTATCCCACCAATGTTAGGATTAGCAAGTTCAGTTAAAAGAAGTTTAATGAATAAGCATGCAGTACAAGATTATATCGAGAGTGCAGAAATCAAAATAACATAACCAATAATGCATTTTTATCTGTACTTGGATTCTCCTGATTTAGGCTTACCCTAATCAAGGTCCAAGGCTATTTCAGTTCCTGTTACAGCCAGTGGTGGAAAGTTTAGCTGGGTATAAGTCTTAGAGTTTGCCAAGAGTCCTTACTTCATAGTTTCTTTGGTGTAGCCCTTCTCTGCCTGGTAAGATATGATGATGCAGATGAAGCTGAAGTAGCTGAAAACTCAGCAAGCTCTCTTAAGTACCTTTCCAGGGTCCTTTGATTTTCCCACCAGCTGACTGTGCTTTCAGTCACGTCCGCAGGAAGAAATCCATGTGCAACTCAATGGGCTATTGCTAGTGTCTGTTTAGGTTTTTTCCGATTACACACTTGCTCAAGGTCATGACTTAGCATTTCCCCATTGTGTGAAGTGAGTTTCCAGTTCTCCGCTTTCACATTATCTACATGTTTAACCTTTACCGTTACATATTTGTTAGACCTGTAGTCTTCATGTGGCCCAGTATCTCCTCATCACAAGGAGCGAGAGAGAACTTTCAGGAAAGAGATGTACCCCAAATTGCTGATAAACTACTCCAGTTCTGTGCAAATGTGCCATCCTGAGGTTGGGTGGGGAGTGCAAGGGAGAATAACGTGTGGATGATGGGAATAAACAGGGAGATGTGTTGACTGAACTACAAGAACTCAAAAGTCTGCAGCCAGAAAGCCAAAGTCTGCAAGTTCACCACAAGCAGAAAAAAATTGTTATGGATCAGGGGAGCAGGAGTCCAGTCTCCATTGAAGCCTTGTAGGCTTGATGAAATTAACCAGGTTCCCATTTCCCCCAGACAATATCTCCAAGCCTCTGAAGAACTCGATGTGCTGGACTCCCTGCTCATCTTTTAACAGCGGATCAGCAGGGGACAGAGAATCCCTTGCTGATAAGGCTTTCCATTTCCTACCAGTCAGCTGTTAGGCAAGAAGCAGGAAACCCAGCTAAGGGAGCAGCAGAATTGGTGAACTTGACCAGGTTCCCCCCTTCCCTATGTCAGTTTTACCAAGAACTTAGCCATGTGTGTCAGAATACTCTGGAAAGAGGCACTTTGGTGGCTCTGTAGTTTCAAGAAGCCTTCAACATGAGTGTGTCCTGTAGCAGCCTGTAGTATCATAAAGAAACAACCCTTCCTGTTTGTATGCTGTGACTTGGCTGTGGCTAGAGCGCAGAATAGGGATATGGCCACTGTCAGTCACCCAAACGCAGAGGGGAAAATGCATCGCTTCAAATCGTACCAGTAACTCCTGCACATCCTCATGTCAAATATATTGTGTATTTAAGAAGTTGCTGCTTCAGGGCCTTGCACTTCTCCATTAGGATTCTGTCAACTGTGTAGACGCATGAATATGTTTGACAGTGTCTTGGAGACATGGTATTGGCGAGGAAGTAAATGGCAATGCTTATGCGCTTCTCCACCCAGAGAAGGGTATGTATACATGTTTGTGGTGTGGTGTTCCAGAAGGGTTTCACTTAATTAAGAGTGCTGGAATGTGGTGCAGAAACTGCTGGTCTACTTCTTGTCATCGGGGGGATGGTGGAGGGTTGATTTAAGGGGGGGAAATGGGTTGAGGGATAGGAATAGAGTGGGGGTGGGTTGGGTTTCGGGGGGGAATTGTATTTTAAATGTTTTTATATTGTATTTTATATATTTTTTGTAAGCTGCCCTGAACCTTCGGGGAAAGGCGGGATATAAATAATAATAATTAATACCAATGTAAGCCCTAGGTTCTCATACCAATGTAAGCTTTTTACAAAATGGACCCAACAATTCTGAGCTGAGTTTATGCTTCCTTTAGCAGGGTGGGAATAATGGCTCTGGAACTGGCAGTGTAGTTCCTGTGGAGTGATTATGCTCTCCAGATGCTGGTCAGCCACAGCTTTAATGCCCTTTTTACTGTCTTATCAGCTGTTCATTCTAGCCAGGCCTTGGAAGGACGCTGCTGTCAAACAACTCTTGAATGAATGCACGCAGAGAGTGAAATGCAGTATTAAAAGCAAAGATGGAAATGGCCCCATCAAAGGAACTGCCAAAAATATTGTTATGCTGCAATGAAAGCTCACAAATTGAAGCTTGCGAACTATTGGATATGGCTCCCCAAATACAACCACAATCCCAGGCCCTGCTGTGCCCCCTTAAAAAACAAACAAACAACAAACCTGTGGAAGAGCAGAAAACTACTATGGAATGCCACCTTGTGGGGCATCCCATAATGCACTGTGGAAGTGCTGTCCATGCCATCACAAGGGAAAGCTATTTGCGTACACATCTGACTGTGCAGTAGGTAATGCCAGAGCAGCACCAGCACTGGTAACAGCTTTGCAGAAAATGGTGGATAAGTGGCTGGTGCAAATGTGATGGAGGTGGTGATTGCAGGGAGAAGTATTATGAAGGAATGGCAAATACTGTGGCTTCTCAATTAAGAGTAGGTGCTCACCTGTTGCCAAAATAAAATATAAAGTAAAGTTAATTAGACGACTCTCGTTTCTGGACTGTAGTTGGACTTTTCTTCATTCTTGTTTTATCATCTTCCAGGCATGGACCTCTGCCAAGGTTATCAGTGCCTATGTCATCTCAGTGTTAGAAAGCTACAACGTACTGTAACTAGCTATGCCCTTGAAGGCTACTGAGAAACTTTTAACTAGTGCAGAATATGACTGAGGCACTTCTGAGTTAAGGCAGACTGGTGAGAGCATGTTACAGCTCCATTCTGGGATTGCAGTGACTGTTAATTCACCCCTGCTTGATAGCTGAAGTACTGGTTAGCCATGAAACTTGAAATCCGTTTTATGCAACTGTCATAAAAATGTGCCGGCACAGGCAAAAACTCCTTAATAGTCAAACCTGTGCCCATTTTTTCTCATGAATACATTCTCATTTTCTCAGTATGGCAAAGGTAAGAGATGTATCACAAAAGTATTTTCCCCAGAGAAATGGATGAGTATAAAAAGCTAGAAAGCTGCTCTGAATTATTCCAGTAATTTGAGATAACATATTCCCTTACATCTTGTTATGGCATTGCTTTCAACAGGAGCATGTTAGCCACCTATCTCAAAGGTGGGGTTTGCCTGATTTGGAAGCTTCTATAGCATTCCCCTCCCCTGGGAATTTACTGTTTACGGTGTGTCTTAGTTTTTTGTGAAACACAATGGCAGATGCATCTTAATTTATCTGGTTATGGAATTCTTGGTCAGTGTTTTCCTCCCTAGTCTGTTGTCTGAAGAATCTCCCTACTTCTGGTTCTTCTGCTCTTGAGGTGCTGCAGAGATCATAAAAAATAAAAGGTATTGCCAAACTATGACTTGGGAGCTGCAAACAGCTCTTAGTCAGTTCAAGTATGGCTCTCTTGGGCAGGGTTGGCCCCATACTGCCTTAATGGCCTCCTGTGTCTTACTTAATTGCACCTGAGTCTCAGCAGCTGTATTGCTGCTGGTCACGAGAATCTCAGCAGTCAATACTCCAGAACACTGACTCTTCTAGCCAACTGTGAAGTGGAAGAGGTTGTGTGTGTGTTTGTACTGTGGCTCTTGACCATATGAAGACCCAAGTGCATGTTTCTTGGGGCTGGGAACGTTGGTCACCCATAGAATATAAGCCCCTTAATTTTGGAAAAAATGTTGGTGGTTCTCGATCTAAATTGGATAAGTCACACACGTATACTGCAGCCGTATGTACCTCACTTATCACACCTTTACAGTTCAGTAATTATACTGTCCCTTATATCCCACCCATAAGGCTTAGTTTTTTAAAATAGTCAATTCTAATACTACATGTCTAATTATACTACCCTATGCCAACTTGAACTCTGTGTCATTGCAGACTCTTCCATTGAGATATTCTCTCTCTTGTAGCATGTAAAATTATTGAGTTGTTTGGGGTGGATTTGGCCTAGAAAACTTGCTGAGGCGATAGAGGAAGAAGAGCATTACATTTATTCCACTATGCAGCAAACAAAACTGAGAAGAAATGCAACTTGTTTTTGTACACTAATCTCTTTTAAGGTGGATGATGCTCCTCTTTGCAAGTGAGGAGCTGTTGCCTAGTGTTGGAGAGAAATGTGTCTTTCTCTTGTACATGCTTTGGTGTAGTGACTAAAACTTTTTTCTTTCCTTTTTCAGGGCTTCGATTTTCGTTTTTTTTGCACTGAATGTAGCCAGGACGGATCCTTGTGGGCTTTGTTAGCCCTAGGAAACTGTCAAAGGTAAACTCTATCCAAAACATAAATAAATACACTGTATTTGGTGCAAGGGATGGGGGAGGAAGGTTAATCCAGGTTTGCATTTAATTGTTTAGAGTAGCTGTGGTCTCTACTATTATAGATCCGTGAATGTATAAAAAGGAGAATATCAAGTAGAAGCAGGGAAGTGATTTTACTTCTGTGCTCGGCATTTATGAGACTACTCCGATAGAATGCTGTGCCTGTTCCTGGTGGCTACACTTTCAGGAGGATGAGGAAATATTGGATAAAATGTCAAAGGACCACATAAATATCCACGTTCTGGGGGAAAAGCCTTATGATATGAAACTTGAAGACCTTTGATCAGTTCATCCTACCAAAGTCATGCTTTAGAGGTGTCTTATGGCTGTGTATAGCTACTTGTGCATGAGAAGGCATCTGTAGTAAGGGTCTCTTCAGTTTTGCAGACAAAGGCATAACAAGATTCGGTAGTTGGAAGTTGAAGTTAAATTATAAAAAAATTTCTTGGAGAAGGAGGGGGTGTGGGGTGATACACTTGAGCTGCATACAGGGAAGGCTGTATATTATTATTATTATTTATTATTATAAGCATTTGTATAGTGCCAGCTGTGTACCTGGCACTTTACAGAACAATAAGATAGATGCGGTCCCTGCCTACGGCTTACAATCTAGTAGACACGGAGGGGGAGACAAGGAAAGGGGACATAGCGAGAGACAAGGGATAAATAACATTCAAGCAGATGCGAAGTCTCAGGTGCACGTGCTTGACTTGGTTGCGGTTAGGCAGGAGTCTGCGGGGAGAGCAGACAGTAAATATTGAAAGGAAAGTTCTAACAGGTGTCGGGAAAGGTGGCGAGGAAGAGGTGGGTTTTGAGGAGGGATTTGAAGGTGCGGAGAGAGGGGGCAAGGCGGATGTGGGCAGGGAAGGAGTTCCAGGCATGGGGGGCAGCAAGGGAGAAGGGACGAAGGCGGTTAGAGGAGCAGGGGAGACAAGGGAGAGCGAGGGAGGGGGCAGAAGAGGAGTGGAGAGTGCGTGCAGGAGTGTGTAAGGAGACTAGGGCTGAGAGGTAAGGGGGAGCCAGGTTGTGAAGGGATTTGTAAGTGAATACCAGGAGTTTGTGAAGGATGTGTGGGGGGAGGGGGAGCCAGTGAAGTGAGGAGAGGAGAGGCTGCATGTGGTCGAAGCGACGGATTGAGTGGATGACCCTAGCAGCGGAGTTTTGGATGGAGATAAGGGGGGACAGGTGAGAGCGGGGGAGGCCAGTAAGGAGGAGGTTGCAGTAGTCAAGGCGAGAGATGACCATGGCATGAACAAGGGTTTTGGCTGAGGAGACAGAGAGAAAGGGGCGAATCCGAGCAATGTTATGGAGGGCAAAGCGACAGGACTTGGCAACAGAGTCGATGTAAGCTTTAAAGGAAAGGTGAGTATCGAAGACGAAGCCCAAGCTACGGGCTTGGGGAATGGGGCAGATGGTGACCCCATTAATAAGGATGGACAGGGAAGAGGGAGAGAGAGGGTAGGGAGGAAAGATAAGGAGTTCAGTCTTAGCCATGTTGAGCTTGAGCTGACGTTGGGACATCCAGGCAGAGATATCAGAGACAGTTGATGAGGTGAGCTTGGACAGAAGGGGAGAGAGTGGGGTGGGGAGAGAGAGTTGGGTGTCAGTGTTGGAGTTTTTCATACATCTTTGTAAGGGTGAAAACAAATAAGACAATGAGGGGATCCATTTTGCAACTTGCATGTATTTCCATTGGGATTACATTGTGCCGTGCGGATCCTATCTGGGTCCTACGTGGATCCCACTTGGGATTGCAGCCATTAGCCTGCTTGGGTCTTTCTTTGGTCTGTGCAGCCTCCACTCACCCCCTCGCACCCCCCAGATATAGTGTGTGAAACTTTGATAACGTGCAGGCCTGGCAAACTATGAAGAGAAGAAGCTGCACCAGCTGTTTCTTGCTTCCGGGCTTTTCTTACCCTGGATGAGCAAGTACTTCGTCACGTGCGGCATATAGCCAATTCCAGGTAAGCAGCCTTCCAGTGCTTTTAAGCTGTTCAAAACCTGTGGTGCATGATCTGCAGACTTCATGGATGCTTGTGATGCAGCCATTGACCCTGAGAACTTCAGGGTGCTTGTTACTGCTGTTCAGCATAACCTGCAAGCCATTAAGCAGATCCAAATCTTCTCCTCTCATTGCCTTAATGAGACTGCTAGGCAGATACATGCTCTTGCGCAAGCTGTGGTAGTGGTGGTATAATAAATAAATAAATAATCTTTATTTTGCGTAGCCACAGGCTATTGCAAATCTTAATCGATATGAACAATACAGAAGTAGGATAAAATAAACCAGAGTCAAAACTCCTGTACATAATACAACGTCATCCAAATCTTATGGTAACCAAGTATAAACAAAAAATAAGACAAAAAAAAATAAATAAATATATAAGTAAAATAAAATGCATGTCACTCAAGATTGCAGTATAGATAATATCAATAAAGTAGTCACAATCTCACAAAAATACCTCCCGTCCTCAACCTGAAAAGCCCAAACATTTTCAGCGAGATGATCTCTCACTGAAACGTTCCAACACTAACAGAGGTCAACTCCTTCAATGAACAAGCAGTACATGGGCAAGACAACCTGAATTCTGGCTGCCCCTTATTTCCCAGCTGGGTTGGCCCATGGGCTGCACATTACCCCGTACCAACCTGGGGTTAAGATCTTGCCCACGAGCACTATCCCCTATTTAGGGAATAAATAGCCCTGTTATTGAAAATAATTAACTGGGCGTAATTATAGTAGCTCGTCGGGTGTGCATAACAACCAGGCCTAGCCCTGCAACAGCCCTGGTCGTATCCGAGTCCACAGGGCTTAGGAATCTGCGCATCTCCCAGTCAGCCCTTTCTCTTATTCCTCCCAGATATTTAATTCTGAGGCCCATTAGTGAGGGGCAGCGGAGAAGGATGTGTTCCACTGTATCTACTTCCCCAAGATTACATAACTGGCACACTCTCAGTGCCCATGGGATTTTCTTGTAGCGACCCTCTACCAAAGCGGAGGGAAATGAATTGGTGCGGAGCTTAAAGAAGGCTATCTGCTTTGCTGCATCCGTCCATTTAAAGAGATAAAATTCTCCTGAACCCCGAGGGTTAAAGGGAAAATATTTAGTGGCCACCTTCTGTTCGACTAGGAGCGCTATTTCGGTCTGCAATATTTGATCCTCTATCCTCCTCTTGATTAGCTGTCTTGCAGCCCTATATCCGATGGGCCTCAGGCTCTCCACCGAAAACCCCAGGTAACGCACCTCCTTCTCAACCAGCCGACTCCACGAGGCCAAAAGGCCTCCCTCTATTACCATAGATAAAAGAGAGGCTTTACAGGGGGGAAAGAGTACCATTTTTAGCCATGCAATGACCAAAGCCTGCAATGCATAAGCTCTGAGGGGGAGGCTCAAAGTCTCCCTCCTCAGTAAAACCTGTGGCAATCCTCGGGGAGCACCCAAGATTGCTCTAAGAAATCTGTTCTGTACGCTTTCAAGATGCTGGAGAAAAGATACTCCCCAGGCCGAGAAGGCGTAAAGAAGCTGGCTTATAACTTTCGCCTTGAATAATCGAAGTGCCGGTAGTACTAATTTCCCTCCCTGGCCATAATAGAATTTTATAATTGATGTCGTAGTTTTCCTGGCCAACGTAAATGCCGCCTCTGAATGATCTCTCCAGCTAAGGCGGGAAGAGAAAATCACCCCAAGGTACTTGTACCATTGTACTTGTTCTATATTTTTGGTCCCAATTGCCCATAGGCGGGTTCCTGAGTGCCCTCTAGCTTTAACCAGTAGTGGTGGTATAGCGCACCATATCGTGCAGGTAGCTCATACTTCAGTGCCATAGACTTAACTTACTCAGGTGACAATTGACCATGCTGAGGAGGTTCAAAGCCCTGCAATGGGTGATGATGTATGCAGAGAAGTACTTCTCGGGAGACACAGATTCACTCACTAACAGTGATGTTGTTTGGAAAAATTTCTACTCTATTTTTCCAGAAAATTTTCCAGTTCTAAAAATGCATTGTTTCATAAAATTAATTTAGTAACATAATTACAACATTTTTTTCTTAATTAAATATTTCAGTTCAACCACTTTTGGCTATTGCAAAAATTTTTGAGAGATTTATCCAACACATAAAATTAACAGTGTACTTTTTGTGTTTTGTTTACTAAGTACAAGTCAAAATAAACATTCTGAATCAAATTCCAATTGATTTAGGGCATTGGAAAAATTCTCAGAAAATCTGCATCGGAAAATTTTCTGGAAAACCCAATTCACTGCTCACCAATGACCTATGCATCGCTATACCCACCAAGTGGCTTGTCTGGGTGAAGGAGAGAAACCTAGACTGGTGAGAAAATATGCTGTCCTCTTGGGGAGATGTCAAGTGGATCTCTGACTTAGGATGCCCCGGTGCCTCATCCTCCACGTAGCTGAGATCCTCAGGCCTCAGCTGGAGAAACAGACCATGGTGATGTGATTGCTCATCCTGATGGAGAAGCATGTGGCCATTGCCATCTGGAAGCTTGCCACTCCAGACTCCTGCTGCTCTCTTACCCAGCAATTTGGTGTGAAAATCTCCACAGTGGGCAACATATTAGTGGAGGTTTGCACAGCGATAATGGAAGTGCTGCTGAACCAGATGGTGTAGTTGGCTGACCCAGAGAAAGGAGGTAATGGAGTGCTTTCAGTGGGAGCAGTTCCCGTACTGTATTGGGGCAATTGAAGGAGCCAAACTGCCATCATCTGTCCGTTCCATAGCAGAGATGACTGTCTGAACTGCAGGGATTTTTTCTCTGTTGTTCTCCAGGACATAGTGGGCCACCGTGCCCCATTTGTGGATGTGCTGGCTGGGTGATCCAACTCCAGGAGTCAATAAAAAATTCAGTTGTCAGACATTATCTTGATATTAATGTGAAGCAACAGACAAATACTGAATTTCAGTATCATTCCAAATGATAGCGTAACTTAAGTACACAAAAAGTAATAAATTATTGAATCTGAAAATTCAGTTAAATAAAAAAGAACTATATAAAATAGACTCCCAATTAATGAAGGGGTGTATACCGCTACCTCTCAGCACTGAAGTACCAAGAGTCAATTGCTTTAGTGGGGTTGAAGTCTTGCAGAGGTGTTCCATTCACAGTTGGAAGATCAATCTGTAGTATGAGTCTTCAAAGAATTTCTGTAAACAGTTTTCATCCTGTTGGAGTAGCTAAACCCACATTCACATGACGGCACAAAAAATCACAATGAGCAGCAAATTTAGAAACCTTTTGGACTGTTCACTTATCCTTTTAAATGTTTCATGGAAAGTGAGAGATGAAAATGTAAGTTTGTACTCTGCCCACTCCGCTAGCAAAACATCTACCCTCCCCAGCACCCAGATGGAGAGCCGGGCCCCATAGTGGAGCTACACGCATTTCAGCATGATCCATTTCACCGTGTGGAGACTACTCGTATTGCCCCTTGGCATCTGAGTGCTCCTGGGATCATTATGATTCCTTGTGGCATCAAGACAGTGACCCTCCGTGGCACTGAGACTACTCGCTGAGATACTGAAGTCATTCAGAACTGAGACTACCAGTATGGCACAGCGCTTGACTTAGACAGGAAATATGAGCACCCAAGGAAACGACATAGGCATAGGGATGAGTATTCCTATTATCATTATGTTTTATTTTTATTACCAGCACCACCCTGCTAGATGCAGAGAGCCTTTACCCTGCAGCTCCAGCTTCTCTCTACCAAGAAATAACAGAGACCTCTCTCAACTGCGGTCATGATGAGTGGCAACGTAGACCCTGCAGGCTGTCTGGCCCGAGGGAAAATTCCATAATTCCTTCTGCCGAGCCTCTGGAACCGCAACGTACTCCAGCACTGGGCTCAGGTTTTCTAACCCTCCTCTAGCACCAATAGTACTGCCAGGCCCAGTCTCGCCACCTGTGCCACCAGTGGCACTGATCTTGCTCCCTGTCTGAGTGATCTGGTGTCAGACCCAGCTACCATGCTCACTACAGAGGATGTTAAAAAAAATCTTCCAAACTATGCTGAGATGCATGACCGTCACAGTGCCTCAACTTCCCACTAGGGTCGTGAAGAAAGCTCCTACTGGCCCTATTTTTGGCATTCTGGCAGGGAGTGGAAGTGGCCATATAATGTTACCAATCTTGGACAAGCTTATGGAACTCTCAAAGATGGCGTGGGGGACCCCATCATCCTCTCTCCCAATCAACAAGCTGGCTGACTCACTTTACCATAGGAGGGTGCTAGTGTGTGTGTATGTATGTATATATATATATGTATGTGTGTATATATATATATATAATTTCATAATCCCCCTCCAAACTCCATGGTAATAGCAGCAGCCACTAATAGACCACCATCAGGAGTCATTAAGACATCTCCCTCAGATAGAGAGGGCAGATGTCTTAGCTGGCTTTGGGAGAAAAGCCTTTTCCTCAGCTACCCTGGCCCTGCGCGCATTGAATTACATGTTGGCGATGGCCAGATATCAACATTGGCTATGGGCTAAGTAGAAGACGATGGGTAATCCCTCAGAAAGGTTGACTGTGTAGCAGGAAGGTTGCCAAGTAGCACAGTTTCAGTTCACTGCAGTGATGCATGTAGCAGATTGTGCCATTTGTAATATGGCAGCCGCAATTACCATCAGACATTTATTTATTATTTATTTATTTGAATTTATATGCCGCCCTTCCCATAAGACTTGGGCAGCTCAATAAAAACACACGTCCCTCCTGTCAAACTGCCTCCCTCCCTTACAACCGTACCCCCAAACCCACCCAAGCCCTCTTTATCCTTGCCTGCCAAATGCTCTTTCAAATAAAAGTTTCGCACCGTCTCTGGAAGATGCCTAGGCTCAGGATCAAACAAACCTCCTGGGGAAGGGAGTTCCACAAAATGGGTGGCAGCAACTGAGAGCGCCTTCCTGTGCACCCCTGCCTCACGGACAAGGGTAACAGGCGAAACCCACAGGAGCATGCTCCTGGCCTACCATAGTGGCCACAAAGAGGCATGGTAGGATAGGTGGTCTTTCAGATATGTGGGACTCAGATCGTTTAGGGCTTTAAAGGTCAAAACCAGCACCTTGAATTGTGCCCACTGTGCCTGGAAAGCTGTAGACAGCCAGTTCAGATTTTGAAGCCGGTGTGATGTGCTCCTGGCAACTCATCCCTGAAAGGAGCCAAGCTGCTGCATTCTGCACCAGCTGCAGCTTTCGAACAGTCATCAGGGCAGCCTCATGTAGAGCACACTACAGTAATCTAACCTTGAGGTGATGAAAGCATGGATGACACTGGCTGACTCTGAAAGAAAAGGCTCCCCACCATTGAGATGGTTCCTCCAACCAGATGGAGTTGGTGAAAGGTGCTTCTGGCCACTGCCACCACTTGACAGTCCAGGCACAGCGAGGGATTCAAAAGCACTCCAAGGCTGCGAACCTGAATGACCAGAGGGGGCTGGACCCCATCAATGCCTGGTTATGCTCCACAGTGTTCACAAATTGAATACCTCTCCTTTGATGGCAAAGGGCTTTTCTTCAAACTGATAGATGACACGCTAGTGAAAATAAGACTTGCCAGATGGTGAGAGCCCAGGGATAGTCTGTCCCCTCCAGAAGAAATACTACTTGTCACGGTGTTGGGGGTCCACTACCCCACTTTCCTGGGTTGGGTGACTCAATTTCCCTCACTTGCAGCCCACCTGAACCAGTTCTCTCTCTGACTGATTCAGTCCTGCAAGTGGAATAATCCTGTTGTCTCCCAACTTCCCAGGAACTTCCCATTTACACACTCTCTCTCTCTCTCTGGGTTTGCCAGTGTTTGAAAGAACAAGTACTCAGATTATGTCCCCAGTGCTAGACAACAGACACTTTCTTAGTGAATAAGAAAGTTTATTGATTACATAAGCAAAGATAGTTTGACACAGAGTGGCTAATAAAGTAAACAAAATAATGCATTTGTAAACTGTACTGCGAGCGTCCCTAGTTAAAGTCTTACCTTATAAAAGTCCCTTTCTCAGCCAGTGATGTAAGGCAGCTGGGCGCCAATCTTAAGTTTGTGAGAATCAAAGTTCTTTCTCTATCCATAGTTCCAGTAGTCTGGCTGGCAGGCGAGCTGATGCCCTTCCAGCTGCAGTCCAAGACTTGTCAGACTCAGAGGTTGAATTGAATTCCAATTCCAATTGTCTTTCTGATAGCAAAGATGTTTCCTTAAATACCTCTGCATTCCCTTTGTGTGATTTTCCCGCCCTGTTTACCAGCAGTAGGCTCAGGAAGAGCTTAATTTGCAACTCCATGGGGTATGTCTGCTTTCAGTGGTGAATTGTGGGGTGAGAGGGGGTTTGGAGCAAGGTCTGGGGAAGTGCCCGTAGGCTAGAAGAGCAAAGGGGGGGATTCACACTACCTTGCCCTAGGAGCGCAGCGAGGCACTGGGGGAAAAACACGCCCTCAGGGTGGAATAGGGCTAACAGGATTAGTAGTCCCCAGCCTGACTCATCATCGGGCATCTGGGTCTCGCATGCCCTTGTTGCTGCGTTCCCTACACACACACGGGATTCAGGAAGGAGCGGGGGTAGGGGTGGAGAAGGGAGAGTGAGATTGGTGGGGAACGGGGGTGCAACAGCCCAGGAGGGGGAAGGCTGGTGGATAGGGCTTACACGCCAGGGAAGGACCCAGGCTAGGGTGCTCCCCGGATCCCCGTAGGGCGACACACTCACCTGCAGGCTCACGTTACCTATCACTCACGCACACACACTCTCGTTCGCTTCCAGACACGCTGCTCGCTCCTCCAGTCACAAGGCTCTCAAGT
>QEPC01010148.1:794725-813059 GCA_003113815.1 Sphenodon punctatus
GAGGAGAGCTTGTCGATGGGACTAGCTGATGTGAATTCTTTGCTGTTATGGATTGTGAGAAGGCCTCCCACTCTCCCCAGTGAGAGAGGGGTTGAGAGGGAGGATGTCCCCTGGTGGCAGCAGGGGACAGAAGGATGTATTGTAGAAAGTCCCTCATGTTAACAGGATGGGAATGTTAGGACTTATAATAGCAGAGGATAATTGGAGGAGGTAAGATGTAATCATTGTAATCATTTATTATTATTGTGGGGGGGGAGTGTCGATTGTGTATTGTTTTTGAAATGCTGGGTCCCCCTGTGTGGGATATAGACCTTAGCGTTGTTGTATTTGTGCGTGGGAACTCCCCCCCCCCCCCCCCCCCAATTATTGTATTTATTTGCTGTTATGAGCCGCCTCGAGCTGCCTTTGTGCGGGAGAGTGCGGGATACAAATTTGAAATGAAATGAAAACATTACATACACGTTTAACGTTCAGCTTTACATATTTGTCAGACTTATAGTCCAGTATTTCGTTGTGACACTCTCTTCCATTACCTCATCTACGTACTTACTATAGGCTGCATAGGACTTCGTTCCACTAGAGAAGGTTTGTTTCCCAACAACAGCAGAAACTGTTCTTGCAGCCTGGCAAGAAATTTCTGAAGGGCAGAACCAAAACCAGACGGTTCTCTAATACCGGGACCACTGCCTTGGTCAAGGGTTTGATTTATACGGAGGTCAAGTGCTGTGAGCAAAGCATTCTCCAATTCAGGGGCAGACTCAAGCACTTCTACTCTGCTTGGGACACTTCTGACAAATGGGTACTGGAGGTCATTCTGAAGGGCTATGCCATACATTTTGAATCCATCCCCTTTCCCCTTCTCTGTCCCTCTGTAGAGACCCCTCTAACAAAGCATTATTCCTCTAAAGGGTGTCCTCTTTCATAGAAAAAAGGGCTGCGGAAAAATACCTCTTCATGATTCCAATGAAGGCTTCTACACCAGATACTTACATATATCCAACATAGACTGAGGACTCCACCCCATTCTGGATTTCAGAAACCTCAATGGATTTGTCAGAAGGTTCAAGTTTTGCATGGCCTCTCTCTCTTCCATCCTTCCAACCCTTCAGAAGAATGTCGTCTGGCTCATTTCACTTGACCTTAAGCTCTATTGAGTCATTTGAGGGAGAAACACTTATTACCCCTGGTTGGAAAGATCCAATATTTTAACAACTTTGAAAAGACCATCTGGATCCTGCAGGCCAGTTCTGTGGGAATATTTGTATACTTTGGCATGTTATACACTAGCAGCTCGCAAATTGTATAAAGAATTGTAGAAATATGGTAATGTAAATGCTGGATAGTTAAAACTGTTATGTCTATTATGTCTATAGACATAAAAACTCCCAATATTGGAGTTTTTATGTTAAAGGAAATTTGATACTGTATTTTTGGTCAACGACTGTTAATAAATATTACTTCACTTGACCTCAGAGATTCCTATTTTCATGTTAGTATCAGGAAAACTCATAGGAAGTGTCTCGGTTTTATTGTAGATGGCTGCTGTTTCAGGTATGTGGTACTCCCCTTCAGCCTGTCTACTGCCTCAAGAGTCTTCACAAAATGCATGTCCCCGGTGACAGCAGAATTTCACAGAAGGGGAGTTGCAATATACCCGTATCTGGACAATTGGCTCTTGACAGCAGATTCTCACAAGGATCTCGGTTCATACATCAATATTGTCACACAATTACTTGAAGGTGTAGGCCTCCTGGTAACTTCGAGAAGTTGCACTTGATGCCGGTCCAGATCCTAGCTTTCATAGGAACCGTCCTGGACAAAATAAGCAGCCTGCCTTCCTCTCAAAAGATTCCACACTATCAACCACGTAGTAGGCCAGCACATAACACATTCTAAGAGACTAGCAGGTTTCTTCCTACGGCTCATGGGATTCTTTGCCTCGGAAACCATGGTTAACCCCTCAAGCGAAGCTACGCATGCGACCACTTCAACATTGGATGAGTAGCAACTACTTGCCCAGTCACTTATACAAACCTCTTATGATACCGAACCACATCTTGAGAACTCTACTGTGGTGGGTACGACCAAGGAATGCACTACAAGATACACCCTTTCATACTCCAGACCCCACAGTGACAATAACAGATGCCTCCTTGGACAGATGGGGATCCCATTGCTTCTTCCTTGCAGCTCAAGGTCTCTGGTCACAGGACAAAAAGACACTCCACATAAATGTACTCAAACTGCGAGCCATCTGGTATGCTCTAAAGGCCTTAGTCACCACTGTTACTGGAGACATACAGGTCATGACCAACAGCATGTGCGCCATGTGTTACCTCAACAAACAAAGGGGGGCAAGATCAAGACTACTGTCGGATGAGGTGCTCTCCCTTTAGACCTGGTGCATACACAACATCACTGCACCAGTTGCCATTCACCTCCCCAGACAATTGAACCACCTTGCCGATAGCCTAAACGGCATGTCTTGGGAGAGACCCGACTGGTCACTCTCTCTGAAGGCGTTGTAAAGAGGATATTTCTCAGATGGGTTCGCCCTCAAATAGACCTCTTTGCCAACAGTCTGAATAACAAATTGTCCCTCTTCTACAGCAGAGGACAGATGGCCCCGGGGTCCCTATTGGATGCCTTCACAATGACCTGGTCCAAAGACCACCTGTACACAGTCCCCCATTTTCACTAATCCTCAAAACCATCTTCTAGGTGTGCAGAGAGAAGGCACACCTTATCTTAATAGCACTGGGGTGGCCAAGATAAACCTGGTAACCAACTCTCAACAGAGAGACATGAACTTTCTGCAGAATGGTGATCTCTCCACCAAGATTTCTAATCCGTCCACTTGACGGTTTGGTTTATTGCTCCATAGAACCAGAACACATTTATGCTATGGAGATGGAACACACAATCCTAAATGCTTTGCCAAGGGCCCTATGATCTATGTTGCCATCTGCTTTCCCAAGCCCCTTTCTAACAGCTGGCTTATAAAAGTGGTGCCCATTCACAGTGTCGCCCCCCCCCCTCCCCATTTCAAATCCAAAACAGATAGGCAAGTACTTATTTCCATTGTGAGTATAGGGTTGGGTACTTGAAGGGGCTACTTGAAAATGTATATATTACTCTCAGGTAATAAATTCACTACTCATTTCAACTCTAGTTTCAGTGTTTGTAGCATTGAGATTACAACATTGAAGGCTGAAAACCCTTTTTAAAAAAATGCTTTCTCTTTTCTTTTAGGCGGAATTTCGTGTTTCTGCAGAGTTTTGCACAGATTCTGTTCCCATGCAAACTGATGAGGGAGAAATACTGGAGGAAGGCAGTTCCAAGGTCAGTGAAGTACTGTAGCTAAAAATCCTTTTTTGTCAGGAGCTACTTGGCTGAGGTTAGGTGCATTTAAGTTTCAGGCAGCTACCGCTACCTGAAAGTTTAAATATTTAAGTATTGATTGTATTTAAAAGGTGCGCTTCATTATGTCTTGTATTAATCCTTTTTTATCTGCTTGAATACGTACAGTGGAGACCTGTAAAAAAAAAGTAAAATTCTTTGCAACAATACAGTGAGCTTTAAGAATCTGCGGTCTTGTAGGAAACAGGAAACTGCCATGATGGGACAGTTTTCAGGAGATAACAGGAAATAGAGGAATTTCTCCATTACCTTATTCTTAGATTTAGAAGACCCTAACAATTAGAATGGGAACTTTGTGTCTCCCTTTAGCATCACTTATGGCATTAGACAGTTGAGTCTTAAGCTCCCAGAGTCATTGTGATGTTACATCCTCATAAGAAAAAGTGTTAAAGGCTAGCTAGTTTGATTCTGCCCTAGTCTTTTCCAAGTTAAGATTACATCTACTTTGATGTAACTATTTTATTTATTTATTTATATTTCTTAGCCGCCCCCTCATGCCCCTGGCATCTCGAGGCAGCTTACAACATAAAAAATAACAATAATTTAAAACGGCAATGAACACAAATATTAAAACATCTAAAACTCCTTTCTAAGAACAACCCACCCTCCCCTCCCCCAAGGGCCTGGGAGAACAGCCAGGTTTTGCAGGCCTGGCGGAAAGCCTACAAACTTGGGGCCAGACAGGCTTCCTCTGGGGAGTTCCATAATCGCGGCACGGCCACAGAGAACGCCCTCTCCATTGTGGTCCCCCCTTTTTACCAGGGGACCTCCAAGAAGGCGCCCCCGGCGGACCGAAGGGGTCGCTTTGGGGCACAGAGGGTGAGGCGGTCCCCGAGGTATGAAGGGCCAGGACCGTGTAGGGCTTTATAGGCCAAGACCAATACCTTGAATCTGGCTCGGTAGGCTATAGGCAGGGACCCAAGTTGACTGCGTTGTTGCAATTTGCAGTGATTTTTGCAGAATCAGCCAATCCTCGCGGTGCCATGCTGAAATTGCAGTGACACTGGAGTGGGGGCTGTCGGCAGGATCTTTAAATCCTGGCTCAGGCATAAACTTGTCGCCTGACCCCAAACTAAAACTGCTGCTGTAGCTGCTGTCTGTCCGGGAGGTGTGACCATGACCCGTAAATAGGTCCGTGGGAGATGGATTGTGGGTGGGTGGGGTCTGAAGGCCTTATGTTTACGTGAGGGAGGTCTGGGGTTTTAATATGAGGTGGGAATTCTGGGGTGCTTAAATTCCAGAGGATTTAAGTTGTTTTTGATTAGCTAAGTTGTGATTCTGTGTCAAACCTGTTGCATATTTGCTTCCCAGCATGCATAGTTATGCAAATCAAGTGAATTATGCAAATATTAATGCTTGCTGTGAATTTGCAGAATTTGGCTTCCCTGGTTGCAGAATTTAAGATTTTTTGGTGCAGTGAACTCGGGTTCCTGGCTATAGGCAGCCAGTGCAGTACGTGGAGCATGGGAGTAATATGCTCCTGTCAGCTCGTCCCTGTAAGGAGACGAGCCACCGCGTTCTGCACCAGCTGCAGTCGCCGAACCAGCGTCCACGGAAGCCCCACGTAGAGCGCGTTGCAGTAGTCCAGTCTCAAGGTGACGAAGGCATGGATGAGGGTGACCAGGTCAGGTCTGGAAATATATGGATGCGGCCTCCGCACCAGATACAGCTGGTGGAAGGCAGCTTTAGCCACCATCTCCACCTGCCGATCCAGACAGAGATCTGAATCCAACAATACTCTCAGACTCTGAAGCTGCTGGGCTACAGGAGGGCGGACCCCCTCTACGAGGGGAGCTGACACCTCCTTCGCCCTACCCACCGCCATCACCTCCGTCTTATCAGGATTGAGCTTCTGTCTGCTCTGCCACAACTAGCCAGGTTGATGCTCAGTTACGTTGAGTTTTTCCTACATGAGCTCTTGTATCCTTTACGCATTTCTTCAACAAAGCAAGACTCGTGTCAGCATGGCATCCTCATCGGAATCAGATGGTTTCTAAAATTACACCATTATTCAAGGGAGAAGGGAGCACTTGCATTTAGAGCCCACTGTGCCTGCCCTTACCCTATAAAGGGGCTGAACTCATTACTTCCTGTGTCTGATGGCACAAGTGTTTCAAGTTTACAAGTGATCTTGGATTTTTGTCATAATGACATGGTGCACTGAGTAGGCTCCTATCTTTATTGTGCTGTATGAAGAATTACGCTCCGTATAGCGAGTTAGTTTCATTTCCACGTTGCTTCTAATTTATTTAAACTGTAATTGAGAGTATCTTTCTCTTGGACATGTCGGGGTGTTTTCTGAATTAGACAATATAATGAGGGTTTGAAAAATCAATCTTTTTCAGGCTTCAACTGAGCATCTTAGTTTTGGTTCTACCGTCACACATTTTGGTACCTAAGATGAGAGAGAATGAGGAACAATCTGAGGTGCCCATTATCTAATAACCTAGGGCTGAAATGAACAGCTAAATTTCTGCTTGTGAGAAATTTTGCCATATCAGGAATTGGGATCAATTTCCCAACTGTTTCCCTATATGCAATTTCAGCATTTTCACAATACCGTGAGATACTGTCCTGTTTTACCTACTTTCCACTTACTGTTTGCCATGTACCATTCATTTACCGCATTGCTGGGGGTACGGTTTTACTTCTGGGTTTGTTGTTCCTGCATTTCTGAGCATGAATAGCCCACCCCATAACCTCCATTCCAGTTTCTCCAATCAAAATTGTTGTTTTATGTTTGCTTTGCTTTGACCAAACTGCAGCAGGACTGCAGATTAGTAAAGAAATCTGTGTTCCAGCCAGTGAGTGACAAAGAAGTACAAGGGAAAATGGAGTGCAAGAAACACAGTATTGTGTATGTATTGCCTTTGGGGATTTGAAATGAACAGCAAAGTGGTAAACTGAGAAATGGAAATGTCAGTTGAGACATTGCAGAGTACTGATAGATTCTTGATTCGACTGATACAGTATTGGGAACCAGGATTCCGACTAATTTCAGCTTTACACAAAGGGAACTCCTGTGACAATGATTCTGTGGTGGTTCATGAAACAAAGGACATTTCAAATTGAGGCAGAAATGAGGGAATGCTAAATGATACTTTTGAGTTAGTATTCCATTGATTGTTGCCAGAACAGAGATGTGCGTAACTGATCAGCATGTGAATTCTGTTAGTTTTAGGAAGTCCACTTGGGAGACACTGAGGAAAAGAGGATGGTAAAATTGATTGCTAATCGCAGAAGGATTCTAGCTTTCCATGTAATGGGTGCAGTTACACAAGACTTGCTTGAACAATGGGAAAATGCTCTTTAAAAAAGTGGTTTAGGTATTTCAAGCTAGTATGGGCAGGCTAACTTGAGTTTGTTAGACTTGGCCCAAAGTACAGGGCTAACTCTAACTCAAATTTTAATGTTTAGGTTTAATGTAGTTGATTTTTTTACAGCTGACCTTTTCTGATAGAGGTTGTAGATCTGGTTTGCAAATAAAATAATCCAAAGTAGCTTAACTCATATATTACATTGAATTTTTATTAAAATAATCCTATACTTTCCTGAGTTATGGAATAAGCACATTAATTAAGAACATAAATAGTGTCATACTGGGTCAGACCAATGATCCTTCAAGCCCAACATCCTGTCTCTGACAGTGGCCAATCTTGGTCTCTTGGGAGAAGTACCCAACAGGTCCCAATGGGCAAACTCTGTTGTTCCAGCCCCCAACAGTAAGAGGTTATGTACCCCAAACCTTCTTGGCTAATAGCCATTAATGGACCTATCCTCCAAGAACTTATCCAATCCCTTTTTAAAACTAGCTACAGTACCAGCCTTGACCACTTCCTCTGGCAATAAATCCCACAAGTTAATTGTTTACTGAGTGGAAAAAAATACTTTCTCTTTCTTGTTTTTAAATCTGCTGCCAGTTAATTTCATGGAGTGTCCCCTTGTTTTAGTATTGTTAGAGAGGATAAATAACCGCTTCCTGTTACACACCATAAACTTCTACCGTATCCCCTTTGTCATCTCTTCTCCAAGCTGAAGAGCCCCAGCCTACCAAGCCTTTCTTCCTTCAGGAGCCGTTCCATACCCTTGATAATTTTTGATGCCCTTCTCTGTACCTTTTCTAGTTCTACTATGTATTTTTTGAGATGGGATGACCAGAACTGCACACAATATTCCAAATGCGGTCATACCGTAAGTTTATAGTTGAGGATTTCAGTGTGTTGCAGGGGCGGTGGTGAGCATTGCAGGGCACCAGGGGCATTGCCCCTCCTAGCCTGATCCCCCTCCGCGCACATTTCATGTTTTTAAAAAGAGAAAAAAAAAACAGAAAAAAACCCCTCACCTGAACCGAGGGGGGGGAGGGGAGCCAGCGACCCGCTCAAGACTTGCTCCGAGTCCTCCAGTTCAGCAATCAGCTGAGTGCTCAGTGTTGTTGTTGTGCCTCCCTGGGCACATGTGTAGGCAGGAGCTGAGGGGGTGGGGGCCAGTGCCTCCTGTTGAGCCTGCTCTAAGGAGTCCCTTAAGGGACAAAACTTTACAAAAGCGATTTGGGCTATTGGGCTTAGAGCCCATGCTGCCTGAATGGGGAAAAGCACTTTTCTTTTCCCATCACTGGGGGCAGTGTTCCACAGAACCCTATGGGCTGCTTTGACAGTCTCTGTCTGGACTGGAGACTCAAACGCCCAGGCAGTGTGTGCCTGTGTACAGCTAGTACTGTTGAGGGCTCAGGCTGCCTGCCTGTACCCCACCCCTTAGGGTGGGGTTAAAAGAGAGCTCTCCTCCTTTGGCATGCTGGTGATCTGTGCCATTTTGGTGGAGAGAGAGTGCTGGCTGGCCTGGTTTGTTTGTGGCTTTGTTACCCCACCCTGCTGCTGGACCTGCATCAGACACATCCCCATTGGTGAGTTAGTTATTTTTAGTTATTTTGCTGGGAAACACTGGTGAAAAATGAGTCTGGGGTGCTGCTGGGAGGGGGGGAGAGAGAATGGGGCTTCTGGGGGGCTGCTTGGGGGAGANGGGGGGAAGAGAGAATGGGGCTTCTGGGGGGCTGTTGAAAATGGGGCTGGGGTTAAGGGGGCCGCTGAGGAAAATGGGGCTTCAACAGAGCTGTAGCAGTGAAGCATGTTTTGAGGGACAAGTGGAATTTCTTGCTGCTTTTGTGGTGTGCTAAGACCTCACATAATATGGTTCAGTTGGCTTAAGATCTGGTTTGCTTTTGCTTGTTCTGTGTTCATGTTTGCATGTGCACTGCTAGTTTTCCCCCGCTCCTCTCCCAAACTCCCAAGCATGTGCAAAAGCTGTGGCCATTTTCTGGTACCCCCACTGGCCATGGCTACTTTTGGTTAAAATTGGTCTCTTTCTTGGCTTTTTTTTTACGTAAACTGTCTGCTTTCTGTTTTATGGGTGGGGGACATAGGGACTTAGATGGAAAGGTTTCCAATCTTTACTGGAATGTTCCTTGCATTTCAAAATGGCCCCGCCCTTTGCAGTTTGGTGGGAGTGGGGGCCAACCGAGCCTCCTCCGGGAGCGAGTTCCACAGCGCAGGGGCAGGCACCAAAAAAGATCTAAAATCGGCGGCCACCCACCTCACCCGGGGAACCTCCAAAAAGGCTCTCACGGACGATCTCAAAGGTTGCACAGGCACATGGAGAGTGAGGCAGTCCTGTAGATAAGTAGGGACTAGGCTGTGAGGGGCTTTAAAAGTTAAAACCAGCACCTTGAACCTGGCCAAACTTTTAAAAAAGACCTGTTTGCTTGGACAGGCATTTGGCTGTTGGGGATAGGGTGTAGCTACTAGCGATGCTGGTCTGGATAGGCCTGGTTTGGTGGCAATGCAGCCCTGAAACTTGCTAAACTTCTTTAAAAAGGCCTGTTTGCTTGGACAGGCATTTGGCTGCTGGGGATACAGTGTTGGTATTGGGGATGCTGGTTTGGATGGGGAGTGTTTGGTTGCTGTACAGGCCTGCAACTGCTCTCCTTGTGAATAGAGGAGAAAGTAGGTAGGAGCATGGCAGAAGAGAAGGCTGCAGACAACGAGATCCCTTTCCCCTGTCCGCCACTGAATCTGTCTTTTTCCCCTTACTCTTTTTGTGCACCAAAACCAAACCTGTACCCTCCTACTCTCCTCTGTTGTCCTTCTCTTCCATTTCATTTTCTTCTGAGAAGAAAATGAAAAGGATGCCATGAAAATTGAGGATTTGAGGTTCAGGATAAAAGTAGGTGATGGCAATGTAATCTATTTTTGTAACCTGCTATGGCTAATTTGGACCCGGTGGGAGAGAGTGGATGGGACCCCAGTAAGAAGGCTCTCTATCCCCCAGTGGGAGTGCTTCATACAGCAGCAAGGAATTCCCAGCGTATGAAGCAGGTAGGCAGGACGCTAGAGTGACGCTGGCGTCGGACTCACTCTGACCGATCTCTCCATAGGACCCATTTGCGATCATATGTTGAGGCTGTGAGGACAGCAAAGAGAGAATTCTTTGCTGCCCTCATAGCATCCGCAAGGTTGTGTCCAGCGGAGCTGTTATGGGT
The DNA here is from genome assembly GCA_003113815.1 of Sphenodon punctatus. Lineage (NCBI taxonomy): Eukaryota > Metazoa > Chordata > Lepidosauria > Sphenodontia > Sphenodontidae > Sphenodon > Sphenodon punctatus. The sequence goes on from QEPC01010148.1 coordinate 804,678, forward strand.
GGTGCCGGGGCTGGTCAGTCCGGCCTCCCTCTGCCTGGACGGAGACTTGTCCCAGGCCTGCTGTGAGGAGTTTACCATCTACTTTGCAGACAAGATCGCTCCGATCCAGAGTAACTTCGACACCGGGTTGGATGCAGTAGGTGAGGAGCATGAGGTTATGGAGGCACCGTCTGGTCGATCTTTCTGGGAGGAGTTTCAGGAAGTGATGCCGGCCGATGCGGTGGATGTCCTGGGGTCTTTTCGAGCAACAAGTTGTGAATTAGATCTGTGCCCGTCCTGGCTGGTGAAAGCCTCCAGGGAGACATTGGGGTCGGTTCTGGCGAGGGTAGTGAACGCGTCCCTTCGGCAGGGGAGCTGAAGAAGCCTTCGCTGGATGTGGATGCACTCGCCAGTTACCACCCTGTCTCTTATCTTCCCTTTTTAGGGAAGGTTATTGAATGGGCAGTGGCTCCGCAGCTCCAGGCACATCTGGAAAGTATCGGTTTACTTGACCCTTTTCAGTCTGGGTTCTGCCCCGGCTATGGTACTGAGACGGCGATGGTGACTTTGGTGGACGATCTCCGCCGGGAGATGGATGCAGGATGTTCTACATTCTTGTTCCTGCTAGATCTCTCGGCCACTTTTGATACCGTGGACCATGGGCTGCTGCTGAGACGACTGCGAGACCTGGGGGGTCTGGACAGGACTGTCCTTGGGTGGTTCCGTTCATTCCTCTCGGGGAGAAGGCAGCAGGTGGTGCTGGGAGCTGAAACATTGAGCCCCCGGGCCTTGACCTATGGCGTTCCGCAGAGTTCGATCCTGTCTCTGCTTTTGTTTAATGTGTATATGCAGCCCCTGGGGGAGATCGTGAGAGGGTTTGGGGTGCGATGTCACCAATATGCTGATGATACTCAGCTGTACCTCTCTTTTTCAACTGACCCAGGCCTTGCTGTCACATTGCTTTCCCAATGTTTGGAGGCCGTGGCAGATTGCATGTGGCAGAGCAGACTGAGGCTTAATCCTGATAAGACGGAGGTGATGGTGGTGGGTAGGGCGAGGGAGGTGCTGGCTCCTCTGATAGGGGGTGCCTGCCCTCCTGTAGCCCAGCAGGTTCGGAGTCTGGGGGTGGTTTGGGATTCGGGCCTCTGTCTGGATTGACAGGTGGAGGCGGTGGCTGAAGCTACCTTCCGCCAGCTGTATCTAGTACGGAAGCTGTGCCCATACATTTCCAGGCCAGAGCTGGCCACTCTTATTCACGCCTTCATCACCTCGAGGCTAGATTACTGCAATGTGCTCTATGTGGGGCTTCCCTTGGTTCTGGTTCGGAGGCTGCAGCTGGTGCAGAATGCGACGACCCGCCTCCTAATGGGGACGAGGCGGCGGGAGCATATAACACCTGTGCTCCGCACTCTGCACTGGCTGCCCATAGCATACCGAGCCAGATTCAAGGTGTTGGAGTTGATCTATAAAGCCCTACACGGTCTGGGCCCCTCATACCTTGGGGACTGCCTCGCCTTCTGCGCCTCAGGGTGATCCCTGCGGTCTGCTGGGGGCGTCTTCTTGGAGGTCCCCTTTGTTAAACGGGGGGCCACAATGGAGAGGGCGTTCTTGGTCGCCGGGCCACGACTTTGGAACTCCCTCCTGGAGGAAGCTCGCCTGGCCCTGAGCCTGATGGCATTTTGTTGAGCCTGTAAGACCTGGCTGTTCGCCCAGCCCTTCGGTGGAGAGAGTGGGAGGGTAGGATAGGTTGGGGGGTGGTGGTTTGGGGAGGGGTTTATAGTAAAAGTTGGGGGGGAATCACTCTTTTAAATTATTTTTATCTTGTGATGTTTTTATGAGTCTTATTGTTGTTTTATCTGCTGTGAGCCACCCCGGGATGCCGTGGACATGAGGGGGCAGCCAATAAATGCACAGAAATAACAATAAATTAAATAATGTAATGTAATGTCCACCCAATGTTAACCCTGGGAACTCCTTGCTGCTGGGTTGAGCCACGCCACTGGCCTACTGCTGCCCCTGGCTCCGCCTACTGCTGCCCCTGGCTCTGGCCTGCTGCTGGCAAAGCTGCTGGCAGAAGGTTCAACCCACCTACTGCCCCACCAGCCTCAAAAACCACCAGCCGCCACTGCTGTGTTCACGGTGGGGCATATCCTATGCTCATCCTGTGCACCTGTGTGCAAATCTTATGCATGTCCATAAAAAGCACAATGTGCCGTGTGGAACCCACGTGAATCCCATGCAGATCCCACTTTGGATTGCGCCTAATGACTCCAAGATCCTTTTCCTGAGTGGTAACTCCTAATTTAGAACCCAGCATTGTATACATATAGTTTGGGTTATTTTTCCTTATGTGCATCACTGCACTTGTCCACATTAAATTTAATCTGCCATTTAGATGCCCAGTCGCGCAAGATACTCCAGTCTGCTCGAGTTTTAACGACCTTGAATAGTTTTGTGTCCTCTGCAGTTTTGATCACCTCACTCTTTACTCCCTTCTCCAGATCGCTAATAAATAATTAATTAAACAGTCCCAGTACAGATTCCTGGGGCACTCCACCAGTTACTTTGTTCCACTGTGGGTGCTTTTAGACAAGCACCTCCCATGGTGAAAATTGACCATCGAGTTCTACTCCTTGCTTTCTATTTTTTTAATCATTTGCCGATCCACAATAGGACACTGCCTCTTATCCCGTGACTCTTTAATTTACTCAAGAGTCTCTCATGAGGAACTTTACCAAAAACCTTCTGAAAGTCCAAATACACTATATTGACCGGCTCACCCATATCCACATGCTTATTTACACCCTTAAAAAATTCTAATAGATTAGTGAGGCATGACTTCCCTTTCCTAAATCCATGTTGACTCTTCCCCCCCACATTATGCCATGTTAATAATAATTTAATTTATCAATATGCTCAGTGATTCTGTTCTTTCGTTTCCACCAGTTTGCCCAGCACCAAAATCAGGTTCATCGGTCTGTAGTTTCCAGGATCACCTCTGGAGCTCTTTTAAATATTGACCTTGTATTTACTATCCTCCAATACTCTGGTATAGTGGCAGATTTTAGGAATAGACTACAAATGTCCAGTGGTAGGTCTGCAGCTTCATATCTGAGTTCCTTCAGAACCCTGGGATGAATACCATCTGGTCCTGAGGATTTGTTAGTATTTAGTTCGTCACTTTGCTCTAGAACTTCCTCCAGAGTCATGTGATAGTTCTTCCGATTCTTCACCTACAAAGACTCGGTCCAGTGTAGGTATCTCCCGAACATCCTCAGTGGTGAAGACAAAAGAAAAGAATTCATTCAGCTTCTCTGCGATGTCCTTATTTTTCGTGAGTGTTCCTTTCACCCCCTGATCATCTAATGGCCCAACTGACTCTCTAGCAGGCTTAATTTGTGGTGTCTATAACAAGTTGCTCCTCAAATTCCCTCTTTGCCTGTCTTATTAACATTTTACATCTAATATGTCAACAGCGCTTTCCTGTTTTCTTTAGGACTAGCTTTCCATTTTTATAAGATGCCTTTTTGGCTCCAGTAGTCTCCTTCACCTCCCTGTTTAGCCACGCTGGCAGATGTTTCATCCTCTTTGCTACCTTTTTTTATTTGTGGAATAAATTCCAAGATGGTGTTTCCAAGATAGTGTTTTTAAATCAGCTCCACACCTCCACACTCATTTAATCCTGTCAACTTCTCCTTTTAGTTTCCCTCTAACTAGTTTCCTCATTTTTGCATAGTTCCCCTTTTAAATTTAAATGTTACTATGGTAGTTTTTTTTGTCAATCTCCCTCCTTATAGCTATATCAAATTTGATTATACTATGGTCACTATTGCCAAGTGGCTCTACAACTGTTACCCCTTGCACCGAGGTCTTGTGCTCCACTTAAGACTTCACCCAAAGTAGCTCCTCCTCCTCCTAGGTTCCAGGACCAGCTGCTCCAAGAAGCAGTCATTTATGGCATCCTGGAATTTTACCTCTGGCTCACACCCTGAGGAGACATTCATCCGGTCAATATTAGGGTAATTGAAATTACCCATTAATGTGTTTCTAACCTTTAGTAACCTATCTAATCTCCATTACCATTTCACGGTTAGTTTCACCATCCTGATCAATGGGTTGATAGTATAGTCCCACTATAACACGCTTCCTTGTTGTACATGGAATTTCTGTCCACAGAGATTGCAGAGTACATTTCACTTCCTGTACATTTTTTAATCCTCTTTGATACAGTGCTGTCTCTAACATATAGTGTCACCCTACCTACAGCCCGATTTACTCTGTCATTTCGATATATTTTGTATGCTGGTATTAGTGTCCCATTGGTTATCCTCACTCCACCAGGTCTCCGAGAGTCCCATTAGGTCTATATCTTAATTTACTGCCAAACACTCTAATTCTCCCATCTTACTTTTTTTTTAGACTTTTAGCATGTGTATATAGACACTTCCAAATTAAACAAAATATGCAGTAACAAACACCGGAATAAGAATAAAAAGAATGTTTGTGTGTCTGTTCCATACAACTAAAGTTTGCCTGTTCTCTCTGTTTCCTGTCTTTACTGGAATGCACTGTATCGCTACTAGTGATGGCATTCCTTTGGGTTGCCTCCTTTCAAATCATGTGCTCCACAGTAACTGTCAACTTCCCTCAGATCTTAGTTTAAAAACTTCTCAATTTTGATTTTTAGTGCCAGCAGTCGGGTTCCATTTTGGTTAATAGGTTTGCTCTTCCTCAAAAGGCTCTCAGTTCCTACCACATCTAAATCCCTCCTCCTTGCACCATTGTCTCATCCATGCATTGAGACTCCGGAACTCAGCCTGCCTCTGGGGCCCTGCATGTGGAACAGGTATCATTTAAGAGGATGCAATCTTGGAGATTCTGGATTTCAACCTCCTTCCAAGAAGTCTAAATTTAACCTCCAGAACCTCCTTTCTAGACCTTCCTATGTTGTTAGTGCCGACATGGACCATGACAACTGGCTCCTCCCCAGCACTCACTAAAATTCTGTCTAGACATTGCGTGAGGTCCGCTACCCTTGCACCCGGCAGGCAGTTGACCATGAGGTCCTCACGGCTAGCACAAACCTAACTATCTATATTCCTAATGGTCAATCACCCACTACTACAACCATCCTATTTCTGACAGTTACACTGGGTGCAAAACACTGGATAGCCCCCACCATGTTGCTGGACCTCTACCTGCATTTCCCTATTTAACTTTCCTACTATAAGGATCAGCTCTTAAATGGTGGTGATAACATTTGTTATAACCTTTTGGCTTCTCATGTGACTTAGACTAGTGATTCCCAACCAGTATGTTGGGCATACTTGTGTACCTCAGGAGGTTGTCAGGTGTGCCCTGAAAATTTAGGCGATTATAGCTTCTCGGCAAACCATGGTCCTTCAAGGGCACACTGTAGCTGTTATAATGGATATTAACTAAAAATATTTAATAGTATAGATGTAGTTGATCATTTACTAGTCCAATTGATACCCACTTCATTTTGTCTTCAGTAACACGCAAGTGGGGTATTCAGCTTAAGTTATGGTTATGTGGTTTATATTGATAAGCATGGGCATACTAGGAAAACATTAGTGAAGTATATGTGCCTGAGCACAAAAAAAAAGTTAGGAACCTCTGCTTAGGGGGCTAAGTTTGGATAGAAGACCCTCCTTAGGATTAATATGCATTAGTAAAGCTGACTAAAATAGTCCTGGGCTCCACACATGACTCTGTCAATGCACCTCAGTCATCATATGCAACATCCACTGTTACGTTATGTTTTCAGCAGATCTCTGGCAGACTGCGACCTAGTGCATTACCATTTTTCTACTCGATCACTTAAGATATGCTGAAGGTGGCCTGATGAGGGGGAAAACAATAAAAACTGAATCAAGTACTGCTTCCAGAGCCTGTGATGGGTTCTCTGCTGACCTCAAACTGATTGCAACATACTGGGCAAACATATGTTTCTTCATAGTCTTTCCAGTCTGCTGGCCAGTTGTATGTTCATTTTTGGTACTCCACAATACGTCGTTTTGGGGTGGCACACACTTTGGTGTAACACTGAGCTAAACCATATGGAGTTGAATACAGCAAGTCATGCTTTTTGTGTATGGTACTGTACTGAAATCAGTTTTAATCTTCATGTGCAAACATGTATCGTACATACAAAAAATGTCAACTGCTACACTTCATACCCTATGGACTGGCTATAATAGAGTTTCTAGTACTTGTGATAGCCTGAGTGGTATATTTTGTGGTATCAAGACTGATCTCAGAGCTGGACAGCAGACTTCATTGGACCAAAATAACCATGGTAACACAGTCTTGTATGCCGTGCAGAGGGCTGTTAATAGGCTCATTCACCATACAAACATATTGCTTTTAAAACTAACTCTGCATGCATTTCAAACTAAGAATAACCTTCCAGGTATCATGGCTAGAAAGATTACATTTTCCAAGAGTCTTGAGGCCTTATAACTGTTTGGCTCTCTTGTTGGCAGAAACGTGCAAGTGAAATCCTATTCATCTGAAAATTGACTGAGCTATAAATGGCTGTTGTTGCTCCCATCGAGGGGAATGGCAGAATGTCCAATGAACTTCAGTGGAAGCAGCAGCAGCAGGCCCTAAGTGAACTTTAGGATTACTGAGGCTTAGTCATTTTTTCTTTCTGGTATTTTCCCCCCTGTTCCATATTTCACTTTTGCCTGTCCTAAAAAATAATAATAATAATACAAAAATTATTTAACCTTCTAGTCTTATAATTCAGTATTTATATAGATTTCTATTCCACCTTGTCCCTGAAGGCTCAGGGCAGTTAACATTAAAACCACCATAAAATGGAAGATAAAATCCATAAAAAGCTTAAGACACTCCCCACCCCCCTCCCTGTACCTGCATTCCACCCCAGGATCTACCCCTGCCTGTTGAAAGCTTGGCAAAATAAATAGGTCTTGCTCTGCCTCTGGAAGATGTCCAAGCTAGGGCTTAAACAAACCTCCAGTGCTCCCCTAACCGCCTTCGTCCCTTCTACCTCGTTGCCCCGCACACCTGGAACTCCCTCCCTGCCCATATCCGCCTTGCCCCCTCCCTCAGTACCTTCAAGTCCCTCCTCAAAACCCACTTCTTCTGCTCTGCCCTTCTGAACTCCTGCTAATCGTCCCCACCCAGGATTATCCTCCACCTGTTATCTGCAAACTCCCAATGTACCTTAACCAACCCAAGAGAGTGTACCTGAGTTCTCACATCCTCGTGAATGTTGCATCCCTTGTCTCTCCCTCTGTTCCCCCTTCCCTGTCTCCTCTCCCCCTGTCTTCTTTAGATTGTGAGCTCTCGGGCAGGGACCATGTCTATCTTATTCTCTGTAAAGCGCCAGGTACATTGCTGGTGCTATATAAATGCTTATAATAATAATATTAAATATCTAGCTTTCTCAAACCTCTAAACTGAAGCTTAAAACATGTGACGGAAATGACTTCTACTCTCCTAGATGAAGGTGATACTGTATGGTGTGATGGTGCTGCCTCAACCACTGTCAAGAAGCTTAAAATTAAAACACTATAAATATTTAATTTGTAAAATGTATGTGGTATACTCAGTATTTACCATTGCTTAACTATCCCTTGTAAATAAGACATTAGAGCTAGGCCCGTTAAGGTGGTGAAGTGTTTGAGTTCTCAGTCCTCTCTCGTATTTTTGGAATTTGTTATTTATTTTATAATATATTGTATAATGTTGTATCATGGTAGGGGTTGTATATAAGTTCATGGTAGGGGTTGTATATAAGTTCACCCTTCATCCATGATCTCTTCCTCTCTCGCCCCTTTCACCTCCTTGCTCTTACAGAAACCTGGATCTCGCCGTCCAACTCTGTTACCCCGGCCGCTCTATGCTCCAGGGGCCTTTTGTTCTCTCACCGTCCCCGCCCTGAGGGCCAGGGCGGTGGCGTGGGTTTCCTCCTTGCTAAGCCCTGTCAATTCAGAACCCTTTCCCCTCCTTCCTCCCCCTCCTTCCCTTCCTTTGAGGCCCACTCTGTGCGCTTATACTCCCCTCTACACCTTCATGTTGCTGTCATTTACCGCCCCCCCGGGGTCCCTCTCCTCTTTCCTCCCAGACTTTGAATCCTGGCTCACCTTCTTCCTCTCAGATGACATCCCCACTCTCATTCTTGGTGATTTCAACATTCACGTCGACACACCTTCCGCCCACTCTATCTCCCACTTTCTCTTTCTGACCACCTCCTTTGATCTCCGACTCTGGACCGACTCCCCCACTCATACTGACGGCCACTTCCTCGACCTCATCTTCTCACGAAGCTGTTCTCTTACTGACCTCTCCTATGACCCCAGCCCTACTTCTGATCACTTCCTCGCCTCCTTCAGCCTCTCCCACCGACCCCCC
>QEPC01010148.1:815311-880432 GCA_003113815.1 Sphenodon punctatus
CCCCCCCCCCCCCCTTTGTCTTTTAGATTGTAAGCCACAGGCAGGGACCGCGTCTAATTCTATGTTCTGTACAGCATCATGCCACACGACTGGCGCTATATAAATGTTTATTATAATAACTTAAGATAGCGTTTTGTCTGTTGTATTTTAATTTGTGTGTATTGCTTTTATGTTTGCAATGACTTTGTCACACAATAAATTAAATTATTATTATATTTAAAATGGTAAATGAGAATGGGAGCATGCAATGGATCCTTTAAAAAAAAAAAAAAAAAAAAAAGGCTATGCACCTGCAGGATCTAGACTTCCATGTAGCTTGCCCAGAGTCTAAATGACACCAGAATTCAAGGTTCTTTACCAAGCGTCTTTTTAGTGTTTCCAAACCAAAAATAGTTGCTTGAAAGAGAACCTTTGTTGTAGGCAGCCCTTCTTCTCAGCTCTGCCTGCTTCATAGTAGCTTCCCTCGGCTCTAACTGCTGCCAGATTTCCCTTCCCTTGCAGCCCAGGGAACCTTATCCTTGGCTTCCCCAGCTACTCTGTACTCCTCTGTGATCTTCACAGCTTCCTTGTTCCAGCCCTCTTTAATTTAGGAACTTCCTTTATAGGTCTGGCTGTTGCAACTAATTGGTTATTAGCCCTCTCATTAGGGCCCATGCACTAGTGACTGTAGTGCTGACAGGCTATGATACTGCTTCTGCAATAACTCATGAACAATATCTTGCTGCCAAGCAGAAAAAGGAAAAGTAGTTTTCTATAGCCTTCAGTGCGATTATTCGGACACAGGGAGCGATCTCCCCCACATCCACTAGGAGGCAGCACAGACTTTCAACTGGGCATGCGCGGAAGATCGCGTCCTCGCTTTCTCAGTTGAAAGTCTGCCTGCGATCCTACAGGACGTGCAGTAGGGGTGCTCTGTACCCATTCAGACTTTCTTGCTCCTTCTCTCCCTTAGAGAGAGGGGCCTGTCAGTTCTTGCACTAGGCAACAGTGTCAGCGGCTCAGCCGCATTTCCTCCTCCCCTGGTGCCGGCTCCTGAGTACGACCAGGGGTCCGTCTGGCTGTGAGGTGATCGAACCACCGGGTACGAGCCTCCTAATTGGGAGCCCCGACATGGCGGAGACCGCCAAGACGCGCAGGGCGACCCCCCTCTGGACCGTGGTTCGCCGACAAGGCCCCGCTTCACCTGGGCACGAAAACGAAACCGCGCCACAGCTTCACGCTCAGAATGCGGCCCCCGCAGAGTTGGAGGAGCCGCGCAACAGATCTGAGGCCGGGATGGAGGAGGAGCAGGAGATACAGGATGAGGAGAAGGCAGCCACTTCTGCCTCCTCACAAGTAAGAGGGACACCCCCCCGCAGACCTGTTCGAGCAACTCCAGCTGAACGCTTTACGATCGATGATGGGCGCCCTAGCTCGTATAGAGAGGAACCAAAAGTGGACTCGAAAGCACAAACGGCCTTACCCCCCCCCCAAAGCTGTTAAGGGTTCCTTGCAGGTGGCTGGCAAGGGCCAAGCATAAAAGCACCAGGAAGCCCCCATGCAAACATTGTCAGGGACCAGCTCGGCTCCTCCTCGGAGGACGAGCACCAGGGGTCCCCGATGGAAGAGGGGGAACTATTGGACTCGGGTTCAGGTACAGATACCACCTCTCGGCCCCCCTCCAAATGACGCAGGAAGCCCGCACGTGCTAAATCCCCATGGCCTCTTCCTCCTCCGAGGCTTTAGATTCTAACTTGGGGGACTGTTCCTCCGGGGACATGGACACCCCTGAATGGGAGGCAATTCTTTCTAGTGGACCCAAGGAAACGGGCAGAGAGCTTCCCTCCAAACGGCCCCAAGCTTCTAAAGGGAGCACAGAGGGTGCTGAACATCACTCCGAGTACCCCTAAGAAAGGGGACTCTGACTCTACCTCTGATGACAGTCTCTGTCTATTCCCCTCAGAAGGGAACCTCCTCCCTAGGGACCCNCCAAGCTTCTAAAGGGAGCACAGAGGGTGCTGAACATCACTCCGAGTACCCCTAAGAAAGGGGACTCTGACTCTACCTCTGATGACAGTCTCTGTCTGAAACCTCATCTCCTGAAGCTCCATAGCAGGTCCAAAGGGGTTATCCTGGACAGGTCATTTGAAAAAATAATTAGGGCCCAATGGAAGCAGCCCACTAAGTTCTCCAAGCTGTCTAAAGTTCAGCAATCCCTCTACACCTTCACTTCGACCCTATATTCAAACACTCCAAGGTAGACGCGGCAGCTGCCTCTCTTGCCTGCCAGTCCGTATTCCCCTCAGAAGGGAACCTCCTCCCTAGGGACCCCACGGATAAGGGAATAGAAATAGGGCTTTGCAAAAGCTACGAGGCATTGTCAAGTACTCTGCAAATGGCTATGGCTGCTTCGTACACCTGTAGAGCCATCATGAAGTGGTTCAAGCTAGCTAAGGACCCCAAAATATCTGCCCCCCTGGCCCACAAGCTGGCCACTAATGCCATTTTGGCCCATGCATTCCTAATCGATGCATCCATGGACATTGTTACCTGGGCTGCCAGAGGCATGGCAGCGAATATGGCGGCCAGGCGCCGCCTATGACTGTGTTCCTGGCGCGCAGACTCTCACGCCAAGAACCTTCTAGTAAACAGCAGGTTTAGAGGTCACAAGCTGTTTGACCCCGCCTTGGATAAGGCACTGACGGATGCCTCCAACAAGGACAAGAAACATTCTCTCAATCAGGTTCAGGCATTTAACCGTTTTTTTTAGCTCATTCCAGCGCCCCCCAGCAGGGGTTTCGAAGGAGCTTTTTCTCTAACAATATCTGGAACACCCCGCCTCACGGCAGAGGGCACAGGGGATGTGGAGCCAAGACCAACAGGCCTGCACCCTGCTCTAATTACACCAGATGGAACGGGTCGCCGTCATGCAAGCAGGACTCCTGGCTACTCCGCACCCTTCTCCCCCATCTCCACCCGTCTCAGAGGAAGGCTCCTGCATTTCGCCCATCGGTGGGACCAAGCCACCCTGGACGACTGGGTAAGACAAATCGTTACATGGGGATACTCCATCGAACTCAAGCACAGGCCAAAGGAGTTCTTTCACGTATCCCCTCTCTCCCTCATCACCGCCAAACACTCAGCTGTGCGCCATGAAATCAACAGACTACATCACATAGGAGTGATAGAAAGGGTGCCATGGCACGAAAAAGGAAAGGGTCTCTATTCAATTCTCTTCTTAGTACAGAAGAAAAACGGAGAATGGAGGGCGGTCCTCAACCTGCAGTGTCTCAACAAATCCATCCGGTTGCAAAGGTTCAAGATGGAAACCCTGGCCTCCATCTCCCTAACCATCTCGAAAAATGATTGGCTCACCTCATTGGATCTCAAAGATGCGTACCTCCATATACCCATCCTCCGACCCCACCACCGGTGGCTAAGGTTTGCCTACAACAACCAGCACTGGCAGTACCGAGCCCTTCCCTTCGGATTGGCAACTGCCCCCCGAACGTTCATCAAGGTCCTAATCCCACTTGTGGCGAACCTGTGACTAGAGGGCATAGCCATATTCCCCTATCTAGATGACCTGCTCATTCGGTCCCCATCCAGGGAGCTTGCACATGCGCATCTCCAACGCTCCATCACCTACTTGGAGTATCACAGCTTTCAAATCAACCGAGACAAGAGCCATCTCACACCAATTCAGCGTCTAGAGCACCTAGGGGTGATATTCGACACCACCCTAGACAGGCTGTTCATACCAATCCCACGCCAGCGCAAAATCCTAGAGCTCATACATCGACACGGACAGCCCCGTGTACTTCCTTGCAGACACTAGCGTCTCTCCTGGGCACCTTGATCTCCTGCATACGCCACCTTCAATGGGCCAGGTTTCATGCGCACCCGCTCCAACAGTTGTTGCGCCCATGGCAGGCTCACATAATCAACAGCTATCCGGCCTATCTCACAGTCCCACCCGAGACACAATGCTCCTTCAAGTGGTGGGAAGCCCCCCACTGCTTCCTTCAGGGAGTTCCCCTAACAGAAACATCCAGGGTCATACTGACAACAGACGCCAGTCTCTCAGGCTAGGGAGCCCACCTGGGGGCCTACATCGCTCAGGGCTACTGGACAGTCTCAGACACCAGCCACAGCATCAGTTGGCTGGAGCTCAAGGCCATTCGGCTGGCCCTCTAACACTTCCTCCGGGGGACCATGTGCTGGTCTGCACAGACAACACCACAACGATGGACTATATCAACAAACAGGGGGGCTCTCTGTCTCCATCGCTCCACAGGGAAGCATCACAACTCTTTCACTAGGCAGAGTCTCACCTACTCTCCCTCACAGCCTTTCACATAAAAGGGGTAGACAATGTGGAGGCGGACTCACTGAGCCGCCAAACGATAGATCCCGGGGAATGGTCCCTCAGTTCCTCAGCATTCCAGTGCATAGTACGGAGATTTGGCAGTCCGATTTTTGACCTTTTTGCCTTTTCAACCAACTACAAGTTACCTCGGTGGTTCAGCAGACACCCTCACCCCAAGGCCGAGGCTCTCGACGTGCTGAGCCAGCAGTGGCCGACGGGCCTCTTGTATGCCTTCTCGCCATTTCCACTTCTCATCCGGGCGATTCGTAGATGCAAACAGCAATGGGCCACCATCCTATTTGTAGCCCCGTTCTGGCCCCGCAAACCCTGGTTTACAGACCTGCTCACCCTATCCCACAGGATCCACCTCCTATTGCCAATCTCTCTGGACATCCTTTCGCAGGTACCTCTCCTTTACCAACAACCAGAGTTTCTGAAGCTGACCGCATGGCTATGGAAACCTTAGCCCTACGAAGTCTGGGCTACTCAGATGCAGTTGTACACGCTCTTTTAGCCTCTAAACGAAAGTCAACTCGACGCATCTACCAATGTACCTGGGGGGGGGGGGGTGTTCGTGAGTTGGTGTCAATCCAACCAGGTGCCCCCTCAGTCACCCTCCGTAAGCCAGGTCCTCCAGTTCCTTCAGGAGGGGCTAGAGAAGGAACTCCACCCCAATACCCTTTCCAGGCAACTGGCTCCGCTAGATAGTATCCTGGGGGCCTCCGGAAAACCCTGTTTTTCGGCCCATCCTCACATATGCCAATTCATTAGGGCTGCCCATAAACTCCCTCCCCCCCCAAGTGGTACACAGGTTCCCCTCTTGGAACGTCAACGTGGTTCTCAAGGCCCCCACCGGCCCTCCTTTTGAGCCACTTGACCAGGTCTCCCTATTCTTCCTCTCCATCAAAGTAGCCTTTCTGATAGCAATCACTTCTGCTAGGTGAATATCAGAAATTGGGGCCCTGTCTGCCGACCCTGCCCTCTGCTCATTCAAAAGAGATTCTGTCACCCTCCGCCTCGACCCCTCCTTCCTCCCGAAGGTTTCCTCCCTTTTCCACGTGTCTCAGGACGTGGTTCTACCCTCCTTCTGCCCTAAACCCTGCCATTGACTAGAAAGGCTATGGCATACATTAGATGTTCGAAGGACCCTCAAAATCTACCTTTGCAGATCTGCCCCCTTCAGGCGATCCTCAGTCTCTTGGTAAGCTACCATCTGCGCCACAGAGGCGAAAAGGCCTCCAAGACAGTTCTATACGGATGGATCTCGACCTGCATTGCTGGCCTCTGGCTTGTCACCTCCTAACCCTATTTGGGCTCATTCCACCCGGGGAGCGACTGCTAACTGAGCCTTCCACTCTCGGGCCCCGCTTGATGAGAGATGTAGGGCGGCTACCTGGAAAAGCCCACATACTTTCACTAAGCACTACAAAATTGACCCGTTCCAATCCGCTGAGGCTGCCTTTGGCTGTCAGATTCTACAGGGGGTGATGGGGTCTTCTTGACCTTATGTCAATAGATATACTGCTTTGGTAACTCCCTGTGTCCGAATAATCGAACTGAAGACTATAGAAAGGGCAGTTGGGATTCTTACCTGTGAATTGCCCTTCTGTAGCCTTACAGGGAGATTATTCGGCCCTCTCTGGACTACTTGAGTTATAGTTCTACTGTTCTGGCCAAGGAAGGCCACTGGTTGTCCCCTCCAGGGCCCCGTTAATCTACCCCCTAGTGGGGGAATGTTCTGTTCATTGGTTATTACAGATGCTGGATTCTTTGGCTTTGATACACCTGGGAAAGTGAGGGCGTGATCTCCTGTGCATGCCCAGTTGAAAGTCTGTGCTGCCTCCTAGTGGCTGTGTGGGAGATCGCGCCTTGTGTCCGAATAATCTCCCTGTAAGGCTACAGAAGGGCATTTCACAGGTAAGAATCCCAATTGCCCTATCTGAGGTCCAGTGGTCATAGTACTCTTGTGTAGAGTGGGGTAAAATATTAAGCTGTTAAAAAATGGGATTGGATTCAGGGAATTGAACTTTGCATGGGGAACAGTTTCTCTCTCCTGAGATTTGTAGCAGTCTTATCAATAAAAGATGTAATACTTGGATCTCTAAATGTAGTGTTGAAATGCAGGTACCATCTGGTACAAGACTCGCACATGTGGTCTTGACTACATCCGGAGCCTGTAGAGTAAAGTGCTTTAGAAGCCTTGCCAGAATAACCTACCTTTTAATAGACAACCAAAATGAAGATTGCAGGATAAGTAATTTAGCCACGTTTACTTAAATCACTGAGTAAATGTGCCACTGCATTTGGAACAAGTTTCAAGAAGCCTGCTAAGAAGAAACTTGCCATAATTGAATGTGATCATAAAAGCATGTGTTCAGTTGAAAGTTCTTTGCAGACCATTGCTTTTCATCCTTTGTGAATTGTGCGGCTGGAAAAATCTTTCATGCTGTATCTGACATGAGGCATGACTTCTTGAATATCAATGGAAGGGCTATGGTCAGAATTGTAACCCGATTCTGTACTTCTAAGTTCATTTATTTATTTATTTATTTAATTTATTTTACAATTTATATCCCGCCCCCTCCTGTCTCAGGCATCTCGGGGCGGCTCACAATATATTAAAACATTTCAAAACATTAAAACGTTAAAATAAACCACAATAATTCCAATTTAAACAATATTTTAATTGAATCCCCATCCCCCTTACCTTAACCTAACCCAGCCACCCATCTCCCTCGGGGAAGGCCTGGCGGAACAGCCAGGTCTTACATTGTCTACAGAAAGAGGGGAGGTCGTCAGCGAAGCGGATCTCCAACGGGAGGGAGTTCCACAGTGGCGGCACAGCCACGGAGAACGCGCTCCTCATAGCAGACACTCGGGGAACCCTGAGGAGGGCACCCCCAGCCGACCGCAGGGACTGCTCCAGGACCCAGAGGGTAAGGCGGTCCTGCAGATAGGCAGAGCCCGAGCCATTTAGGGCTTTAAAGGTCAACACCAACACCTTGAATTGAGTCTGGAAACCTACTGGCAGCCAGTGCAGAGACTGAAGCACTGGTGTTATATGCTTGTGTCGGCCCGTCCCCATTAAGAAATGGGCCGCTGCATTCTGCACCAGCTGCAGCTTCCGAACCAATACCAAGGGTAGCCCCACGTAGAGCGTGTTGCAGTAATCCAGTCTCGAGGTAATAAAAGCATGGATGACCGTGGCCATATCCGAGTCTGAGACATACAGCCTAAGCCGACGCACCAGATGTAACTGGCAAAATGCTCCCTTCGCCACAGCAGCCATCTGGGCATCCAGGCGGAGCTGTGGGTCCAGGAGCACCCCCAGACTCCGGATCTGAGAAACCTCCATAACTGAGGCCACCACCCCCTCGGCTTTCCCCACAACCATCACCTCCGTCTTGTCAGGATTTAGTCTCCGGCAGCTCGCCCTCATCCAATCCCCTACAGTGGACAAACACCGGGTAAGCACCGAGACGGCAGGGCCTGAGTCGGAGGAAAATGAAAGATATAGCTGGGTGTCATCAGCATATTGATGACATCTTACTCCATACTCCCTAAAAACCTCTCCCAAAGGCTGCATGTACAAGTTGAACAGGAGAGGGGATAGAATGGAACTCTGCGGTACTCCATACGTGAGGTCCCGGGGGGAAGATGAAAACTCCCCCAGCACCACACGCTGGGTTCTCCAAGCTAGGAATGTGCGGAATTATTCAAGAACGGTCCCGCAGCCGAGTCACCAATAACTTGTGTTCAACGGTATCAAATGCAGCTGAGAGGTCTAACAAGATCCACAGGGTCAAATGACCCCGGTCTAACTCATGGGAGAGGTCGTTGGCCAGGGCCACAAGCTCAGTCTCCGTGCCATAACCCGAACAAAAGCCCGAGAAAATTAATCTCGTCCAAAGTTTCTTGAGCAGGGGCCGCACCACCACCTCCTTGAGACAGGCTGGCACCCTGCCCTCCCCAAGGGAGGCATTGACTATCCCTGCCAGCAACGGCCCCAATGTCTCCCGGCTAGCCTTAACTAGCCAGGATGGGCATGGATCTAATTCAGAATTGGTGGCTCGGACAGTCCCAGGAGCATCCCCCCCATTTGAGGGCGACGCTGTCTGAAACTCCTCCCATAAAACAGGTCCAAACGGGGCTTCCACTGTCTCAGACCCGTTCCGTGCTGAAAAAGTCGTATCAAAACCGTGGTGAATTTGAGCGATTTTTATCCACGAAAACGTCCACAAACAAATCACGGCGAGCATTTGATGGTTCTACGTCCAGGTGGAGGGAAGCCGGACTGACCAGCCCCCTCACCACCCGGAACAGCTCAGCCCGGCGGGATTTAGCGGACGCAATACAGGCAGCAAAGAAAATCTTCTTTGCTGTCCACACCACTATGGCATAGGTTCGTAACCAGACTCTATGCCACAACCGGTCCACTTCAGTACGTGAGTGACGCCACCGTCGCTCTAACTGCCGCCCTTCCTGCTTCATCCACCACAGCTCCCCCATATACCATGGGGAGCTGCATTGTTGGCACTTTGGGAGCAGATGCCTGGGAACCACACAGTCGATGGCCTCCGTCCACATAATATTTCACCTAGATACGAGGTCATTGAGTGAGCGGTCAAGGTCAGAGGAAACATCCCCATGAGCTATCTGGAACCTTTTAGGTTCCATAAGCCTTCGGGGGTGAACCAACCTAACTGGTTCTACACCCTCCCGAGGGCCGACATGTGCCAGGCTATCCGCCCGGAGGAACTAATGATCCTTCCATGACAAGGGCACCGTTGATACCTCCCCCACCAGTGGATCCCCTGCCTCAAGGCCGGTGCAAAATATCATGTCCAGGGTAGGCCCTCCAACATCTGTGGGGCCCACCACTCTGAGACAGGCCCATGGTTGCCATGGCGGCCATGAACTCACGCTCTGCCCCTCCAAGACTGGTGTCAGCATGGATATTGAAGTCCCCCAGAGCTATCGTCCTGGGGGACCGCAAGATCATCTCCGACACCAGCTTGGTCAGTGCGTGTAGGGAGACTGCCGTACAGATGGGTGCATGGTATATCAGCAGTATCCCCACCCTGTCTCCAGCCAAATCCAAACCCAGATGCAGACCCTCTATACCCCTGATAGATTGCACAGGAAATCTCCTCATGAACCAGGCATCCTTAAAAATGATGGCTACACCGCCCCCCTGCCCCTCCAGCCGCGGCTGATGCTGCCTTCAGTAAATAGGTATGTGAAACAATGGCCGTTTTTACACGGCACCGCAAGGTGGGGGTGCATGGGCGCACCAGTGCGCATGCAGTGGGTGGGCGGGGTGTGCACACAGCCACACATTCATCCCCACTCATCAACGTGCATGGAGCAATTGCCGTTTTCCCTGGTTGCTGCGTGCGTGTTGATTAGTGGGGGGTACATGGGGATGTGGGGTTAGGTGGGCTCACAGACGCACCCGTGCCGCACCCTTCACTCGGATCGCGCCTATTCATGAACACTCAGATTTATGGGTGTTCATGAATGGGCGCATCTCGTGTGAAAATGTCCTATTTCACTGTGAGAATTTCTTTATCCTGCAGCAAGACTTGTTTTCTGGGACTGAAGATGTAGTGGCTGGACACGTCCAGCTTGTGTTATAGTTCAAGCAGTGGGGTTTAATGGTTTAGTAACAAGAATATATTTAGATGCTTTACATGTTGGTGATAGTGGATGCAAACAAACAAAAAAGCTGTGCTTAAACTTGCAATCTGAATATACAAACTGAAAGATTCTGGAAAGGTAAATTGACATGAAAGCAGAATTATTATTATTATTATTATTAGCATTTATATAGCACCAGCAATGGACCTGGCGCTTTACAAATAATAAGATAGACACGGTCCCTGCCTGGGGACTTACATTCTAAAGACAGGGGAAGGGGAAAGGGAAGGGGGAACAGTAAGAGACAAGGAATGCGACGTTCATGAGGATGTAAAAGCTCAGGTACACGTTCTTGTCTTGGTTGCAGTAAGTTGGGAGTTTACAGATAGCTGGTGGGGTGGGATAATCCTGGGTGGGAATGGTTAGCAGGAGTTAGGAAGGGCAGAGCGGAAGATGTGGGTTTTGAGGAGGGACTTGAAGGTTTGGCGGGTGGGAGCCAGGCCGATGAGGGCAGGGAGGGAGTTCCGGGCGTGCGGAGCAGTGAGAGAGAAGGGATGAAGGCGGTTGTGGGAGCAGGGGAGCCGCGGGAGGCTGAGGGAGGGGATGGACATTCAAGATGTCATTTGGAACACATCTAGCAAGAGCCATTCTACTGTGTTTTTCTTTGACTGTAGAAGACTGTTCCTTCCACTTTTCTCTAATCCTATTATTTCTCATTGATACTCTTAGTAAGAACTTCCTTCTTCCATGTGTATCCCTCACTACTTCCACCTTTTCTCCACACTATTTTGTTCTATCTTCCTTCTGCCAAGTTGAATGAGAGAGGTTAGAACCTATCTCAAAAATACAGAGCAATCCCGGAAAACATGTTATAATGCAGTGTTTGGGAACCAGGTGGAGGAATGCTAAATCTAAATTCTCATTATAACATTATATTCTGAAATTTTCTATTGTAAGTACTGACTGGTCACAGTGGGTGCATTCCACAACATGAGCAGGGCAGGCACACTGCTGGAGTCCCTTTGATATGCAGAGAACAACACTTAGCAGTTGGTCAAAAGAACCAGCTCAGGAAAAATGCCCGATCAGTCCTGCATTCCCGAAGGGATGATGACATGGCTCAGTTGATCAAATTGGGGGTTTCTGTCAAAAACACTGGGGGTCTTCTATAAAAGACTAGGCACTGGCAAGCAATGATGGGACCACATAATGAGTTAGTGACTGTTGGAAGTAGAATTTTTTTAATGTCTGGTTTCTGGTTACTATAACAGTTTTCCTCCCATATTAATTTAATTTTGGTATAGTAGTACTTTTAAATCACACATACTTTAAAATGTTATTACTGTTCTGAAATTACGAATACATTTTCCTTCATGCCTGCTGCTGTGTTTAACATGTTCAGGTGTATGCCTGTTGTGTTTATCTTAAAGTTCAGGTGAGGTAGGAAAGGGAAAATTAAGACTTTCATAACTAATGTGCTTTCACATTTGTTTTTTATAGTCTAGAAATTGAAAACATTTGTGCATTGTATGTACACCCTCCACTAGTTGGTCCAATAAAAGATATTGCTGTACTATTTTGTCTCTATTGGGGTACTCAAATTAATGTTTTTCCTTACATTATAGTATGAAAACTTGAAGTGAATTTATATGAACATAGATTTTCTCTTTTAATATCCGTTCTTTCATAAGAAAGTGGAGAAAAATCTGTACTTGTCAAATGCCATTTAAATGGCCCATCTTAAGCTCAGTGCTCGTAGTGGTGATTGGGGTGGTGTAAAAGTGAGCTCACACGTGATTGTCAGGAGTTAAGCGAGGACTCTCACTTTTAAAACCAACATCTTAACTGCCCTAGATAGTGATTCTATGGAAATAAAAGAGAGATGTGTTTATAAGGAAATCCTAAAACTTGGAGTGACACAAAAATAGTGGAGATGCTCTAAAATTGCATAACCCGTTTTTTTGGGTTTTTTGTATCTCCTCTACTAGTTCATCAAAACCTCATCCTTTTCTTCTGGACTGAAGGGGACTAAGGTGGTAGCATAGGATTTTTACTGCATACGTTTCAGTGAGATAGACAGTAGATTGTCCAAGTTTGGAAAATTACTACCTGTATCACAGTAGGTAATACTACCTGTATTAATGCCCAACCTGCATTTACTTAGCAGCTTAACACCAGTGTAGCTGTACTGTAGTAGAGAGACTTTAAAAAAATAAATAATTACAACACACAGTGTAGTTGTACCAAATTGGAGTGTGTCTTTGTTGAGCACTTCAGGAATTTCTTCCACAACGCCTTAACTCTGACCTTTACATTTATAGAAATTATATAAACTTTATACAGTTAAATGAGTTATACAATGAAATTCTGTGCAAAATTACAGAGTTAAGGTGTTAAACATTTTTGTAGGAGACTTATGATAATTAAATGACCTCTAAAGATAATTTCTATGCTTTTTGGCATTTGTTTTATTACATTGTATGTTGTTAAATGTGTTTTTTAATGTAAATGTAATTTTATTTTTATGTTTTTTGGCATTTAAGTTTTGTAATGTCTTTACAAAACTGTATTTTGTAAAATGTTTTTTTGAAAGGTGAGGGTTTGGTTTTTTTAGAAATGATCCTTCCATTAATATTTTTTTAAAACAGTTATGTTTTTTATTTTAGGAGTGACTTGAAAAAAGAGCTAAGTAATATTGTTGCAATTTCTCATGTATGTAAGACTCTGTTTTTAAAAAAAAAAAAAAGAAAAGGGGGGAAAAAAGGCCACAGTCTATTGCTGCTAGCAGTGGGGAAACTGCATATGTATTGGAGCAACTATGAGAACATCTGACACAAACACCACTGTAAACAAGACCTTAGAACCGGGGTGCGGAACTTTTCTCTACCATGGTCAACTTTGAAAATTAGTACAAGCTCTGAGGGCTGCATAAAAGTTGGGTGCAAGGTGTTTAAGGGTGCATTCATGAAGAGGAGGACCCAGATCGTGGATCAGTCATCTATCCTTACTGCATGCACTCATCTTTGCTTCTTTACTCTGATCTGGGTCTTTCAGCGTTTATGGATAAGAATTGTACCTATTGCCCAGATCCAGGAGGTCCAATAATTATCTGCGTACTGCATTTGGGTCCTGGGGCTGAGGTGCCTCACCTCTGCCTTTTAGAGATTGGATCTTCATTAATTGTGCCCTTTAAAACACTCATGCAATGAAAACCAATAGTGAACTTCTTAATTGTTCCCTTCAGGAACATCTATTTTTCTGACAGAAACATTAAATTTACTCCTTGATGGTTTTTGAGCCACTGGTGAGCTAAAGATCTTAAAGTTTTTGAAAGGCTTTCATCCACGTCCAACCATATGAGCTGATCAGAACTTCCTCCGCCACACTAATTTATTTATTTTTTAAAAAGGCAGGGAGGAGAGAAACTAGAAACCATGAGGGACCTATTGACAAGACATGAAAAGAGAACTAAGGAGAAAGCTGAGTGGAAATGGGAATTTCACTGCATTTTATCCAAAATATTATAGATCTAAACATATTTTCATTATTCAGATATTCTTATTTTGCCTCCACTGATTAAATGTTTTTATTGTAAGCCTTCTTAAAAAATCCCTCCATCAATAATTCAGAAGTCCAATTGTTGTGGCAATTTCTCATATGCTTTGATAAATGCAGGAACAGTGTAGAAAGCGCTTTATTTTTCCAGAAATTGAAGCTTATTGGAATAAAATATATTGTAGATGTTAAAATTTGGGGAAATGTGGTTTTCCAGATCTGAAGAAATGTTGACCTCTTTGGCACATTCTTTCTAAACAGCTTGTCTGTAACTTGATATATTCATTTATCAATGAGAAATAATATGGATTATGTTTAGAAAGGCTGAATGACTTTTGTTATAAACATTTGAAGTTATTAAAGACATCCATCAGGTTCCACAGAGCTCATACACATTGGTTAGTGCTTTACATCAGCTTTAGTATTTAAACCTTTAATTTTTTAGAAAAGCTGGTTTTAACCTGATAGCAGCTTCTAAGAAACTTTCAGCTAAAGCATTGTCGGGTTTCCCCCCCTCAAACTTACCAGCTGCTTAACACATAAACGTTTTCTCCTGAACAGCTCTGGCACTGTTCTTATAAACTGTTTGTGTGAACAAAGTGTTGACTTGCACAACAGGCCCTGTAGAAGTGTCAGTGCCTCTGTAGTTTGCCATCTCTCTGCTTGTCAAGGGGGTATGGAATACGTGCAGCTTTCACAAGCAACGCTTCCATCATTCTGCTTTATGCTGTTATCCTAAACACTACTTCCCCCTGTGATGGGTGTGCTTTAGCTTGGTCATTACACACGCATACACAAACACGCACACGTCTGTGATATGTGTTTAATAAGACAAAGGAGGTTCGAGACTTAGAACATGCCACTCTGTGTGGGGCAGGGGTGATAAACAGCTGATCATGATCTTACTTAAAAAAGAAGCCATGCACGGTGTGTTTGAGATAATGTCAAGGAGTCTAAAGGTGAAATTGAGGCTAGCTGAGGCTTAAAATAGACTCTGAGGTGTAGGAGGTGAGAAGGGTTAAGAACTTGAAAAGCTGCGGAAGGGAGGAGCTTATTGTCCTTTTGCAATCATAAATGTTTGACAAGAAAAGGGAAAGTTGGATTGCATACCTGTTCCTCCTCCTTATTTCTCCCTCTGAGGCAGACAGTCCTCAGGTTGGGTAGCGCCTCCTTGACCAGCAGGAGGCAGAAGATACAAATTTCTTCCAGTGCGCATGCGCCTCCTGCGCTACCCTCTCCTCTTCAGTTTTTTCTTCTGCCTCGGACCGGCGGGAGCTTCAGGCGCGGGCTCTGAGAAAAGAAAGAAACGATTCAGAGCAAAGAAAGAAAAAAGAACAACTTGATGGAGCAAATTGAGAGGGTTTCCCTGCCTTGGCAGTAGTCAGCGGCAGTGCAGATTAAAAACCCAGCCGGCTCCCGCGCAGTAGCCTGGGAGCAGGGAGAAGGGAACCGCGGAGCAAGGCGGCCTCTCCCCTGTCCGGATCAGTCCCCTGCAGTAGCAGCGGGCCCGATCAGCCCAAACTGCCCGAGTAACAGAGGCAGGGGCAAAAAAGGGCTCGATCCCTCCCACGCGGCGGCATAGGGAGAGCGGGCAGCAAGCATGGAAGGCGCTTCCAGGTTGGAGGTGAGTCCCCCACAAACTTCCAGCGGGGCCACAAGGGCCAGACCGGGGAAGGGCCCCACCAAAATCAAGGGGAGCAGGGAAATCGTCAAAAACTCCTCTCTGCTTCCTTTCCCTCTCCCCCCCCCCCCCCTCCTCTCCAGGGAGCAGGGTTATAAACGGAGTCTTATCCATAGGACTCCAAGCAAGGGGGGACGCCAAGGGCCTTTGTGTTGACCACCCCGGGGGGCTGGGACACACAAAAAGAAGCTTTCCAAACCCTAAACTCGAATATGGAAAAAGTCCTCCTAGCTGTCTCTGCAATTGGAGAGACAAAAGGGAAAAAGAGAAAGCAAAAGCACGGGGAAAAAGCCTCCCAGGCAAAAAAAGAGGTGGACAAAAAAGGCAGGAAAATCTCGTTCCTCCACAGGGGGCACCATTTCCCGCCTTCTCCAATCTCCTCCATCTTCTGAGCACGCTAGCTCTGTGGGGGAGGGAGAAGAGAATATGGCTGCAGGAGCTGCTATACTCTCCCTGGCATCAAACTCCGACATCGAATCAGAGGGCATCCATTCGGAGCTAGAGGAAGGGGAATGGCAGGACATTCCTCTATCTAACAGGGATCAGGAGAGACTATTTCCCCTAAATTTCAAAGAGGACCTCATCTCCCAGGTCATTAAAACACTGGCCTTAGAGGAGAAAAGCAAGAAGGGTCAATCCTCTGAATCAGAAGAGGATGTTAGACAGCTGCTTCCCTCTACATCGGGGAAGAATAAGACCCTCCTTCTGGATAGAGCCTTCGAGAGGCTCATCCTAGAGGAATGGAAATCACCTGCCAAGTCGTGCAGAATGAATAGAACCCAGGAGGCCCTATATTCATTTTCTAAGAAAAAAGAACCACTATTTAAACACCTAAAGGTGGATGCAGCAGCTGCTTCCCTGGCAAGACAGACCGTTTTTCCCACTGAAGGGAATTGCTTCCCCAAGGACTCCTCAGATAGAGCGATCGAAGGGGGCTTGAGAAAGGGCCTAGACGCATCAGCGAATTCATTAAGGGTCAACATCCTCTCATCCTATTTGGCCAAGGCAAATCTATCATGGATGCGAGAGATGCAATCCGCAGACCTCTCTGAAGAGAGGTCTAGAGTCTTCTCTTCAAGAGTCATGTTAGCCGCAGCACTCCTGGCGGATTCCACCACAGATGCTCTCTCGTGGTCAGCCAGAACAGTGTCCCTATCCATGGTAGCCAGGAGAAGGGTGTGGTTAAGGTCATGGCAGGGGGATTCCACCGCAAAGACCCTTCTGGTGGAAGGGCCCTACAAAGGCCTGCAATTATTCGGAACCTGTCTGGACAAGCTCCTAACGGAGGCGAATGACAAGTCCAAATCAAAGACCCTCCAGCAAATTACGGCTAAGAAAAGACCCTTTCGAGCCCCTAACTTCAGGTTTAGAGGAGGGTACGGATCCTTTCGAGGAAACACACAAGCCTCGGACAGGGAATATAACAAACAGGCTTTTCGCTTTCGAGGCCAATGACAGCGCAGGTCAGACGGGTGTGGCGTAACAGAGCCCACTGGGGTTCGCCCCAGCCTCCCGCCACCCCGTTACCCACTTATTAACTGACCTCTTACCTGCTGCCACCACCCCAGAACTATTTATTTATTCAGATTCCTGCCTCATCCTTCTGGGGAGAATGAGACGTCTTCTGCTTCTATAAAACAGTTCCCAGTTTCTGCCGCCCGAGCGTACAGAGGCATATTTTCTCTCTCTCTCTCTCTCTCTCTCTCTCTCTCTCTCTCTCTCTCTCACTCTCTCACTCACTCACTCACTCACATCTTTTAGATCAAAAAGAAAGAATACTTTACTGATAATGTAAACCCAGCATCACAGACTACAACCATGTGAGGTATTTTGAATTCCTGAGCAAAAGCAATTGATCAGAACAGTTTAGGCACAATGGCCTTTTTAGAAGCATGTGGCCTAAACTGGTCCCTCAGATCTAACATTCAATTACTCACAGCTTCAGGTGCTCCTTTGCCTTGCAGCAAAGGGGTTCAGTTTAGTCCCAACAGGCCAGGAGCCATTCCCTTAGCTCCTCAGCACAAAGTCAGTGTCCAGAGCAAACAGAAGACAAGAGGGAAGAGAGGCCTTGAGGGGTGTGACTTTTCTTTTTAAAAGCCCTCTACGCCTCAATTGTGATTGGTTCTTGGGAGGTTACCTGGCTGTACCTTCCCCTGGGATTGCGAAATCCTGCCATGCGGCTGGTTGCGAAATCAGGCCTAGTAGCCCCTGAAAGCCAGGGTGTCAGTGAGGGTCAGCTGGAAAGGGCAGGGTCGCTCCTGGCAGGTTCTGCCACTTCTCTCCCCCCAGCCCTCTCCTGTAGCCTGAACACGCTGTTTAACAGGACTGCGAGTTCAGGCGTAACACAACCCCCAAAGGAGAAAAGTGTACAAGGTCATATGTAAGTTACAAAGTCTTAGCGGCGCAGTACCCGTGACACTCGAGCGCCCTGGAAGAAAAGAAAAAAAAAACAATAACAAAAACATTAACAGAATCCCCGATCTCATTCTTTAGCTCCCATTGTCATGAGGCGTGTTGCCTAGAGAGAGCATCTGCAAGCACATTGGTAGTGCCTTTAATGTGCTGAACTTTCATGTCATACTCCTGGATGTTCCAAGCCCATCTCTGCAGCTTGGAGTTCAAGTTTGTCGTAGTCTGTAGGTATTGCAACGGGGCATGATCAGTTTGTACAGTGAACTGTCGCCCCCATAAATATGGTCTTAACTTCTCTAGCGCCCAGACCAGGGCAAGACACTCCTTCTGCACTGTAGAGAAGTTACGCTCCCGGGGAGTTAACTTTCTGCTTAGGTAAGCAACCGGGTGTTTTCTGTCCCCATGCTCTTGCAGAAGAACTGCCCCCAACCCCACATCTGAGGCATCTGTGGCTACGATGAACTGCTTATTAAAGTCTGGGGTTCTCAGGATTGGGTGCTTGCTGAGAGCAGCTTTAAGGGTGTCCATTGCCTGTTGGCACTCGGTAGTCCAAGTGACCCTTTCAGGGGAACCCTTTTTTGTCAGGTCATGTAGGGGGCTAGCAATCCCCCCCCCAAATTCTTGTACAAACCGGCGGTAGTAACTTGCCGATGCTACAAAGCTTCTGACCCCTTTCTTGGTCTTGGGGGGTTCCCGTTTTAGGAGAACCTCCTGTTTCTGCCCCTGGCAAAGGCGGTACCACGGATACGGGAGGCCATGATGTCCCCGTCCATGCAGAGGAACCGATCCTGCTCCTCCTGGTACTCCTGTGTGCGCATCACATGGCTGGATCTGAGATTGTTGTCCTTGATATGTTTATATCCAGACCTCAGATCCTTTTCCAGCTGCATGCACTGGATTACATCCCTGTTGTACCCCAACTGCTGCATCTGCTGGGCGATTCTTTCATAGACCTGTTTGGTCTTATAGTTCTGCACTAGGTCGTGCTGAACCTTTTCGGTCCCCCACACACGTGAATGAATGCCCGGGTCTCCGTGCTGGATCAGGGCTCCCCTTTTAGGGCTCCATGTGTGGGGGGCCGACCAGCTGTGCGGCATGGGGCCCACCCGGTGACTGTTGTGGCAGTGGAGCATGTGGTCTCCTGTGCGGGGGAATGCATTTGGGTGAACGGTTGTGTCGCTACTCCCCAGTGGCTTCTTGGGGTGTTGGCTGGCCCCCCTTCCCCCCCCCCGGTTGTTTCCCTTGCCTTACCTGACTGCCACGGAGACCCTCATCGGCTGTCTCCCCAATGGTGCTTTGCTCCTGGGTGTGGTCGTTGTCCTGTGTGGATCGGGGGTACAGTCAGCTGTGTGCACAGGTTTTCCCCATCGTTTCCACGGCCCTTGTGGCCGCCCTCCCCTGTCTGGGTGGGTTCCCCTCTCACCTACCTCGATCTCGGAGGTGCTCTCGTCCCTGAGCCGCATGGTATCTGCTTAGATTGGGGCTGCAGGTGGAGCTGGTGCTGCGTTGCGCCCTCTGCCCTGTGTAGGGAGGGCGTGGACGGTCAGTTACTTTCCTCTCTCCTCCCCCTCCCCCCCCCCCCCCCCCCCCCCGGGTACCTGAGGTCCCTCTGCTTACCCTGGTCCGTCCCGCGTGTGTCGCTGGCTTCCTTGGTTTGGTCTGTGGCTTTTCTGCCGGCGCATTTGTATTCTGTTCCTTTTCTCTTTTAAGGGCTCCCGGCCGGGCATGGGGCATCTCTTCCGGTGGGTGTCTCTGTTTGCGGGCTCCTGCAGGGCCTCTAACTGTGTCTCTGTGGTTTCGGCGGACCCTTCCTGTGGATGTTTTTGTTTTGTCGTTTACACGGAAGTTTGGGTGTTCAACACCCATCTGTACCCACGGGGCTTTCTGGCTCCCTCCTGGCTGCTCTGTGGGTGTTGGTGGATATGGGTGGGTGGGTGGGTCGGGAACGCGCGCCCTCCCACTTGTGGATGTTTACACGAACTCTCCCCCACCCATCCGATGGGTGTGCGTGGGTGGGTGGCGTCCATGTAAAAACAGCCTTCGTTTAGTGCTAACGTGGTACAATGCCTGTCCAATCTCTGTTGCTTCCAACCATTGAATGTCCTCTTCGTTTATGATGCAAATCTCAAGATGTGCCTCATGTTAACAAACTCCCCTCCAGTCCAACTAAATATTTATGTCGAAGTATACTCGTCATTTTCATACATAATTTAAACCCCAAACTTCAGAAACATGTCTGATGGTTAACCTACACAGATTGGTTCTAGGTGTCATGATTGCTAAAATTAACTGCTGAAATATGAGTAAAACATTATATGTACATTTCTAGTTAATATAATATTAAAAGGGTGCAGGTTTAGGGTTGGTTTTGCAGAACATCATTGGCTGAATTTCTTGGCTTTCAAGATTGGGTGCCTTTTTAAAAAAACAATATTTGTATGTTTTAAGTTGGTTTAAAATGTTAATTTATCTAGCAAAGTTTCCTTTGTTTGGGAATGTGATCTGTTGTTGACCACTTTGGTGACAGTTCATTAGGCTCTCTAATGCCTTGTTCACATGTTATGATAAAGGTTGTAGGTAGGGATCTCTAGTGAATTTGTATATATTTTTAAGTATTTCTGTATTTTTTATATCATTCTCGTATTGTAACTTGTCCTGAGCCTTAGAAGAAGGGCAGAATACAAGTATAAATAAATGAATAAAAAAAAAATCCCTTGGTCAGAGAATGTACAACTGTTTAGTGTGTGGTTAGCCTACTGTAAACTTCCTATCTGCAGAACTGTTGTCTTTCTGTAGTGTGCAAACAAGCACACTAAGTAAGTCTGTGGTCTTGTGTTCAGGAGTTCTTGTTTCTTCAGACAAATAATGTAGTATTTTATCTATGTAAAATGTAGAAGTATGTACTGGTCAACAGCATTCAGGTACAAATTATGGTCTTTAGTATTATTATTATTTTAAATAGAATCTTGAAAAGACAACAACGCTAAAAGAGAGCACCAGTTAACCTGAATAATAATGCTCACCTCTTAGGTCATGGGTCATAAGTTCCTTTTTTGTTGTTGAGCTGCTTTTATCTTGTTTCCTTGCCTGTGGTGTCTTTATGCTGTACCAAACATTGGGTGTGTTTACACGAGACACCCCCACGTGACACTCACAATCCGTGTGGGGGTTGTCTCGTTTGAATACGGTATGTGAGGGTGCATGCTCCCGTGACCCATGCACTGCCCACCCTGTCCACGGATGGTGCGTGGATGGTGCGGCCATGCGTGGGGCCACCCATGTAAAGTGCCCCCTCCCTGGCATGGCACCCATGAACCCACCCCACGCAATGACCACAGACACCTCCCCCCCGTCTTGTTTAAAGACACCTCTCATCTTATGGCCTTCCACTGACTTCTCATTGCATGAGGATGCCGAGTTTTTGCATGGGTACAGATATAATTATATGTGTAATATGTACACACTTTGTGTGTGTGTGCTTGCGTTTGTGTGTGTGTGCATGTGTGTATTTCTCATGCATATGTAAGTTTTCAAGTAAAAGGAGAATATTTTTACCTCTGCAGGAAGATCTAGTTCGGGGAGGAACTGAATGAGTTCATCTTGGCTAATGATTAGATGGAGTTTTCAATTGCTCAGTTTTTCTGACTAAACAAACGATCCTCAATAATACCAGATCCATTAGAATAATGGAAGAGAATTAGGGAACTTCCCCAGTTCCCATGAGTCTTCTATCAAAGGATACGCTTGGTCATCACTACAATAGGATTTAGTTGATCTCTTTCTCCTTTGACTACAGTAATGTTGGTGGTGCATGTGTATACAGAGTATGCATGTTATTTGAACACTATCACAAACAGCATTCAGCACTTATGGATTTTGTAGTGCACATTTATCAATCCTCATAGCATCTTACAAAATAGACAAGCATTTTTATTTACATTTTGGGGATTGGGAAGTGAATACAAAATAACACAGGAAGTCATTCTAGAATCACATACCAAAGTTTGATTTGCTGACTACAGATTTTGTGCTTTAGTCACTAAAGACTTGTTTTTGCAAGCAGTTTTTCTTGAAGGCTTAACTCATGCCTGCTTCGCTCACATGAGGAAAGGGGATAAAGCAAGGGTAAGTTGGTGGGGAGAGGGTGTACCTGCCTCTCCAGGCAAGTGTGGTTGAAGTGGGGAGGGAGGCTTCTATTCCAGGAATCGTGCCTGTGTACATCTTTCAGGGGAATTTCGTTTGTTTGCTCCTTTGCTATCCCATCAACCTTCCACACATCTCCCTTTACTTGTCCCCATCGCAGCATTTCTGTCTCACTGACTGCTTATTAATCTATCTCCCACTGCTGGCAGTTTCCCACCATTTTCAAGCAAGGAATATTGGGAAGGGGGAAGAACTATTTAATCTTTGTGTCCTCTCACTTTTGGGAACAGAAACGGAAGTAGTACAGAAGGAAAGTAGTAGTTACTCTAGAGAAACCTTGGAAGAGTAACTACCGTGTTTCATGTGTGCTCATGAGCAAGCCCCAACCCATCCTTTCTCTCTTGCAGTTCCTTTTCTGTCATGTACACACATACTCAGGAAATTGTACTAGAGTGATTCTGTGATAATGGGGATAATGACGTGCAATAGTCTTGCTCTGAACCAGTGATTGAAAAGTGACTACGCTGAGTTTGACATGTGAAAAAGGATCACTTTAGGGTAATTTGCATTTTGTTCCACAAATTGCTGACCTGCAATGCTTGCCTTTGCAGATGGAACATGAGGATTTTGTAATGGAAGGGCATGGCAAGACTCCACCTCCTGGTGAAGAAAACAAACAGTGAGTCACACGTTTATTTAAAAAGGGCCTTAACACAATAAATGGTGTGAAGCACTCTTGTTTAAACGTGCTGGAAGCATTGGTTGTTCTTGGGGTATTCGCTCTTTAGATGCTTAACTTGTTTTATAGTGGCCAGTGGCTGGAAAAAGTGCAGACTTGCTTTGAATTTAGGAACTCAGAATTGCTTTGCTTTCAGCTGGTTAATCAGAACTTGAAGTAAAAAGCGTAATGATTCTAGGAATTTGGAACACAGATAAATGTACGTTTTCAGTTGCATTGTGTACATGAAACTTCACACAACCCTTGTCCAAAGAAGCCACTGTAAAGTGTACCAAAATGGGCATCTGCCTACTAACCTATGTTGTGTATCTGTTAGACTGGTGTTTCCTGAAGCATGAGCCTCATTTTGCTTAAAATACACAGTCTCTCTTAAAAACTAAATTAGAAACCATTCAGGACCAATCATTTAAAGGCTAGCACTTTATAGTTAGAGAAAAGAGAAAACCGCCTGATAAGTGAGAACATGACAGAATTCCATCATGAAAATGCTCAGAGAAAAATGTCCCAAGTTCTTACTTGGTAGAAATTAAGAAAAAATGTTTTGGTTGTTTCAAAAGTGGAGTGGAGCTCGGAGCCCTGTGCTTATAGTATGACAGTCTTAGATGCCTTATCAATAGTTTAGATGGTTCCTCTCAAGTCTGTGCCAATATTGTGGTAAAATTCTCATTCATGCTTTACCTGTTCGTTAAGGGCAGGAAATCTTTGAGATCTTGGCATATCTACAAGGTAGGAACCAAAACACCCATCTCTCATGCATCTTTATTTGAAGAACTGTAATCTCATCCACCTCTAGCAGACTGTCCTCTAGGTAATCCAGGAAGTTGTTTGCACACTGATAAATGTTAATCTTTTGATAGGCTAGCAGTAATGGTGGTTCCTCCTTGAAAGCTAAGGTGAAATTGTGGAAATCTAGTGCTTAGCAGACTCATTTCCACTATGGATACGAGCCAAGATTGTGGCTATTCTCTAGTATGGAAACAACAGAAATAGTAAGTTGAACAGAGCTGCAATCTTGTGGTGACTGCACAAAACTACTGAAGTAGAGTTGTTTAATTAAAAAATGTGGAAGCTATATTCCTACTTGTCAGATATTTAACAGGGAGCTAAGCATCAACTTTGCGAATGAGCTGGAGTAGCATTATAATAATGCTAATATATAGTGCCAGCAATGTGCCTGGTGCTGTACAGTCATGATTAGACAGTTCCCTGCCCCAAAGACTTCTAACCTAGAATGGACAAGGGAGCTGGGAACATAGGGAGAGACAGGGACACATTCATGAAGCTGAGAGATTGTGAGTGCATGTGGTTAGCTTACGAAGGGAGATGGGGGCTCCTAATGGAAAAGGCAGTATAAAGAGAAGCATAGATGAGGTGAGGAGTTAGGGAAGGCCGGATGGAAGAGGTAGGTTTTAGGAGTGATTTGGAGGCAGGGAGGGAGCAACGTGTATTTGCTCAGGGAAAGAGTTCCAGGCATAGGGAGCAACATGGGAGAAGGGATGAAGAAGGTTGAATTAATTGAATGAATTATATTGATTTCATTAAAGAAAAATGCCCAGTCTTATTGCTGAGAAATTGTTGAGTATTCGGTATTCGCCAAATGGAACCGATTTCTAGCTATAGCTTTTAAAGTGGCTTGCAGTATGATCTTCCACATTCTCTCGACTGTCTTGACAGGTTAGCACATAGCAGTTATCGTGGGGTGCGTGGGCAGAATTCTGTTGGGCAGCCCATCTCGCAGAGTTCTGTGCTAGCACAAGCCCAGTTGATGTGAATGGGGTTTGTGCCAGTGCAGTGCTATGAGGACTGTAGTTAGTTCTTAGTATCTTTCAGTATCCCAAAATGCCGGTAAAGATCAGGGTACTGTTGTGCTAAATGATGTGTATGTACACACTGAAATTATGGACTGGGGAGAGGTGAGGGAACTTTTCTCTCCTATGGGCCACTTTGAAAATTAGTACAAGCTTCTTGTGCAGATTGGAGTTGGGGAGTGGGTGTGTTTAAGAATGGAGGAAGGGGAGGATCCAGATCATGAATTTATCTCCTATTGTTGAGTGCATGCCCTCCTCTCTACTCCCTTCCCCCAAGGTCACTTGCAGTGCTTGAGGGGTAGGGACTGGGTCTGTGGACTAGATTCAGGAATTGGGAAAGGGATTAATAATAATAATAATAATAATAATAATAATAATAATAATAAATTAATTTAAAAAAAATTAAAAAGCTGTGGGCCAGATTTGACCCACAGGACAGAATTTCTCAATTCCTGTGATAAACCATGTCCAGGAACTTAGGATACTTCTAAGAAGAGACCTGAATTCACTGCCTTTTTCTCCATTGGTAGCAATGGGGAAAACACAGTGAACATGGGTCCCTGCTTGTAAGGTTGCTAATAAAATATGAACAATTCTAAACCTGCAATTTTGGTACAACTAAAAGACAACAGTTACATTAATTAACAATACAGTGATCACAGTAGTAGTTTGAAGATGTTGCTTTTTCCTGATTAATCATCCAAACTTGTTTAATCTATAATCTTGAAAAAGTGTCTGCCTACCTGAAGAGGCTGACAATTAGATTGGGTCTCTTGCTTGCAAGCCTTTTCGTGGTCTGAGAATTAGAATTGAGAGAGAATATCTACAAGTCATTTTGCTTGTGGGACTGGCAACGTATGCTTATATTGGTCCAAAAATGGTTTGAATCTCAAACATGTTCAGGGTTTGAAAATACATTTTTATTATAGATAGGCTTTTTTTGTACCTGTTACTTGTAGGACACTTGTACATTTTACAGATGTCTCCGCAGCTCTTGTCAAGGAAATTTGAGGTTATTACTGGATTGCATTTTCAATGTTTGGGGCTGGAATTTTTGGTATGAAAAATATGGGCAAATAAGATGCACAATATGTAATATTACAGAACAAATTTAGAAGAGCGATAAGAACATGCAACAACTTGTAGAATTTTTTGAATTGATAAAAGTACTTCTTGACATGTTATTGGTTAGCCTGTGTAGTTTCCTTTATCTGAGTTTACTGAGCACGTAATGGGATATAATAGTTTTGCATCAACTGTTGATGTATAGGCTATGTCTTCATAGTGGTGTTAAATCACGTATCCAGTATATCTTACTAGGGAACACAAAAGAGCCAGTATGGTGTAGGGGATAAGGTGCTGAACTTGGACCTAGGAAGCCAGGGTTCAAATCCCACCCAAACCATGAACTCACTGGGTGGCCTTGGGCAAGTCACAACCTTTTAGCCTCAGTTCCCCATCTGTAAAATGAGAATGTGTGTGTCTGCGTCTTTCCCTGTGTTCCTTCACCCTTGTCTATCTTAGATTGTAAACCCACTGGGCAGGGACCTGTCTCCAAAAATCTGTGATTGTAAAGCGCTGCTTACACCTAGTAGCGTTTATAGAAACGATTAGTAGTAGCAGTAGTAAAATTGCTGAGATAAACACCTTCTTTACAAGAGGGTTTTGTGAGGCATCGATTTTAAAGTAATATGTACAAAGCTGTTAACCTACAGGCCTCCACTGCCTTGGAAAGACTTTACCTTTAAGATCTACATAGTTTCCCTTCTCTTCTCCCACTCTCTACCCTTGCCAAACTCAAACCATCTTGGAACTTGAGAAAAATTAAAAGCACTTATCATTGGAACCTGTGCTGATGTGTGAGGTATGTTTTACGATAGTACCTTAGATCTCAGTCATGGGTCAGAATTTCAAGCACCTTATTTCCATTATATGTAATGGAGAGGACTTCTGGGGCTTGAGTTATCAGAGAAGCCAACTTCATTACCCAGTCCACATTGCTTACAATATGTATACGTAGGAGCTTCATCAGCTGTTTATTGAGTAAATAATAGTGTTATACTTGGTGCTCCAAGAAAATAACAGTCTTCCAGTTTACCAGGTTCCTGAACCTCTGGGTCTTGAGCCCTCTTGTTAGAGGCATCTGCCTCTAGCAAACCAGCCTCCCCTGCTTTTATGGCTTAATTCCTTGGGCATTTCCTGACTCTTTATAAGCGCCTCCATTTTTATAAGCATGTTAATGGGGTGGTGTTTGGTAAGGTACTTGGGTCTGGAGTCTGACCCTACAACAGCTTATTCACAGCACCCCGGCACAGATAGTGCCTTCCCCGAAAAACCTTAGAGCAAGATGAGAACAAGTGGATACAGACAAATGTATGGGGAGCAGAAGGAAATTGTGGATACTAGTCTGCCGCTTTTAACCAGTTGTCAAAACTTATCAGCTGTATAACCATTGTCCAAAAAAAAAAGTTGTACGCACCATGGCAGAGTTTGTTTATTTATTAAAATATTTATATCCTGCCTCTTCTGCTCCCGGCAACTTGAGGCAGCTAACAATAAAAACACAAATACAAAAATACACCAATAAAACTAGCTTAAAACAATACATTAACATTCAACTAAAACGGGGGGGAATAATCAACCCCCACCACTCTAACCCATCTCCCTCACCAAATGCCTGGTGGAACGGCCAGGTCTTGCATCTTTGTTGAAAGGAAGGGAGGTCTGGAGCCAACCGGGCCTCTGCCGAAAGGGAGTTCCATAGCCTAGGTGTGGCCACTGAGAATGTCCTCTCCAGTCTTGCCCCTTGGGATACCTGGGGGACATCCAAGAAGATGCCCCCGGCTGACCACAGAGGCCGCTGCAGGACCCGGGGAATGAGACCGTCCCGCAGAGAGGCAGTGCCCAAGCCGTTTAGGGCTTTATAGGTCAAAACCAACACCTTGAATCGGACTCAGAAAACTATAGGTAGCCAGTGCAGTGAAAGGAGCACCGATGTAATGTGCTCACGGTGACCCGTCCCCATAAGGAGATGAGCCACTGCATTCTGCACCAGCTGCAGCTTCCAGACCATCACTGTGGGTAGCCCCACGTAGAGTGTGTTACAATAGTCCAATCTCGAGGTAATGAAAGCATGGATGATAGTAGCCAGGTTGGAGTCTGAGATATATGGCCGAAGCTGCCGCACCAGATGATGTTGGCGGACCACATGCTCCTCGCCACAGCATCCACCTGGATATTCCGGTGGAGCCGGGTATCAAGGAGCACTCTCAGACTACGAACCTGGGGAACCAATGGAGGACGAACCCCATCAATAACAGTGGACATCACACCCATCGCCTTACCCACTAGCATCATCTCCGTCTTGTCAGAATTCGGCCTCCGTCAACTCGCCCACAGCCACCAAGCATCAGGTAAGTACTGAGACTGCAGGGTCTGGGTCAGATGAAAACGAGCAGTAGAGTTGGGTGTCATCAGCATATTAATGACACTGAACATCAAACCTTCTCATGACCTCGCCCAGGAGCTCTGAATAAGGTTTTGAAGGAGGACAATGAAGTGGCCTTGCAGATGTTCCTCCCATGCATTATTGACTATTTTTTAAAAAAAATAATAGATTCTGATAATACTTTATGTGGATTTCAAAATAACAGCTGAGACCCTTATTTTACAGCTCCTGTGAAACTTGTTGCTAGGGGTTGATGTGAAGGCTAATAATATAAATAGTTTTTTGTTTTTTTAAAAATTAGATAATTTTAATGGAAAGGTCTATAAACCGAGATTAGTGAAATTAGTCATAGGATGACACCCCTTTGGGACTTGGAGTGAACAGCAGGAGATGTTTTATTATACATTGTATAATATTATATTGCACCTGGCGCTTTACAGTTGTTATTCGAGACAGGTTCCCTGCCCAGTGGACTTACAATCTAAGATGGTCAAGGGTGAGGAGAACACAGGGAGAGACAGCCACAATCATCTTCTTATTTATTACAGATGGGGAAATGAGGCTGAGAGGTTGACTTCCTCGAGGCCACCCAGCGAGTTCATGGCTAGGACAGGATTCAAATCCTGGCTTCCCAAGTCGAAGTTCAGCACCATATCTACTACACCACGTTGGCTCTCTAGGCTGAGAGGCTTGGACTTGCCCAAGGCCACCCGGTGCGTTTACAGGCTAGGATGGGATTCGAACCCTGGCTTCCCAGGTCCACGTCTTATCCCCTACACCACATTGTCTCTGGATCCCTCCATTATGACCTGAGTACACTTCTGTAAAACAATTGAAGCTGGCCACTAACAAGGTGCTGGGCAAGATGGATTGTTGTCCTGACCCAGTATGGCACTTCTTATTGGGGGCAGTGCTTGCATGTGTGTGTGGAAAAGCTTTGAGGGTTTTTTCTAGTGTGATATTTTGAGATAGTATGTGGTGCCCCTGACTGTTGGACTTGCTGGACTCCTCCCTCCCTGCTCCTTACAAATGGAAACATTTGATTTTGGGGCCTGTGCATGAAGTATGACTGACTTTTTCTATTACGGTCTATTGAGCCCTTTTGCATATGTGGTTAATTGGTTTCCCCCCCAAGAATTCAAATGGGAGGTTTTTTAATGAAGAGGGCTTATTCAAGGAAGGTGAAGTACAGATCCTTTAAGTCACTTGTAAGGGTCTGTCCACACATACAGGATGGGTCCTGTAGGAGAGGTAAACAGTGCTGGTACTAAGAAAACCCTGGATACTGCCAGAGAGGCCCTTCTTATAAGCCAGGGAATACACATTCCTTTTTCTGTTTGTTTTCTAAACTGAGCATAACACCGTTCCTTTAATGAGAACAAAAGGAAATGGGATGGTGACAACTCCAACCCAGATACCAGAAATTCCTCTGCTTGATGGTTTCTGGGCTAGTGTTTCAAATTTTCACATCGAAGGCAGGTTAGAACAACGTACATAGATGGTGAACCATCAGACCATGAACGGGAGACACAAACTTGTGGATATTTAACTTTACACAATCTGCCATTCTTTGAGGGGGAAAAGGAAAAGAATGGAATAAGAGAGATACATAGCACATGGGAATACCAAATGTCATCTTTGGTTTATGTGTCAGGAAATGTTTCAAGCCTTGGTGAAGACTCTCCTTCACATGGTCAGGTTCTTTCAAGGAGAGCTAAATTCTGAGCTCTAAATACTAGACATTTTCAGCCTATTTGGGATCCGACTCTATTTCTTTATGCATTCTAAACTTCAGGTTTCCTTTTACTTCTGACACTTCCCATATAAACACACAATATAACTTTGCGGAGTGCTGTGCAGTGATTTGGAATAGCCCCACACAAACAAGCTGTCATAATCTTACACCAACAAATTACTCAGTTGCAATAACTGGTAAAATACAGTTTGTGGAGTGAAGCATGCAGCAAGATGACACCGTATTCATGTAGAGTAGACAAAGTCTACTCTGCACTTGAGGAGATAGTTGTAGCACAACCCATGAACCTGCTGTGCAGCTGCAGCAGGTATTAATTAAATGGTAGTGAGGCAGTTTGCGAGCTCAGCAAGCTGCCCTTAACCCGATGGTTCCCAAACTTTTACCTGTGACTCCATTTTGAGATTTGAATATAATACCTTGACCCCAGACAGCAACACAGACATGAAGACACTATCAAATTTCAGTCTACATTGCAACCTCCTCCACAGATGGCATGATTCCACTTGGAGACCCACAGTCAGTTTGGGAATCTTTACTTAGGCTTTGTTTGTGAGGCCGCAGTCTGCAAAATAAAATATCATCAGACTTCTAAAGTGTGAAGGCCCCAAATTAATCTTCAGCAGGGAGGCTTTCTAATTCTTTAAAATATTCAGTCATCTAGAAGTGTTGAGATTCTTTGAGAGAAATCCCTTTTCTATGGCCTTCTCGTCCATTTATTCGGACCTAGGGAGCATTCTCCCCCATGTCCACTAGGAGGCAGCCCCGACTTTCAACTGGGCATGCATAGGGAGAGCGCGCCCTCGCTTCCCCAGTTGAAAGTCTGCCTCTGATTCATTAGGGGCTGCAGCAGAGGTGCTCCGCAACCAGCACGACTTTATTTATATTTTATTTGGTTATGTTTATTAGCCGCCCCCTCATGCCCATGGCATCTCGGGGTGGCGTACAACATAAAAGCAATAAATAAAACAACAATAAAACACAACAAATAAAAACATTTAAAAACCCATCTTAAAAACCCCCACTATGGGCCCCTATGGAGAAGTCGGTCGGATTCAGCACGAGTCAGACACTAGCGTCGCTCTAGTCGCCTATCTGCCTGCTTCATACACCGCAGCCCCTTGGTAAACTAAGGGGCCCTGCGTTGATGAGACAGCGGTAGGAGACGTCTCGAAGCCACCCTGTCAATGGCCTCCCTGAGCAAGATGTTCTAGGCCTGAATGAGTTCATCAACAGAGTGACTGTCAGGGTCTAAGGTTAAATCCCCCAGTCTCCTGGAACCGTTGAAATTCCATCAGCCTCCGGGGGCGGACCAACCTAACTGGTCCCTTCCCCTTCTGGAGGTGGTGCGCCGAGAGACTGGCCTGTAGGAGGTAATGATCCGTCCGTGACAAGGGCGTGACCCTCATATCCCTCACTACCAGATCACCCGCCTCAAGGCCAGAACAGAACACCAGGTTGAGGGTATGCCCCCCACGTGGGTCGGGCAGTTGACAACTTGGGACAAGTCAATGTTTGCAGTGGCGGCCATGAGGTCTCGCTCCGCTCCCACAAGGCCGATATCGGTATGGGCATCGAAGTCCCCCAGGACCAAAGTCCCGGAGGAGTTCAACACCACTGCTGAAACCAGCTCTGCTAGAGCGGCAAGGAATGCCACTGGGCAGGAAGGGGTCTGGTACACCAGTAGCACCCCTAGATTGCCCCCAGCCAAATCGAACACCACATGGAGGGCCTCAATGCCCGGGATCACCTGAACTGGATATCTCCTAACAGGCCATGTGTCTCTAAAAATAATAGCTACACCACCTCCCCGGCACTAAGTGTGGGGCTGGTGCTGCACGGCATACTCAGCTGGAACAAGATCGGCCAACTCAGGGGTGGCCCCTCCCCAGTGCGTTGGGGCAGGCGTCCCCCCAAGTCCCTCAGGGGTCCCCCCCATGCTTGCTGGGGAGTCCCCAGCAAGCCAGAAGCTGCTCCTCAGCTGATCCAGCAGCACTGTCAATTTCCCTGCTTGTCCCAGGCTTTGATTACATTGTAACTCTCCTGCAGAATGAGTCATATGTAAACAAACCCTGCAGCCCTCTGCAAGGGGAGGAGGGGGAGAGGAGTCAGTCATCCTCCTTGTGCTGGGCTGCTCCCCCCTCCCTCTAGTTTTCCACTCACTGGCCAGAGAGCTAAAGGGAGGCAGGGACTTAGAGAATGTCTCCCAAGCCCTCAGAAAGCATGCACTGGGCGTAGACCCAGAAACACACTGCTTTCTGGGGCATTGGGGAGGGAGTGAGGGAGGTGCCATGTGCTCCTTGGCTGGGTTCCTATGGAGAAACCCAGCCAATCAGCAAGGCTTAGGGGGCATGTCCGGGTGCCTTTTCAAAACGCTCTGGCCACCTCATAGCTGCTTTTTCTCCCCCTGGCCCCTCCTCTACCAAAGTGGGGTAAGAGGGGGAGAGAGCTGACTCTTCCCTGCTCCTCCCTCAAGGTTCACTAAAGGGGAGCGGGGAGAGATTGGAGTTAGACTACAGAGTGATCAGGAGGTCTCATCCTTTCAGAAACCTGGTAAGTTTTGAAAAGCAAATCCCCTGGGCTGATCTGTGCATTGTTTGTTTGCTTGCTTATGCTTTTAATCTTTTGTCCTCTTCAATCCCTCCCTGCCCTGGAGGAGGGGTGGGTGGGCTTGTACGTGAATGGATGATTTCTCTGTTGGAGTTGGGGGGGGAGGGCTGATGGATTGCAGGGGGGTCTGTGTGGCTGTTACTGGGGTCAGTGTTGGGGTGATGGATTGCAGGGGTCTGTGCATCATGTGATATTGTGTCTGGGCTCCTGTGGGGCAGTGTTGGCCTTTTTGCTGTCTTGTGGCAGCAGAACTCTGGCAGCGCAAGCCAAGAGGCTGGGGAGCTCACACGCTGGAAACGTAGGAGGGATAGCAATAAACCCCTGCGTACCTATCTGCACAGGGAGAGCCACTCACCAGGCCATCCCCTCAGCACCCAGGCCCTTGACTTTATAAGTCAGTCCCTAAACACTGCAATATCATCCCTTGCTCCCATCTTCCCAGACTCCATTCCAACTCTCCCCCTTTTTCCCACCCATGGCCTTCAATCCCTAGCCTTCCCCTACCTGTCTCCAATGCGCACCTTGCTCTACCTCCAGAATTCATCCTCCCAACCCTCAGCCTTTCCCTGCCTTGGGCTCCAGTCCCTCCCCACCCAGCTCCAGTCTCCAACCCCACCTGTGCTTAGAACCACCAGACTCTACCCTCAAGTCTCTCCCTACTGATTCCAGGGTTGCTAGACCCAAATACTCCAAATTGTGTCTGACTTAGAAATCAAGAGGGGCTTTTTTTGGTTTTGTTTTAAATAACCAATCTGGAGTTCTTTTTATTTGCCTTCTGGCCTGAGCATTTAGTCACCTTTGCAAGCTCTTCTCTGCAACCTAAGGACAAGCAACATGCCTTGTAACAATAAGAGCTGAGATTCTCATGATTTTATCTCAGGTCTCGCAATTTTAGGCTTGAAGAAACTCTTAAAATCATGGGACTTGAAATCAAATCATATGAGCTGGCAACTCTGTGATCCCCACATCTCAGGCTTTCTCCTTTTAGCTCTCTCTCTCCCATTACTTGGTCTCAGGACTCTGCACACAATGTTCACAGGTGTGACAAGTGGGGAC
Source organism: Sphenodon punctatus (assembly GCA_003113815.1). NCBI lineage: Eukaryota > Metazoa > Chordata > Lepidosauria > Sphenodontia > Sphenodontidae > Sphenodon > Sphenodon punctatus. The sequence goes on from QEPC01010148.1 coordinate 848,505, forward strand.
ACGTTTTAACCTGTGAATATAACCTGCCTAAATTAAGGTGCCTCATTGTATTTTGGTTTCTGGTTTACATGTGGTTTTGGGGGAAAGCTTTGTCTGTTCTGTGGATCTTTGCTAAAGCTGCTTGTAAGTGAGATTTAAGGTTGTGACTTGTCTGTCTGCTTTTAAACCAGAAGTTGAATAGCCTGCCTAAATGAAATTGCTGGAAACGCTGCACTTGTTCACAGGTGTGACAACAAGTTTGTAAAGGTTCTTTGTTAATAGACAGGTCTGGAAAGAAGAGAGCTACTAGTGGCTACTCTGTGGTGAGGCTCCAAGGTTTGAATCAGACAGAGAACTGTTTTGCTGAGAGAGATGCAATTCACTAAATTTCTGTCTATGTGGGGAAATGAACTTGAATTGGCTAAGGGCAGGGACAGTGCTCACTGTATTTTCTTCATTAGCAGCAATGGGTTCACTGTATTTTCTTCATTAGCATCTTTTTTGATTGCCATTACATCTGTAGAAGGGTCTCGGAGATGGGGGCCCTCTCTATGGATCCTGCCCTGTGCACCTTCCGGAGGGAATCAGTCATCTTACGCCTTGACCCTTCCTTCTAGCCTAAGGTGTCCTCCCTCTTCCATCTGTCCCAGGAAGTGATTCTCCCTTTCTTCTGTCCTCGTCCTTGTTACCATTTAGAAAAATTGTGGCATACCCTTGTCGTACACAGGGCTCTTAAAATCTACCTGGAATGCTCTGCGCCCTTCTGGCACTCCTCTTGTCTTTTGGTAAGCTATCACCCTCGCTCAAAAGGCGAGAGGGCTTCCAAGACTGCCATCTCCAGGTGGCTCTCAGCCTGTATCGCCGAGGCTTATAAGGCTGCGGGTCTCCCGCCTCCCACTCCAGTTCTAGTCCACTCCACACATAGAGCTGCCATAAATTGGGCATTTAGGTCCAGAGCCCCACTTGGCGAGAGATGTAAGGCGGCCACCTGGAAAAACCTTCATACCTTCACCAAGCACTATAAAATTGATCTTCTTGAGTCCTCCGAGGCCACTTTTGGCCGGTGGATTTTACAGAGGGTACTGGGTTCACCTTAAAGAATCTGTCCCTCCCTGCCGAATAGCCTTACTGCCCTGTTAGCTCCCTAGGTCCGAATAAATCGACGAGAAGGCCATAGAAAGGGCAGTAGGGTTTCTTACCTGGTGAATTGCCCTTCTATTGCCTTCGAGAGAGGTTATTCAGCCCACCTGGGAATTTTTTGTTTCTGTAATTTCTACCCGTGCTCTTCGGGTGGGTCTCTTGTTGCACCCTCTTTTGGGGTCCCCGTTTCTCCTTGTATTTCCCCTTTCGTTAGGGGAAGGTTTGTGTTTTCTTTCATTACAGAATTTCTCGGATCCTTGGTACACCTGGGGAAGCGAGGGCGCGCTCTCCCTACGCATGCCCAGTTGAAAGTCGGTGCTGCCTCCTAGTGGACATGGGAAGAACGTTCCCTAGGTCCGAATAACCTCCCTCGAAGGCAATAGAAGGGCAATTCACCAGGTAAGAAACCCAATTGCCCTTTTCCATTTATAGCTGTTTAAAGTATTGCAGGAAAGATTTTGAAAGAGCATTAAAGTTGCTCTTTGAAACCAGTGGAAGCTATTGGGTGCCTAAGACCGTTGCCAAAATATGTATTTAGAAGCTCCAAAATTAGACTCTTCACAGCCTTGCTTCCCCCTATTTCTGCCCTCATTTCCTGCTGTTTCCATGAAAGAAGTTTGCTTCTGCCCTGCCACCACCCTCACTCGCCTCCAGTGTCTCCTTAAAGAACCATCACCCCTTGTTCCATGCTAACCACTATACTTGGAACTCCCTCCTTTGAACACAGATGCTCTGCTCCTTTCCTTGCAACCTTCAAATCCATCCTAAAACCCTACCTCTTTCATCAGGCCTTTCCTAACTCCTAAACCCAAAGACTATTCCTTTATGCTTCTCCTTATACCGGTTCATCCTTCAAGATCGCCTCCTCCTCCCTTGTAGGTAAACACTTGAGCCTGCTACTTCTCAGCTTTCTAAATGTATCTCCATCCCTCTTCATGTCTATTGTAGACTATAAACTCTTTGGATTATAACCAGGGACCTGTGTTCATTGCATTTCCCCCATTGCTGCCTGAATGTGGTTTGTCTATACCTTTATATTTGGCCTCCATTTTGCTGTGGTGCAGACCAAAAGGCAGATGATGATGATTTTGAGATTCTGGGACTAAATTGAACTCCATACTTACACAACATGGAACTGGAAATCAAAGCACATTTCAAGCTCATTACTAAATGTCAAGTGAGGTGTCTGGTTCAACTGGATGCATATGCTTCCAGATCAAGCTTCTCTCAAGAAGTCAAACAGTGCAGAGAGCATGAACTAGTAGAAAAACCTTATCTAGAAAGAGTTATGGGAGGCAGTATAGGGTCTGCCACTTTTGTGTGTTGGAACTGAGTGGGCAGCTGTAGCTGGGAGGATATGGGACTATTGGTAGAACCTGCATCCCCATGTTTAACCCTTTCCACAGTAGTTCCTCATAGCAGGATGGCTTTCTTTTCTGCGATTCTCAAAGGCAACTATGGCTTGCAAGTACTTGCAAGCTCATTGTGTATATCAAGGTTTGTCTAGAAAAGTCTTGGATGCCAGACTGCTTTGGAGGTTCTGTTTTTGGAATGGATGATAAATGGGACTTCTGAGCCTTAAACCACCATGGAGATTGATCCAAAAGAGTCACCATGAAGCCTACCCAAGCTTAAAAGAGCCTGCATTTACTTTCTGTGACCATTGCTTATGAAGACCTACTCAAGTGCTGGCAAAGCACAAAGAGGATGTTTCAGCTGCACCCTTAGGTTAGACGGCAGTAAAATGTGCTTTTGGGAAAATTAACCACGTGTTTCGTATGTATAAAATTTGAACACTAATTTGTGACCTCCTTTTTCAAATGTCATGTTTTGCTTTTTTGTTGCCCTTCTCCAAACCTCCCTTAGGGGTGCTGCAGATAGACAGGAGGATAAGGAAGCAAGCCCCATCGTTCACAGGGGTCAGGGTAATCAACCCATCAGTGGTGAATGGGAATAATAACACAAGTGGAAAATTTCAATTAAAGGTGGATTTTGAGTTTCTCTTTGTACTTGGTGAACCAGACGTAGGAGGTCAGGCTATTGCTGGATTTGACTGTGTGTGAAGAAAACACTGGCTGAATGCTGAGGTGTTTCAAGAAGCCAGCAGTATACTTTTCTGCATGTTTACACAAACAGGAAAATGCAAGTCTAGGCCTGTGGCTACTTGCAAAATGTAACATGTGAAAGGGAGCCTTGTGACTCAGTGCAGTTTACTTAATCTTTCTGTATTTCTCACCTTTCTGTAACTTGTGAATATTTAACTATCTCACAGGGACATTGTAAATCTTGGTGTTTGCAAGATGCTGTGAGGCTTCTCTGTCTGTGCCGCAAGCAGGCAGTCCTGTCCTGGGTGTAGTGCCTCTCCCCAGAGATAGAAGACAGGATCTAAAGCCTTTGATTGGCAGTCTGAGCCTGGGGGAGGAGCCACCTTGGCTTTGCCGCCCAGAACTCTTCCTGCCTTAGGAAAGAGAGGTTCAGGATCCATTCTTTTCTCCCCTGAGGGAGAGCTTACATTTCTTTATTCTTTTTCTTTCGCTTCTTTAAACTAGTGGCCCTAGGGGATAAAACAAAAGTAGTTAGCTAGGGGAGAGGGTTGTTTTATCCCTCAGTCCCTTCGGGACCCCTCATAGGAGCAGGCTCCCCCCTTTTGAGGGAGGGTAGCACGGGGTGTTTGAGTTGTGTCTTTTTTTTGTGGATGCCAACGGTGCCGGAGCACCTCTCAGGCCTATGGCCTCTGACAGGGAGAGTGTGTGGGGGATGGGCCCTTCCCCCTTACAAGGGTTAGATCCTCCTTCTAAGAGGGGGCGCTGGGACAAAGCCAAGTCCTGTAGTAGCCCAGCCCGGCCTCCCACCAGGGAAACTCCTGGGCAACCGACACCCCGCCCTCCTACCTCTGTGGGGATTCAGAGTCAGGCGGACAGGCAAGAAGGTGCTTCCTAGGGCCGCCCCAGACAGACAACAGATGTGGTTAGAAGTGTCAGAGCCCCCCTGTAAGACGACGCTGGGAAAAAGCAGAGTCCTGTTCTGACCCAGCCTGGCCTCCCTCCAGGGAAACTCTCAGATAACTGGCACCCTGCCCTCCTACTCCTTTGGGGACTCTGAATCATGCAAGCAGACAAGGGTCTTACCAGGGCGCCTCAGACAGATGACAGGGGTTCAGTAAGTCCAGCTCACGCAGTTTGTGTGCCTTCGCTGGGGCCTGATCCTGCTCCCACTTGACTTCAAGTTGCTCGTGGAGCGGTTCAGTCAGGGGGCACAGCTCCCACAGGGAGTGTGGGCATCGTTCCCGCTCACCAGGGCACGGTCATAGTAGCTATTATGCAAGGAGCCATTCTCAGAGCTGCTGCCAGCACCACTCCCATCACTCCAGTTCCTCAGACTCTTCTGAGGAGGTCGTCTAGTTTCCCGCCTTTTTCACGGAGGACACCGCAGCCACTCCAGGGGGCACCATCATTCCAGGCCCTGCTCCAGTCAGAGAGAGCCATGGCTCCTGGGGCTGGGATAGTGTCCTGCAAGCCCCATGGGTACATAGGGGCACTGCCCAGTGCCCACCTTCCCCGTACCTCCCAGAGGAGGAGGATGTTTTCCCTTCAGTCCTCCAGTGTATGTGAAGTCAGCTGGTTTATAAGGGGCCAGGGAGGGTTGCTCACTTGCTGCGGAGGGCCCCAAATGACATCTCAGCCAATTTAAAAGGCTCAAGTCTGTTAGAAACACACAATGCAGGTTTCTAGCAGGGCAACCTCTCCCTGGTCAGAGAGGTCCCGGCCTAATTCCCCTGACCCTGCCCAGGTACCAAAAGGGTATGAAGAGCTTTCTCAAGACCGTGTACTGCCTGACATTGACAAAGAGGTGGAGGAGCTCTCGGATCACAAAGTAGCTGATCCCATACCAAAAGCAGGAGCATGCATTTTCTAACCTGAGCTTTCAAATGTATAGCCTAAAAGGTGGCAGCTTGCATTGGGCTATCTATTCCAGTCCCCTCCTTCCTCCTGAGGAGGAGAAACTGGCTGATGAGGTTAATTTGGTCCTGCCTCAGGGCCTTCTTTTAGAGGCCTGTCGGCCATTGCCCTCATTATATCTTAAGCTGCTTAAGGCAGAGTGGACTCAACTAGGCATACTGAAGGTCATGCCCTCTCTAACCAATAGATTCTACTCCCTTTCTGAATCCCAGTCAGGGCCTTTTGCAATGCCAAAAGTAGATGCTGGAGCCTCTGATCTGGGTACGGCTTCACTCCTTTCCACTGATGGCGAGGGCACCCCCAAAGACCCTCTTGATTGCAAGATTGAATCTTTCTGCACAGAAACTTAGAGGCATCCTCCGCAGCATGCAGAGCAGCCTTAACGGCCTCCACTTCTTTCAGAGCCCTTGTTCTGTAGATCAAGGATTTGAACGCATAGCTCCTACTATAGAACTGAAGGATGGGCTTAAGAGGTTGTTGGTGGCAACGTCATTTGTAAGTAAATGGTTTTATAGTTTTAGCTCATAGCCATGACAATAATACAAACTCTAGTAAAGCAAGACCATAACAGTAATACAAATTATTATAAGAATAGGACCACATAACTGGCCGCAAAATCATAAAATCCACAAAATAAAACCAAACACTTGTCCAACGTCATTCATTAAACAATTTCTTTCCCAGCTAGCTTTGCTACCTGCTTCCGTAATTTAATGGTAGCCCTAGCAAACCAGGCTGCCGCCCTCGTTGAGTCTTCCCTTTTATCTCCCAAAAGGGAGATCAGTAGTCTGTAGTTTGACCAAACTGGATTTAACTTTAGGGTGTCAAAGACTTTAGCTTTCAAAAGGGCATGCATTGGGCAGTATAGGACATAATGAATCAAGTCCTCTATCTGTGAAGATCCTCTCTCTTCAAAAGGTGTGCCCCTGTACCTACCCATGAGGACCTCGGATGGCATGGTTTGGAGCTTAAGTGCCGTAAATGCTAACGTTGCTGAGGAATCCTGAAGGGTAGATACACGGCACCCTTCAAACCCGGCACCCATAATTTATAAAAGGGAGATATCTTTGAACAGATTGCCTGGGCCCTATCTTTTTGAAGTTCAGTATCACTAATCCTTCTCTTAACTAGTCTAATCGCCTCATTAACTGGTAAGACAGCTAGGGATTGAGGTGAAAATCCTAGCATGGTAAGTGTGAGCTTTATGCCTTTCCACCAGGCATCTCTCATGCCCCAAAAAGGAGACACTTTTTCAGCTAGGCACTCCTCCATTAATACATTCTGTCCCACACACATTGATTTGAACCAGAAAGATATGAGGAGGCTTGATGCTCTAGCCAGCAGTGATTTACTACAAGTCTCTAATCTCAGAATCGCAGAGGCTACTGGTTTGGGGCCCCCAAGGATGGTTCTGTATTGGTTCTAACAGGTTTCTCACTGGGAGAGCATGACCCCACACTGAGGTACCATACAGAATTTGAGCCACAAACATCATTTGTAGCATACGCAACTCTGGATGCAGCTCACTTTTCAGCATGAGCAATAGTAAATAGTGTGACAGCCAGGAGGGCTGTGTGGTTGCAGCCATGGAGGCTGATTGTCAAGCTAAGATAGTTCTCTCTGCTGCTCCCTATCATGGGGATAAGCTATTTGGAGAACCTATGGACAAAGCCATAACTGACGAACCATAGTGGGTCTTCAGAAAGAAACCCCAAAAGTCTTCCTATAGAAGAGAAGGTTCCAGAAATAAGAAACCACGATGGTAGCATGGGAACAAGTCCTCAGACTGTGGTACTCGGGGCATCAAGCAAGTTGCTCCGAGCAGCGAGCATCCTTCTTCCACAGGCAAACAATCGTCTGATTCAAGGCCCTGTCCAATTTCATGGTCTCAGCAACCTTAGACTCACCACTTGGAGATTGAGTGGGAGCAACTGAGCTTTTTTGTATATTCAAGCAAGTCGCTGGAGACACTGGCACATGGGGTGATTTGACAAATTGCATTTACACCACCATCTGGAAGGCATCTGTGTCCTGGTGGAAACTCTTCACAGACAGCCACCCTCTGCAGGTGTCAATGAGGTATTAATTAATTTCTCAAGAACACCTGGAAAGGGGTCTTGCTACGAATAACTACAAGTGTCACTAAAAATTCTGTCATAACGTAGTCTTCCTCGTTGGCATAATTTTGGCCAAGAGAAGTTCTGGATTTGGGGGCCCTATCAGCAGATCTGGAATCATGTTGCTTTGTCAAGGACAAAGTCTACATTTAAATCTGGGGTTTGGTCACGAAAGTGAACTCCTCCTTCCATATGAATCAAGACACAGAGTTGCTGTTATTTTGCCCAAATAATGGGCAATAGGTGACTTAGAGGATGTATTTCTCTTAACTTATACCTCAGCTGGGCTACAGGTGGTGTCACAGCTACAGGCAGTGTAGATGTTGCAGCCTTTTCACTTTGTACTGCGGCTGCCAGCATGGCTTTAAGGGGCCACAACAGACAATATTTGTAAGGCGGCATGTTGATCATCTGTCCACCTTCACACAACATCACAATATCATTTGGGCTTTGACACGTGCTGTTTTTGGCCACAGGGGACTCCAGAGAGTCCTGGCATGAACTCCTTGGACAGAAAAGGTGAAGGAGAATTTGATAAAACTTATTGCCCACCCTAGTTGGTGGATTCTTGGGGGTACTGCTTGGGTACATCCCAGCATAGTACTGCCTGCCTGTGGCACAGACAGCGAAAGGAAAATTTGGAGACTTACTGGTGAATTTTCCTTGTTGTCCGTGCTGCAGGCAAGCAGGCCGACCCACCCCATTGTTTTTTTATCTCCTTGATGCTTTTTATCCAGTTCATGCAGTATTCGGGGGGGCGGGGGGGGAGTGTTACACCTGGACTCTTCGACAGTCAGTGTGACACTGTTGGTTCTCAGGTTCTCTGATTAATTCTAGTCTTATATGATTAGGAGTTTCTATATTTGTTTTTACTCAGCTTTGTTCTTGAGCTGCATTTTTGATATAATTGAAATAAGTTTTAATGATGATTTTGTAAGCTTCGACAATCACAGTTCTGGGCGGCAAAGCCGGGGTGGCTCCTCCCCCAGGCTCAGACTGCCAATCCAAAGGCTTTAGATCCTGCCTTCTATCTCTGAGGAGAGGAGCTATACCCAGCACAGAACTGCCTGCCTATGGCACAGACAAGAAGGAAAATTCACCAGGTAAGTCTCCAAATTTTCCTTTTCAGATGCAAAGTGTTTAAAAATGAAGGGGTGTTGGATAAGCAGGTAAGTTAATGGTAAATGGAACAGGTATGTCTTCCTTTTCATAGGGCATGCCCTTTTATTCCAGGTAGAATAGTAACGTTTTATCAATTTAGATTTATATCCTGCCCTTCCCCAAAGACTTGGGGTGGCTCGCAATAAAAAACATGACTGCAGTGTGTGTGTGTGGGGGGTTTCTCCCCTCTTGCCCTCCCCATTTCTTCCTGAAAAAGGACATGCATCTTTTTTACATCCTAGCTGTTCTTTTGCTCCTTGGCCTCTTGGAGTACTTACTGTCTGCCCCAATAAGTTTGTACAGCATTTTATGTACTGCTGTACATTTTAAGACTTAAGAACTAATTAGACATCCCACTGTCTCCCCATTCTTCAAAAAATCCACTCTTGCCCCCTCCAGTTATTGCCTGATCTCACTCCTCTCCTTGGCTTCCAAGCTCCTTGAACATGCCATGTCTCTTCCTCTGTTCCCCCTTCCCTGTCTCCTTTCCCGCTGTTGTCTTTAGATTGTGAGCTCTCGGGCAGGGACCGTGTCTATTTTATTCTCTGTAAAGCGCCAGGTACATCGCTGGCGCTATATAAATGCTTATAATAATAATAATAATAATTAATGTACACCCACTGCCTCTTTTCCCATTCCTCATTTGACCCCCTTCAATCTGGTTTTCATTCTCTCCACTCCATTTAGACTGTTCTGGATAAAAAAATCACCAATTACTTGCTTGTTGCCAAGTCTAAGGGCTTCTATTCCTTGTCCTGCTTGAACTCTCTGCTGCCTTGACACTGTCAATCACTCCCTCCTCTTTGATCCTCCCCACGTTTCAGAGGCTCTGTTATCAGCTGGTTCTCTTTCTATCTCTGATTGCTCCTTCAATGTTTCTTGCTGGCACTTCCTTTGCTTCACTTCCCTTCTTGGACAGAGTTTCCCAGGGTTCTGTTGTGGACCCTCTTCTCTTCTCACTCTATACCCTGTCTTTTGACAGACATATTGACTAATGGCTTCCAGTGCCACCCGTATGCTGATGACACTGCGCTTTATCTTTCCATTCCTATCCTCTCTCCCGTCATCTAGTCTTGATTCTCTGTCTCCAACGTCTCCACTTGGATGTCTCATGGCCACTCAACCTTTAACATGAGCTCCTCATCTCCCCCCAACCCAACCGTTCTTTCCCTTCCTCTTCATTCTCTATATCCATTGAAGGTACATAGCCTAGGATTCATCTCTGACTTTACACCTCCTATTCAGTCTGTTAATAAGGCCTGCTGTTTCTCCCTGCATAACACCACTAAAATTTGGCTTTTCCTTACAGTTCCCACTCCCAAGACTCTAGTCCATGCTCTTGTCCTCTCTCGCCTTGACTTCTTCGTACTAGCCTTCCCCACTCTCAACTTGACCTCCTCACTTGTGTTCAGCACTCTGCTGCCAAGGTCATCTACCTTGCTTGCTACTTTGATCATGTTCAACCCTTTCTCTCCTCCTTTTCACATCAAGCACAAACTCCTTGTCTTCACCTTCAAGGATCTACGTGGCCTTGTTCCTCCCTATCTTTCTTCCTTTATTAACCACTACATTCCCACCCAGGAATTTCACTTCTCTGCCACCACCCTAACCCACCCCAGACTCTCTTGCTTCCTAAGCAGTCTTTGCCTCTTTTTCATGCTGCCCTATACTTGGAACTCCCTGAACACATACACTCTGTTTCCTCTCGACCTTCAAACCCTTCATAAAAGCCTACCTGGGTGATTTCAGACGTTATGTTTTTGGCATTCACCACAGTCAACCTCAATCAAATGCGGGCGGTGGTGAAAGAGCCATGTACATCTGTTGGCTCGCATCCAGATGTGCACCACAGTTAAACACGGGCCAGGGTGAACCTAACCACGCTTCGTGAGGTCGGGGCAGGAGGAGGTCCAGAAGTGTAGTGAATGCTCACTACGGCAGGGGTGAATGAAAAGTAACGTCTGAAGGGAAAACCCTGGCCGCGGTGGAAGGAAATGACCACAGGCCGGGGTGAAGGCACGCAGCGTTGCTGCTAGGCAACCGACAACAAGCGGCACACGGAGGGAGATTTAAAGGGCAGGCAGCAGTAGGGGAACGTGGCAGAGCAGTTGCTGGAGAGGAGGGTGGAGGAAACAGAGCGGATGATGGAGCGAGAGGGCAAGGAGGAGGTGCAGCAGCAGGAGGGGGAACCCGGTCCAGCAGGGACACCCAGCAGCACACGGGGCCACCCTGGAAGAAGGTAGGGGGTGCAGCCGGGTGTGGGTGGGTCGGAGCAGGGGAGAGGAGAAGCATAGCAAGGAGGGACCACAGCCGCCAGGAGCCCACCCAGCAGCCACCAAATGTCCCCCAAACAGACCAGCAAGAGGGCACGCGCCCCGGAGGAAGCCGAGGCTGGAGGAAGCCAGGGCCAGGCGGCAGCGGCCGCGGAGGAGGAAGAGGCAGCGGAGGGGCCGGCACCCAGGCGGCGGTACCAAGGGGGGGGGCCAGTGAGGGCTCCAGGAGACCCACGACCTCGTTGCTATCTGGGTGACCTGAGATGCAGGGTGAGCTGGCAGTCAATGCCAGGAAGGAACAGGTGTTCGCCCAGATAGCCACGGAGATGGGGGAGGCCGGATATGACAACGCCCACACAGTGCCGGACAAAAATAAAGGAACTGAAAATGGGGTTCAAGGACATCGTGGATAACAACCGGCGCTCCGGGCGGGCGACACGGGCCTCCCGCTGGAAGCACTGAGCTGGGTGCTGCACCGCAAAGGCTCCATAGCGGTCCGGCGCCCGGGAGGAGCAGCCCGCGGAGGAGGACCCCCCCCCTTGCAGCCGGAGATCCCCAGCACAGGGCACCGAGACCACGGAGGAGATGCCAGGGACCTTGGGCACACGCGACTGATGTACCCCCAGCCCTACCTCCGGCGAGGGCACACGTGCCCCAGCGGACTCCGAGGAGGGGGAGGAGGAGACAATCACCCTGAACCTCACATCCTGACGACCCAGTGACCAGGCAGACAGCAGCCCCAGCGACTGCCCAACCTCAGAGTAACGGACACCAAGGGAGCAGGTATGGGCAGGGCAGGACACACGCATGGACCCCGAGGGGAGGGGAGGCCAAGGCGGTGGAAGGGGATGGCAACCGCCCATCCCCCACAGCCCCAAAGGCAGGGATGGGGCACGGGCAGAGGGAGTGGCACAGGAAGTGGGTGGTGCCCATGCCGGGGGGGGGAGGAGCGTGCAGAGCACGGAGACGGGAGGGGGGGCTGGGGAATGGCACCCCACATGATGAACCAATCCCTATATCGCTCCACGGAGCCACATCGAGCAAGGAAGGACTGTGCCTGGGGACCACCAGTTCTGCTGGCCCAGAGGATGCAGGAGCACCGAGCGTGGGCGTGCAGGCGCAGGCAGGACCTTGCGCAGGAGCTAGTGGCAACCAGCATGCACCAGACGGAGGAGATGCTGGCGGCTGTCAACCGACTGGAGGAGGGGACAACGAGGGCACTGCAACAGGTGGAGGGGAGGGACCGGGCGCTGGTGGCGGAGATGAGGAAGGACCGGCGGCTGCTCAGGCGGGACATGAACCGGCAACTGGAGGCACGCCAGGCCCACTCGGACCGGCAGGACCGCCAGGCCGTGGATGTCGGGTGGAAGCTGGACCATTCGCTTGAGATGGGCACATCCCTCCTCCTGCAGGCAGGGGCCCTGAGTGCCTTCATCATGGCAGCAGCCCCGCCGGGCGCAGTGCCGGTGCCCGGATACGTGCCCCCTCCACCCCCACCGGCCGCACCACAGGCCCTGCCAACGCTGCAACCCCCACCACCCCAACAGCATCAGGGACCGCAGATCCGGGGACCCATTCCCCCACATCTGCGGGGGCAGCAGCCTGTTCACCAGGCCCCGACACAGCAGCAGGCGGTGTGGGGGGGGGAGGGGCACGGGACAGGGAGTAGGGGCAGGCCTCCTGGCCCAGGCGGCTGACAGCACCTCCTCCTGCACCTCGGACGAGGGGGGGGGGTCGGTAGTCTCAGACATCCCAGTTGCCCGGGGGAGGGGCCGGCCAAGGGGCACCAGGGGAAGGGGGAGGGGCAGGGCAGCATAGGGGATGGGGAAGGGAGGGGGCACCACCGAGAGGGGTGGAAGGGGGGATGGGCACAAGGGCACACGAGTGTACCGGGGTCATGGGCGGGAATGGGGGAGCACAATAAAACGTAGTTGGCACACCTAAATCTGTCCAAGTGGTTTATTTCATGCAGGTACAGGGCTACAGCAGCATCGGTGTGGCTGCAGTCACGGTGCAGGTCCGGTTAGGAGGGTCCGGTTGGCAGGGGCCTCAGGGACAGACCAGGCGCTCAATGTGACGAGCCAGTGCTGCCCAGATGTGCTTGGCATAGCGGTACTCGCGGGGGGTTGGGCATGTCAGCATACAGCGGTACCGGGCCAGGCAGGCGGCGGGAGGGGGGGTTCTCCAGAGTGGCCCCGTCGGACTCACATATGTTGGCAGGACACAGCAAGCTCCAATGACAAGGGAGGAGGTCTCCACCGTATAGTCCAGCCAGCTGGCTAGATGTCACCAACGCTGCTTGGGGTCACCGAAGGACCTCTCGACCACGGTGCGAGCTGTGCTGATGAGGCGGGTGTTGTGCCGCTGCTGAGCTGGGGTGACGGATACTGGGAATGCCTTCATCAGCCATCGCTTCAGGGGATATGCCGGGTTGCCAATGATGCATGGGGACATCATCACCCCCTCTATCCGGGTCATTCGCATGTCTGTGAAGTCCCCCCTGTACATGTGGGCAAACAGCGGGGAGGTGGTGAGGATGCATGCGTCGTGGCTGTGGCCCGAGTACCCGGTGAATACGTCCGTGAAACGCCCCTGATGGTCCACCAGGCCCTGGAGCTGAAGCGAGTGGTACCCGTGCCGGTTTATGTACTCGGCCGCATCGTCGTCTGTGGGCCGCAGGATCGCTATATGGGTGCCATCGATTGCCCCCAGCAATTGGGGAAGCCCAGATCCCGGAAACCCGCCACAACGGTGTCCTGATCAATCAGCTGGATGACATGCTCCATGAGCACCCCCTCCACTGCCTCACAGAAGTTCTGCACCAGGCACGCCATAGTAGTGAGCCCCACCCCAAGGTGCTGGGCAACAGACCGGCAGGAGTCCGGGGTGGCCAAGGCCCACACAGCGATGACGACCCGCTGTGGCATGGGGATGGGTTCCCTCATATCCGTCTTCAGGGGCTCGAGCCACTCCCGCAGGCGCATGAGGGTGCGCCTGTCCATTCGGAAGATTCTAACCCAGGTGACATCGTCCCACCGTGCCAGTACCCTCTGCCACCACTGATGAGCCCTACGGCATGGCCCACGTGCGCCTCTGGATGGGCAAGGCAAGCCGCAGCGCTAGGTACCTGGCGGCCCTCTCCCATGCGCTTCTGGTAGGTTGTTGGCTCATAGCAGCGGCCTGTTGTAGGCCAGCCTGAGCCGCCGTACCGTCCCCAGGGCTAGGAGGCGTTGGACCCTGCTAGCTGCATGACGAGTGCGCGCCCCCACCCTGGCCATGTACCACTGCGCTGCTTGCATCCCGTCCAGCTCCTCTGTGATGAGCCTCAGCAGCGCCACATGCTCCCGGAACCACTCCGCAACTGCCTGTAGCAGGGCTATGCGAGCTCCCAGCTGGACGCGATCCATTCCTGCAGGTGTGGCCGCTCCGTTGGTTGGGGTCGAGGCCGTGGAAACGTGCGCTCACTTCCGCCCCCGCACACGCAACCTGTGCCACATATGTGCACGCTTCCCCTCCCCCATTAGCCTAAGGGTGAGCACCGGTGGCCGCACATCCCCTGTCGGGTGGGCTATCAGGCTGGGGGCACCATCACCTGCATGGGTGTCGGCTGGTGGTGGTACCCTGGGGCCCCGCTGCGCTCCCTCCGGTGCTGGCTTTGGTCCCACAGTGGGGGTACCCTGTGTGGCCCCCCGGGCCTGGGGCCTTGGCCCCCTGCCCGCCGCTTCTCCCTGTGCGAGCGCGTGCTGTCGTTTCTATCTCCTCTTGCAGGTGTGTATGCGTGGGGCTGTCCGGCCTTGCATGCCGGCAGCTGTGCGCTGCCCACTCCCTTTACATCCCTCCACAGTGGCCCCATTGTTCCCGTCTTGCCATTATCCATCGACCTTGGCAGCCCCTGTCTGCCTGTCCGGCCCCCCAGCTGGGCATCCCATGCTGCCCCCATGACCGCTGTGGCTCAGACCCTTCAAGAACTGTACCATGGCAGTACTGTACCATGGGACCTCTCAGCCCAAGGTCCCGCTCGGAGGCTCCGGGGGCTCTGTCCGAGCCTGGACTGCCCGGGAGAGCATGGCCCTTTGCAACCTGTGGCGTTCGCCCATCATTCAGCGCTGCCTGCGCTCCTTGCCCACCCGGCTGGATGCCTAGCATTGCCTGAGCTTTGGAATGCTGCGCTTTGGCTATGTGGCAACCGCTGGGTGCACTGTGAGGAGCTGGGGCTCGCCCCCTCAGGGTGGGCTGCCCATGCCGGCCCCTCGCCACCATCCCTCCTCCTATGTGTCCGACCGGCCGATGGGTTCCCTATTCCTCCCTCGTGTGTGCCTCCCTCTGCCCCCGTGCTCCGCTCCCCTTTGTTGTGTGGGTGTGCTGCTTTGTTTGTGTGTGTGTGTGCTTCCCGTTTTGAAGTCTGCGCGCCTTCCGTGCGACTGCTGTTTGCTCGCGCTACTCGTGCTGCAGCTCCCTCCACCCCCTCCCTTCGTGTTTCCCTTCCCTGGGCGGGGCCCTCCTCTGTCTTTGGTTTCGTTTGTCCTCAGGCGGCCATGTTTGCGTCCTCGTGACGCCAGTGCCTTGTGGGGCTCCCACCGCGGTTCTCGCCACCGCGTCACGTCTGTTGGGTTCCCCCGACTCATGTTCTCTCCGGTTGGCCCCGGGCGGTGGTGCCACCCGTCACATCTGTTTGGGCCGCGTGTCTCACCACGGCCCGCAGTGACAGCATTCACACCGGGGTGGGATTCACTGTGGTGAATTTAACCGCGTCGCGTCTGAAATCATCCCCTGTTCCATCAGGCTTTTCCTTTCTTCTCACCTCCATAGATTCCTTGTTTAGGACTACCTTCTGGATCCTTGCTCTTCCTATGTGCCCCACCCCTTTGTAACCCTCCTGTGTCCTTTATAGATTGTAAGCCCCTTACGGCAGGGACCTGTCTCTTATAATAACTGTTCAGTACCGAGCACATTGCTGGTGCTATGTAAATAAGACCTCATTCTTTACAGGTGTGGTCTGAAAGTTAGATGCAATGCATATCGGAATGCAGCTTGCAAGTTGTGTATGCTGATCAGTTTGAAAAGCTGCTAATTTGGACATGGTGATTCCCCTACATTACATTGTCCACAAAGCAATGTGTGGAGCAGCTCATGCGTGATGTCACTTTGCATTGGCATAGTCCTGTTTTCATTCCTGTGTTTATTGAATGTGGTGTGACAGTAGCCCCATCCTCACTTGAACCCATGGATATATCTCGGTGGATTCCAGATGCTGTGCGCTCTATGGTGTTTATTTCAGAGACATAGAAGGACTGATGTGCTAGTATAATTTCTCTGGTATTTTTAGTGCTTGGTAATCACGCTGGTTTTGCAGGTGGGTCCCTCAAGTCACTCCACCACCACCAGGGCTGTTCCCATTGCTGTGGCCTGCATCACCTGCTGTCCTCTGGATCCTCACCATCTGAAATGGTGATGGGTTCTTCCTCTGCTGCTCTTCCTGCAGGTTTCGGTGGCAGTTTTGGGTGCAAAGGATGTATTCTACAAAATTGCACTGGAAGCCTCTGGCAACAGTTGGCATGGCAGTTGGGTGCTAGGGAAAAAGCAGCCGAGAGTCTTGCGCAACCCTTTGCGCAACCAAATGTCCAGAAAGGTGAACATTTAATCTGGTATCCATGGGCACATGCCCCCATGCAGGTGATCAAAATAGCTATTATTGGTTTGTGCTAGTCACTCTGTACTTGGGTGTGGGATGCATTTGCAGATCTTTCATTGCAGGCTTTGCCCTCCATTCACACACAGCTCCAATTCAGCAATATGAAAAACTTTACTGACAGCTATGACTCATCTGTCCACTCCCCTTCTTCAGTAGCAGTGCTTGCTTTGGCCAATGAGTGCAATGCTGTTGTGACATGAGGTTAGCTGCACCAATGGACATGCTGTGTGTTTGAGAAAGTGATCACTGTGCGAGTGGCATGAAAACTATATGATGAACAGCTTGCTGCACCAATAGGTGTATGAGTACTAGGGCTGAAACCTGATCTTGAGGGTTTTTTTAGATTTGTTTTTGAGTTTTTGAGATCCAGCGTGGTGTAATGGCTAAGTGTGCGGTACTTGGCCCGGGGGGACCCCGGTTGTAGAGGGGGGACCCCAGTTCTAGTCTTACCTTAGTCAGAAACTCACTGGGTGACCTTGGGGCAGTTGCATTATTCTCTCAGCCTAACCTACCTCACAGGGTTGTTGTGAGGATTAAAAGTTGTGTTAAATTGTTCTATATAAAGTGCTTCGAGTGCCATGGCAGGGGGGCACTATATAAAAATAAAGATTATTATTTTCTCGATTCTCACTGAGGATCATGGTTCTCGACTCGTTTTTAGTGATAATCTAGAAAATCTAGAAAACTACGACACTTGTTCAAGAATTTTTCTCAGTTTACCGTGATTACTGTTTTACTGTGATTTACCGTGTACCGTATACTGACTTGCCGTGTACTGCATTCATTCTGGTAACATGCAAGCACAAATTGGCTACCCTCTTCCAAAATGGAAGCAATGCTGCCAGTGCCATCTTGGAAGAGGACTGCGCATGCGCAGAACAGCTGTGATGGCCATTTTGCACATGTGCATTACTGGTATGAACACAGTACGCAGTAGGTGGTACACTGTAAATGGTTATAAGGTTAATGGTAAATCTTGGTAAACAGTAAATCGAGAACTTGGTAAGGATTTTTGTGAAATTTTCAGGAGGAAAAAAATAGATTCTCATTTCAGCCCTAGTACTTCCTGAATAATGTACAGGTACCTGTTTGTGCCAAAACACTTGTCCAGGGATGTATGAGAGACAAATTGAAGTCTTGATATAATTGTGCACTGCATACTTTCTTAAATCTAGCCAGAGCTTCCCAAATCATCCCAGAGCCAGCCACCAAGGAGACACTCAGGAAATACTGACCTGGCAACATCCGTTAGACATAAAAAACTATAACAGAAGAATGCTTTTTTAATGCCAAAATGGAATAGCTAATGTGTGGTAAAACCCAAAGAAGGTGGATATGCCATCTTCTACCTGAGATTGTTCATGCTGAGAAAATCTCAAAAGACTTGTAGGCAGTTGTCTGCTCGCCTTGAACATAGCAGGAGAGAGCAGAACATAAAATCTGCTGCAAAGTATTGATTATGACTTTTAAAAAAATGTTTAATCTTTCAGACTGGAAAGGTTGGGCATACACTTGACATGACAAATGAATGCTACTAGTGGTGTGACATAGGCCCTTTTTAAACGTGTGGGTGGATCGGTGTGTGGTGGGTAGAGTGCTGCTGTGGGGGCAATGGGTGGGGGGGAAGGTACAGATGGGCATACACCCCTCTCCACGCACGGCAAAACCTGCCTTTTTGCCAGTTGCTCTGTGCGTGGGAGATGAGTGGGTTTCAAGATCTTGCCCACACACTCACCGCAGCGGTCAGACAGGTGGCACCCATGCATGCACACACAGCAGATCTGCATATGCATGCGTTGGTCCGTCTCGCATAAAAAGGGCCAAAGCTCCTAATGGGAAGGCTGCAAGATTATTTAGATTAGTTACGTACACTTTTTGGCAACTAGCATTATGAACATGGGCTTTTATTTAATGTCCCTGCTTCAGTTACATAAAGCCAAGTAAATTCTCCGCACATATATATCTATATCTTTTTTTATCACTATTCTGCAGCTTGCTGAATCCCATATTTAATTTCCGACCTCATCCATTTACTCACTACTTAGTTCCAGCCATATAAAACAGCTCACAAGGTCTAAAACCGGGATAGGGAACTTTTGGTCCATGTCTCGGTTTTGTGGTGATGGTGGGGTTTTTTCCCCCCTCCCCATTCCAGTTCCTGGATCTGGGCCATGAATCAGTCCCCTACTTTCAAGCACTGAAAGCGTGAGCTCAGGAGAAGGGAGCAGATATGAGGGCATACACTCAAAGGATGTATGCATGGCATAGATTAGGAGTGGGAAGCCTCAGACCCAGGGGCCAAATGCGGCCCATGGCAAGTTTTTATGTGGCCCCTTTCCACTTCCTGCATCTGGCCCTTGTATCCAGTTCTTACCTCCAATCACTGAAAAACTGAGCTCGAGGGAAGGGAGCTGAGATGAGGTTATGCAGACAAGAATATGAGATAAGTTCCATGGCACAGATCCAAGATCTGGACCCTCCTTTCCTTGAGTTGCATCCCTTAAGCACTCCCACTCCAACTTCTGTGTGGCCCTTGAAGCTTGTACAAACTTTCAAAGTGGCCACCAGGAAGGAAAAGGTCCCCCACCCCTGGCATAGTTCCATGATGTGGTTCGTCCCCTATCTTCACCCATCCTAATAACAACTCTTCTGCCCCACAACTCCTATTCGGCCCCTGGAGGTTGTACTAACTTTCAGAGTGGCCCACCAAAATAAAAAGGTTCCCCACTTGTCATCTAGAACTACAAATAATCAAGGCTTGGTGTTGAGGCTGCACAGGTGTTGCCCTCCTGATTGCTGCTGGCAGTTTCTTCTGTGTAGTCTTTGGTTTCTGTAATAAAAGCAGCCTACATGTTGCTCCTTGTGGGGAGCTGCTAGAACCATTTATCCCACAGTCAGATGCATACTTGTACTTATTGGGAATTTTAAAAAAATGTGCATCCTCAATGTTATATTAAAACATTACTAGTTGTTTGTACTAGCAGAAGGGAAACTTGTGCATTTTCCCTTGATCCTCTGGATAAAATTTTTCACAGCTTTTAATGTAATCATGCCAAATAGCTTAGAATTACAGCAGATAATGTGCTATAGCTGCATTACACAAATGAGTGAATAAAGTGAAAAAGATTTCTTTTCAAGAAGGTTGCTTTCCCTTTAAGGCTATAGCGTTCCAGCCCTCTTTGCTGATTGACAGCCTGCCCGAATCACATGACTTGCCTCTATTTGAAGGTCACAGAAAGCTTCTTCCTTTATAGAGACAGAGGGGGAGAGAGAGCAAGAAGGAGAGAGCGTGTGTGAGGGAGAGAGTGAGTTCAAGCCAAAATGGCCGACAGAGTCTCTGCTGGTTTCTGAACATTTAAAATTGAGAAAACAGAAATACAAAAAAATCCTTTTGGGAAGCTCTTTTTCATTTCCATTTCTACCTTGTATGCCTCAACTTGCTGGATTTAAGCACTGCTGCACTTTATGAGGTTAGTGGTGTATTTCTGCAATTTTAAACCTAAGATTTATGTGGGTCTTGTCTGACTGCTTCATCTGTAATGTTTCCCTGAGAGCTTTCCCTGGCATAGATGTTTGTTTCAGATGATTGAAAGTCACTGTGATCTTCCATCTAATGCACGTACATGAGATTTTACGTTTTCAAAAGCTATGGAAGAAATGTACTGCAAATTGTGAAGATTATTTGCAGTTTAATACACACATGCACATTTATATAACAGAGGATATTTTTTAAAACAAATGAAGTTCTTGGGAGTATTGAAAATCATTGCTTGCTTAAACAGAGGCTTCTAAAAGTGATTTCTTCTGCTACCTGAAGCTCTTAAATCTGCTGCAAAAATTTGCATAATTATAAATGGGTTTGCATTCTTTCTGCTGCTAGGTCTGACAATGGGGGGGTGTCTATGTTTTTTTTAACTAAATAATGCTTTCCATAGAGATGTAAAACTAAAATAATGCATCCTTGTGTTTTAAGTAATTGGGTTTGGGGAATGAATGTTAAATTGTTTGGAATTTGGAGGCTTTCTGTGCTTGAAAGCCCTTGTGCAAAATCTGTATCAGTGCAGTCTCCTGCGCGCGCGTTCACTCTACTCCCTTTTCTGTCTGTCCCTGCTTCCCCTCCCCCCATACAACTAGATGCATTTTTATTTCAGTTGCAATTGGGACCAAATGGTACTGCTCCAGAAACATGGCATCTAGAGTTCAAACCATCCCCTCACGCTAGCTAGTACCACACTAAAAATGGTCTCCAGTAAACCACTTCTTGAATCTTTCTTTACAAGGATGAAAGATAATATCTGCACCAAGCCTTTTTCATTTTTAAGGTATTGTACTCACTTGATGTTGGAGTATTTTGATTTTGCAGGACATGCACTCTAGATTTGTAGGAAATGAAGAAAAATGCTCTAAGTCTTTCATGTTGTGCTTTTTTGTAAAATCCGAATTGTGATAGATTTAAAAAAATTAATATATCCCTCCAGAAACAAACAGAAAGTAAGGGGAAATAATTATAAAGCTTGCTTTCTGGGGACAGCCCCTCCCCCTGCATTATGAGTGTGTGATGTAATGCTTCTCACTGTGGGGTAGAATGGAATAGGAGTATGTAGACTTCGATGTGGTGGTGTATCCTCCCCCCCCTTTCTGAGAGGCCTTGTGCTCTGCGGGTATAATGTTTTTGTAGCATATGATTGCTTGTTATTATGGAGACAATTGTATCCACCTAAAATACCTATTCTGGTTATATTAATCGAGGCAAGGATGTAAACTTGCTCTATGTTGGTGTCGCTGTTTATATCTCCAGCTAACATTTGTGTGATAAAACAAAAACTGAATAAACAAAACGTGAATTCATTTTTCTGAAAAATCTCTTTAGTTTACCAGTTCCATCAACATATAGCATCTCCTGAAATTGTCTTCTGGCTAAAGGAAAGTTTTTAAAATATCTCATTAAGAAGAATAGAGCTGGATTTTTGGAAACTTATGGTAGGGTAAGTTGTTTAATCCCTAAGGTGTTATATATTACATAATATTTCACTGGGAAATGAGCTTTATTCAAACTTGGAGCAAGTGTCCATTTTGTGCTGAAAATGATTTATTTCTGGTCTTCATTAGGTTGTGTGTACCCATGTGGGGGTGGGGCTGGTGGTGACCATTAGCTTTCCACTTAAATTAACGAACCAAATATGGATTCAATTTTTTTCGCTAGATGTTTGGTTTTTGTGGTGTGGTAAGAATCTACTCAATTGTGACCTCGTTTTAAAGGACGGAAAGTGTGGACTTACCTGGCATTCTGTTTTGTTTTTGTTTGTTGATCTTGGATGCAGGATCTAGCACACTCTAGATCCATATCCATTCTAGTTAGGGGGCAGCCCTCAACAGTGTGAGCCATGGCTTGCTCTTGACCACAGTTGCATTTAGCACTGCTCTACTGGCTCCATAGCTAGTGTTCAGGATAGGCTGTTTCAGGTACTAATTTTTGGCACCTGGTTTTGACAGGTAGTCATTATGGATCTACCTGACCACTTGGACTCCAACGTAGATTGGATGAACTTTGTGCCTTAGCCAAAGCTGCTGTTAAATGAATTTAATTGTTCAGATGCAGAAACATTATGGAGGTGAAAGATGCATAAAACAGACTGAGATGTTCAGCAGTAGGTACTATGCACAGCAGAAGTCAGTGTTGATAGTTCAGTGTTTTACAAGGCTGCAAGATTTGCACAAGACCAGCTTTTCTGTTGACTCAGCCTTTACTCTTGTAATCTAAATATATAATAATGGATGTACCTTTCAACAAGGCTAGATCCAGTACATGGAAACTTTAGCACTATTTTAAAAATGTAGTATGTAAAGGATTCTGGGATTCTAGTGATGATCTGATGGCAAGAGTTAAATATTTCATTGGCCTTAAGACTGGAGAAAACCGGTCCTTATTTGCTAATGATACTGGAGTTGGCTTTGTCGATAAGTCTACTACAGTCAGTCTGATTCAGTGTGAGATGTTACATTGGTGTGAGTGATTTGTTTTATAATCATGACAAGAGCTGTAAAAATCTGCTTGTCTCTGGTGAGTAGACTTTCTCACTGTAAATCACACCTGGTAAGTAGTTGTCTTACTGTGCCTGGTTAGTGAATTACTTGTGTATTATAGCCCTGGTCATGATATCTCTTTAAGATGACAGTAGTCAGTTGGATTGAACAAAGACTGAAATGTAGTCTGGAAAACTAGCAGTAACCACAGGTAGTTTATGAACTCATATCTATTAAAGCCCCAGACAATGTACACTTGTAGAGAGAAGGTTGAGAAACACTTAGGAAAAAGCATACAGGATCATCAACTGAAATGTTCTGACCAAGCAGAATCTATACAAGATATGCAAGGTACTATGAAAAATGCAAAATCCCAGCAACTGTATTGGATTTAGATTTTGGATTATTTAAATTCAGTCCAAATCCTTCCACATTCTTGAATCCAATACACTTGGAAAGTTTTCAACAATACAAAGGGCCTTTCTAAAGGTAAACTGCCTACCTTTTTTGGTAGGCTGGGTGTAGGGAAAGAGAATCGGTTATCAGTTCAGGCTCTAATAGTCTTTAATTTTAAAAAAATAAAAAAAAGTCCTCTTTTGTGGCAGCTTTTTCTTTCTTGTACTATAGAGAAGAATTTCATGGCAGTGCTGTATAACTTTGGAAAGGAAGTGTGCTGTCTCCAAATGAATCATTTCAGTTTAGTAAGAATCTATGCCAAACTGGAAAGTGGAAGACCTTGAAGTCTTCGAGAAAAATACTTAGCTGCAATTTGTTGGGGCAATGTTTTTATTCAGAGAAGTTTGTTAGACTCTGCATGGGTGCTTGAATCTGATTTTTGCAGCCTTCATAGAAGGTTGGATATAGTATGTACTCTTAGCCTAACTGCTGAATTTATGGTTTAATAAATTAGGCTTTGACTTCTGCTAGGTAAACCTCCAGATTTATTGATCTGAAAGAAAAGTGCAGGGTGCTACTCAATGAACAATCCAGTCTTGATGCTCACTGAAGCATTGTCAGTGTCTCGTTGCAGGGATTGTATTCTGTATATTTTCATCAGAAATATCTGCAAGTCTTTATAGCCATGAGATTTTAAAGTATAATAGAATTTTAAAAATAAAATGCCACGTTTAACTTTGCTTCTCTTTAAAAAGTCCAGAAAAAATGTATTTAACTTCTGAGCCAGTCGGGACAAGTTTAGTTTGACTGGTGGTTAATGTCCCAGGTTTCAGTATTGTTGACCTTTCAAAGTGCTGAGACAAAAGAAATATATGGACTTTCTTACATGAGTTTGTAAATGAGAAACCAAGATTTTTGTGTGTGTATCGTGTGTAGTGCTTTGTTCATCTCTGCATTCAGATTCTTTCCCTCTTAGGATTTGCTTTTAAATTAGGCTATGATCAGGTGAACATTTTGTTTCAAACAAGTTTTCACAGAGCCTTTTCACTTTAAGGGGCAAGATAACGTGTGTGTGCTACATTTGAAGTCTCTCGCATATCTTCTCATCATGGTCCTGCAACTGCCAGGTGCACAGGTACTCCCCATGAAGCAGCAGTGGTCCTTGCTATTGTGGCACAGGTCCTTGCTATTTGAACAAGTTGCTTCAAAATAACTTGTTCACAAACACACTAGATGCTCTGGAGCAATGTGCTTCAGAGCAGTTTTACTCCACTGTTGAAGGGAAGTAATTTGTCCTGAGTAACTGCCACATTGCTTTCAGGAAAGAGGGAAGACAGGCGGCTATGGGGACAAACTGGTTAATTTGGACAATGTCTTGTTCCTATTTAGGGACTGCAAATGAAGTCTTAGAAGTCTAGCATCCATATCACACTGTAAAGGGTTCCTTTGTTGATAATTTTGATTAAAATGGCTAGAGGCTTCATTCTAGCAATCGCTTTTGGGAAGGTGAAAGTTCTCCTAACTCACTCTTAATGCCTATCACACCATATTTGTACAAGTATTGGAGTTAAAGTGAGACTAAAAGGAGGGTTAAAATGGGGAAAGACATATCCCTTTCTGGAGGGATGCCAGGGAGAGGAATGCTTGCCGGTACCTTTTATAAGAATATTGCCTCCCTCAGGACCAACCTTAGAATTTGCGGGGCCCAGGACTAGTGTTGCCACCTTTGTATATTTTTGCAGGCCACTTATGAAACAATCATGTTGCAAGGCCTGCATTGGCACTGTTGCAGAGTCTGCAACATGTATGTTTCATAAATGGCCTGCAAAAATTGTTAAAAGCTAAATGAAAAACAATTGTTACAGCAACAATCTAGCCATGGGCCGTACTGTCCCTGCATAAGGCCTGCCCCGGCCTCCCTTCATGTAGTTCTTCTGTAGTCCCAGCAATCTTCTGTACTTCCTCTCCCCCACCCCCACTCCAATATCTCTGCCTCACTGACTCCTTGTTATTCCAGCTCTCCCTATACATGTTTCCCAGGAAGGGTGATTATGGGGCGGGGAGGGGGAGCTATCTAACTGAACTTAACTTAACTAGTCACATTGTGGAACCTGCTTTGTAATGCATAATCCAGAGAACATAGTGATTTTTTGTGACCTAGCAACCACCTGTGCAGCATTTAAGCTTCACTGCATTATCGGATGCATGAAGCAATGCACAGGGTGCTTTCTTTCACGGACTATTTATAGCAATTGCAAAGTGAGTTTTGAAAGATAAGAGTTTCTCTCCCACCCTGACTTCTTATATCGAAGGGGAAATAGTATAAAAAGAGCCGCAGCAAAAAATGTTTTTGAATTCATAATACTTCTTCTCTCAACAGACTTTTGATGTATGTATGTATGTCCATTTTACATAGGGCAGAACTGAGGCAGAGGTAAAGTGATTTCTCCAAGGCCGCACAGCAAGCCCCCAGCTAAGCCATGATTATAACTAGGAAGAGCTTGGCTTCCAGCCTGAAGCTTAGCCTAGTAGAAAACAGCTGCTTAGAATTCTGAGCAGAATGGCTGAACCTTCTCTGTAATGCTATGCCTGAGAGCAAGGCTCATTCAGTTGAGAGGTGAATAATAGGTGTGAACACAATAGGTTTGTATATACTTCCTTCCTAAGACATGACACTTGAGGTTCAAATTTCCTGATGCCGATAGCTACGCACATCAAACTAGTGTGCAGTAGCTACCAAGGATTCAAATGAATGTAGTTGTGTCATAAATTATACAGATTTATTGTAGAGGTTTAGCATCATGTTAAGTGCTGTTGCTGATAATTAGCAATAAAAGTTGCCTGCTGTCAAGCCTTGAGAATTCTGAAAAACAATCTTGTATGGTTAGCAGTTAGTGTAAACTGAGAAGTATTTGACTTTCTTTGGAGAAACATCTAAAAAATACAAGCAAGCTAGTATTGCAATATAGTCACTTTACAGTCATTATGTACTAGTTAGTTTTATAAAGTTAGATTAATATATTTGTAAAGCACGTAGCCTGAAATGTCACATCAAGATGAAAGCATGGCTAAGGGTTCAACTCAATGCTGTTTCAACCTTGGCAGGGATTAGTGATTCCCTTTTGACATCCAAAGAGAAGCCTAGTCAAATGAAGTTCCTTTAGTCTTGGGCTCTAGCTGTGAAATAAGATTTGTTTTTACCAGTAGCATAATTCTCTCTGTATTTAAAGTGTGCTCTCGCTAAGCTATTAATGTGGCCATGTGCAAATGTGTAGTCTGGAAATTCTTCTAAATTACTGCCACACAGTACTGACTAAAAAAAGCAAAAACATTACCTCTGGAAGCAATTTTCTTTCTGACAGTGGAAAATAACAGAAATATCAAGTAGTTCCAAAAAGAAATTCAAGCTTCCAAAACTTATTTGTTAAAAAGAAAAAGTGTTTCACATTCCTGACAGATGAGATACTAGTAGCAGGAATAGGTCTAGTGATATTGACCACCTCCTGTCTTTGGCATAAAGAATAGCCTTCATTCAAGTTTAAATGGAACTATTGCTGAATGACTGACCAAGTGCATTTGAAACTTGACCAGCATTAAAAATTTGGTGCCGGTATTAAACTGGAATGTGCTTTGCATCCTTTTCTAGCTTTATATCATGTAAGCAAATTAGGCCAGGTTGAAAAAACACTTTCTTCATCAACTTTCTTTTTAGTTTCAGTGGTTTCATTTTAATTTTTTTTGAAATGTCCATGTTTCTTTTAGTTGTGACTTGAAAAGATATAATACTATGACTACTACTATTTTTATAGCTCTCTGCTGCCTTTAAATGACTGAGTAATTTACAATCATAAAAATATAAAGTTAAAGTGAACAGAGTCCAGTGGCACTTTAAAGACTAACAAATATTTATTAGTGCATGAGCTTTCGTCAGCACAAGCTGACTTCCTCACATGCATGGAATATAAAAATAAATAAAATGAAACGACAAGAATATAAAAATAATATAAAATCAATTTAAAAGGGGAAGGTAAAGAGGGAGGACAAACTATGCTAAGGGGAACAGTGCTAAGGGCAGTGAATCCTAAAAACACCTTGAGAATAAGGATTTTCAGCTGCTTTTTAAAGGTAAGGAGGGAGGAACTGAGACCAACATTTGGAGAAAGCGAGTTCCACATTGAGGGGCCCACCACAGCAAAAGCCCAATCCCTGCCGACCTAATGACATGATGGCAGGATCCCCAAACAGCAGGTGGTTTCTGAGCACAGATTCCCATCAGTGTGAGGCTCCAGGAGAGTATCACCAAAAGATTAGAGAACTATCATTTCCCCTTAGAGGTCTTGTTCACTCTGAGGGAGCTGACCACTAATACCGGTGACTTTTTTCCCAAGCCTAGTTCTTGGCCTGGAACCAAACCTCTGACATATAATAAAAAACTATGTTGGGATGTCCATAACAATTCCTTATTAAAATAACTACTCCAGAGTAGTCCACTCTTAAGTCGTCACCAGAAGCTACAACTCATGAGGAGACTCTTTGGTACTGTCAACAGATTTTATACTTAATGTTGCATAGTTTAACATCAATAACTCGAGCAGGTTCCCAATGTCCTGGAATGTCAGGGGCGCAACCTGGTTTGATGGCGCGTGTAGGGTAAGGAAAAGACAACTAAATCTACAAGTTAAGGACCTCAATAGAGGGAACTCATCAGACTATGCAGTATTTCTCAAGGCCAGAAAGGACTATAAACTTCTTAAAGAGAAGAAAAATATATATGCCAATACCCAGTGGGAGAAATTGCATCTAGCTATTAGAACTTAGGGACTCGAAGAATTTTTGGTCCATAGTGAATAAGTCAATTCAAAATTTCAGGGTCAACTTAGAGGCTAATATCTCTGATAAGGATTGGGTGGATTATTTTGCACCCCAATTCTCCGCAACATGTGGAGCACAAAATAATACCTTCCACACACGTCAAGCAGGTTTTAGGGTAGGACACGCTGCCTTGGACCATCTCTTTATCTTACATTTTTTGCAGCATAAATACACAATATGCGAAAGGGCCTCGTATATAGTATTTGTAGATCTGCCAGCCGCCTTTGATTCAGTTAGAAGAGAATTGTTATAGTTTAAATTATCTTGCCTAGGAGTGGACCACACATTACTTAATCTAATCGTAACATACCATACTGACACCTCGACACAAGTAAGGTGGGGTCTGCATGATGAGTTAACCCATAGATATAGAACAACAAAAGGAGTCAGACAAGGCTGTATCCTTGCCCTAATACTCTTTAATCTTTTCATGACATATTATTGAGGAAAGCAGAGTCTAGACTTCCATCTACCATGATTCCCATCTTCGTGTTCACTGATGATACAGTACTTTTTCTCAACGCCAGTTGGCCTTCAAAGAGCCTTGACAAAATTTGAATATCTATGTGGGGAAAATCCTTGTTTGGGGTAGGAGGTTTCGAAAATGCAGTTGGAATATGGGGCAGGTTCACATAGAGAGAGTGAAGACCTATAAATATCTAGGACGCAACTTTACGGCAACTTGATCATGAAAAAGACACCTCCATACTGCCAAGACCCTGGCTAAACAAACCTTGGGAACAATAAATAAATTCCATAACTCTGTGGCAGGGTGGTCAGTGTTAGCTCCTCTCAGAGCCCATGAGGCTAAAGTTAACACTCAAATCTTTATGGGTGTGAGATCTGGGGATGGGTGGAATCTAATGAGCTACAAATTCCCCATAATATGTTCATATGCTCTTTATTCGGGCTCCCACATGCAATGCCAGCAGCCTTTTTGAGACTGGAAACAGGTGAATGCCATTTCAACAAAAATATTGATTACAACACTTTCATATTGGTTGAAGATCTTGGTATATTCACCCCTCAGATCCCTCAAAATGTGTGTGTTGGAAGACTATAGTCTTCCTCCACATCAAAAATCCCTTTGGCTGTGCTGGGTGACTACTTCCCTGAACCACCTGGGTTTTGGTTATCTTATGACTGAAAATGAACAGTGGGTCCCTTTAATGGACAAATTGTTGCTTGTCCAGAGAATCAGGGATATAGCATGTCAAAAGCACTTGGTGACGGTGTCTTTTTCAAGAATTGCTCCAAACTATATCTTACGGACAGGACCTGAGGGGATGGAACACTATCTTAGCCTTGATCTTAAAAAATTGCATAGAATAGCTCTCACTAGGATGAGAATGGAACAAATGCCTACAGCCCAGCCATCTTAGATTATTATTATTATTAGCAAGCATTTATATAGCACCAGCAATGTACCTGGCGCTTTACAAATTAATTGAATAGACATGGTCCCTGCCCTAGGACTTACAATCTGACAGGGGTGGGGGCGAAGGAAGGGGAACAGAGGGAGAGAAAAGGAGCGTAACATTCACGAAGATGTGAGGTTTCAGGTACATGCGCTTGGCTTGGTTGCATCAAGAATGATGGCTGGTTGGTCCATGTGGTGAGGATATGAGTATACACACCTCAGGTAACGGATTGTACTGGATGGACAGTATCAGCAGGAGTTAAGTGAGGAGAGCAAGGAGAGCAGAGCGGAAAAGATGGGTCTTGAGGAGGGATTTGAAGGTATAAAGGGAGGGGTCGAGGCGGATGTGGACAGGGAGGGAGTTCCAGGCGTGGGGACAGCTAGGAAGAAGGCGGTTAGGGGAGCAGGAGAGCTGAGGGAAGGCGAGAGAGGGGACAGAGGAGGAGCAGAGTTCACGGACTGGAGGATGGAGGAAAATTAGCACAGAGAGGTAGGGGGGAACAAGGTTGTGAAGAGTTTTATAGCTTTATCTTTATCAAGAGCGCTGGTCATAATGTCCTTGAAAAAGGGGATAGTTATTTGACCCAGATCATCTTTGGAAATAATATTGAAAGGTGGTGCAGGCGAGGTCTTTTTAACTATTTTAACTGGTAGTTTTGCATTACCGTATTCAAGTGCCTCAACATTTACTGAAATTACTTGTAATTCTCTGATGGAGGTGGCTCTAATGATGGGACTTATGACCAGGGCTCGGATTCACCCATG
Organism: Sphenodon punctatus; assembly: GCA_003113815.1. Taxonomy (NCBI): domain Eukaryota; kingdom Metazoa; phylum Chordata; class Lepidosauria; order Sphenodontia; family Sphenodontidae; genus Sphenodon; species Sphenodon punctatus. Next base: position 878,303 of record QEPC01010148.1, read on the forward strand.
GAATTCTTTTTACAATTCCGTGAGAGTTTGCGGGCCTCTATGCCTGATTCTGTGGGCCCAGTCCTCCCCTGGCTGACCAGGCAACCAACTCGGCCCTCCTCCTCCTTCCCCAGCTTCTTTTTCCCTTTGTGCTTGTGCAGGGTCCTTTTTTTCCTTATCCTGCATGGTGTGGCTGGTGTCCGCGCTTTGTAGAGTCTGGTCCCGTGGGGATTTGTTCCAATCAGTACCAGTGGAGCTGCTAAGCACTGCAGCTGCAGGCACGGTGCTAAAAGTCAGTGCTGGAGAAGGGGGAGCTGTTCCCATCCTCTCCTGAGGCAGATTCATCTGAGGATTAGACTTCTGAGGAAATGCTGCCAGAGCAAGAGCTTGTTGCATTAGAGCAAGTTGTAATCTGGCGTGCCTGTCCTTAGTTGCCCTGGAAGCGAACCTTTACAAGCGATACAGATAGAAGATGAATGACCCTCACCAAGGCAAATGAGACATTTATCATGTAAATCAGTCGCTGAGTACAGTTTTTACATTTCTTAAAGCCAAACAACAACTATTAACTAAGATAATGAAATGTAAAAAGTTGACAAAGGAAAATAATTTAAGGAAAACTATTCTTAGCGAGATCTTTTTAAAAAAAAAAACTAAACTAAAAATAAACAAACTACTATAACCAACAATCTAACTATGAGTTAGTATTTTGTTCAGGTAATATCTCACAGAACTGAGAAGGGAGAAGCCTGCTTAGCCACTTGGGTAACAATGCAGTTGAAAGAACTGAGGAGAATGGAACTTCCTTGCCCCTTATATAGCCTCGCATAGGCACGTGCAACTCCTTGTTCCAGAGAGGGGCAGAGACGATTCCATGCTGGAGACTGCTTTGGAAAAGCCCGGAGACATGCTGCAGGTGGCCCACGCAACGCTTGGGAATGCACACAGCCACTGCTCTGTAATTCCTCCTTGATAAAGACATCTCCATGGCTAGAGTAGTTCTACCACAGCGGCTACAGGCATTTTGTGTGTACACAATTAACCTAGGGGAATGTGTCCCTGCTGTATCCCTGATCCAGACAGGGGCACTCTATTCTGGGGTAAAGAGAGCTTCCAATGAATTTTTCTCCTGGAAGCAAGAGGCCTGCACAGGCTCAAAATTACAAATCCAGCCAACTATCCGAGTCTGATCTGGTCAGGAAACACACAATCAGCACATCCAGTGGGATCCTCTCTGTGACATGGGAAAAGGGATTGGGGGAGGAATACCCAGAAGATCAAGGGGATCCCAGTGGAGGAAATACTCTAGGCAATGCCAAATCATGGGCTGTACTGGGAGTTGCAGCCCTGCTCCCTAACGTTTTGTGCACTATGACACTAAGCACTAACAATGTGCCTGGCACTGATCAGAGGCAGGTCTCTGCCCGGGGAGGCTTACGATCTAGGACGTAGAAGAGAAGGGAGACAAGGCAGAGGGAAACATTGGGACAGGGATAGATATAGATATATACACACACACACATTCATGAGGTTGAGAAGTCCAAGGTGCACGTGTTTAGCTTAGTTACTGGGGAGAAGGGAACCTAGAATGAGAAGCCAGTAGAAGGTGCATTAGTGAGCAGTGTGCAGGTATCCTCATACTGCTAGGAAAAGCCTGACTGAAGAGGTAGGCTTTGGGAGGTGGGGGGGATTGAAGGTTGTGGGGGAGCAGTGCGTATATGTTCAGGTTCAAGAAGGAAGCCCCAGGCATAGGAAGCCACATGGAAAAAGGGGCAAGGCCAGTGCGGGGAGTAAGAGACTCTGGGGCAGGCGAGGATGGTAGCAGAGGAGAAGCAAAGTTCCCAGAATAAAACAAGATACTTCTAATAATCCTATATCGGTACCTATTCCAAAAGGTGATCAAGAACCTTTTCTTACGTTCAATTTCCAGCCCTATTTTGGAGAGGGTAAGTAAATGGGATGGGGAAGTTGTTAAAAGCTAAATGAAAAATAATTTGTACAGTAACAATCTAGAAAAACAACAAGTGCTTCTGAAATAAACCTACCAGACATTCAGGCTGCTTGCAAGGAGCGTGGCTGAGCGGAGATCTCGGAAGGAGCAATCCCGGGAAGCTCCACTCATATTTCTTTATTTCTTTTTTTTGGGGGGGG
>QEPC01010148.1:882732-898175 GCA_003113815.1 Sphenodon punctatus
CCCCCCCCCCCCCCCCCCCCTTGGAGATAACATCCAGACATCACAGCGGAAGTCTCGTGTTTAACAATTGCAACCAGAGCCCAATACCGGTCGTTGTTGCACCCACCAGACTAGTTTCCTCGTTAACAGCCTGGAGAAGCATAGCATCTGATCGGTGGATACGCGAAATAATCCAATATGGATATTCAATTTAAATGTCTCCTACCTAATAATCCCCCTGCCTCATCTCTCTTTAGGGACCCCTCTCACAAGATACAGTTATATGAAGAAATCCTCAGTGTAAAAAGAAAAAAAAAAAGGGCGGGGGAGGTTATTGAAGGGACCACCTGAAAGATATTGGTGCAGAAGATTTTACTCAAGGGTATTTCCTCATACCGAAAAAGGGTAAAGGCCTCAGACCCATCTTGGTAATGGTCCGAATTCTGCAGCTGGTGCAGAATGCAGTGACCCGCCTCCTTATGGGGACAAATCTGTAATTTGCTTGCTGCACTGGCTACCTATAGTCTTCCAGACTCGTTTCAGGGTGTTGGTTGTTGCATATAAACCCTAATTGGTCTGGGCCTAGCCTGTCTGTGGCACTGTCTCACTCCCCGAGTCCTGGATTGACCCCTGCGGTCAGCTGGGGTGCCCTGTTGGAGGTTCCCCTGGTGGGACATGTGGGCCACGTTTGAGAGGGTGTTCTCAGTGGCGGCACCATGACTATGGCTCTCCCTGCTGGCTGAGGCCCGTTTGGCCATGGATTTTCCTTCCTTCAGGCACCGTTGTAAGACAACCTAGCTACTCTGCCAGGCTTTTGGCAGGGGAGATGGTTGGTGGGGATGTTTTTTTATGCCTTTTATGGACTCCTGCTTTGGTTTTATTAATCTTAATATTTTTATATTTTTTGTTATTTATTAGAATGTTTTGTTGTTTTTGTTGTGAGCTGCCCTGAGCTGCCAGAGGAAGGAGGGGGCGGCATAGAAATTAAAGTATAAGTAAAGATAAGGCAACTGAATAAACTTGTTAAGATGTATACATTTAAGATGCTAACTATCCCAAATCAACTAGCATTGTTTAATGGCAATGACTGGTTTGCAGCTCTGGATCTAAAGGACGCGTACTTTCATGTGCCTATACGTCCTAACCTTGATTTCTCTACAGCGCCACGGTTTTTTACCAAGACAGTGGGGCTGATTCCATGCCCTTCAGCACAGTTGTGTGTATGCATTCTCAACACGGGACCTATGGTGCCTGTGCAGTTGCGTGTGCATGTGCTCAGGTGCGTGCACGGGACATGGGATTGGACCCACCATCGGTGATCATTGCAGCCTTGGGACGTAAAAAGATCCACGTATTTTTGTACCTCGACGATTGGCTATTAAGAGCAACATCCAGACCTCAACTCCAAGAAAATTTGACCACTGTAATCCTATCTTCTCCAGAGGTTAGGGTTAATAATAAATATAAGCAAGTTCATTTTGGAACCAATGCGAGGTCATTCAATTCCTTGGATCCATTCTACACTCTCCAATGAAGAAGATATTCATGCCTCATAACCAGTTTGTTCTCATAAGAAACCTGATTCAAACCCTTCAAATCCATCGAAGACATAGAATAAAGTACTTTTTAAGACGGATGAGCCTTCTAGCATCAGCAGCCCTGCTCGCTCCTTATGACAGCCTTTGCTTTCATCCATTTCAGCACTGGATCATCGCAAATTACACACCCAGCAACACACCACTTGATGCATGTGTCTCAGTGCCCAGAGGAATAGTCAGATCCCTGCAGTGGTAGTCAGCAAAATGCAACATTGTCAAGGGAATGCTGTTCCATCTTCCCCAACTGCAACTAACCTTAACAACAGATGCCTCAAATACAGGTTTGGAAGCCTGTTGTCAGTATCTTCAAATCTGAGGCAAGTGGTCACACAATGAAGACACACCACATCAATTTTCTAGAGCTCAAGGCAGACCAGCTCGGACTAATGATCTTCAGAAACATAATTCAGGGTCACATTCTACAAGTGTAAATGGACAACACTTCCACAATGTGGTATTTAAATAAACAAGGGGGCACAGGCTCAGTATAACTTTCCAAACTAGCATAAGATATACGGAAGTGATCCATAGACAGTTTGTCGCAACACAAAACTTCCTCTCTTTTGCTCCAGAGGAGACCTAGATCTGCAAGCCATACATGATACCTTTGTGATCCCCTGAAAATTCAACCTGTACAATGCCTACCCTCCCATTCTACACATAACGAGAGTCCTCCAAGATCTATCAAGGCAAAGCATTAGTAATATTAATAACACCAGCATGGCCATGACAGCATTACAGATCTAATCTCCAAGGATCATGGGGAAACGCCTCACCTGAACCTCACATCTGGAAATTCGACAGCATGGCTGCTCCAAGGCTAATAGGTGTCAAAAATATACTCCCTCAAGTTTCCCATGTAATGGATAATGCTAGAAAACAGTCAACTCTGCAAATTTACTGACATAAATGGCATAGGTTCTCTGTGTGGGCATCACAAAAAAGGCAACCCATTATCCTGCCCTCTACATGTGGTTCTAGAATACTTTGCTTTAAGGAGAGTCCCCTTTCTAACTCCTCTATAAAAAGTACATCTGGCTGCAGTTGCTGCTAAACATTACTCTATAGATGGAAAAATCTATCTTTTCATCTTGCCTTACCAAATCCTTCCTAAAAGGTCTATATTTGACTTATCCTGAGACCTCAAGTTATGCCATCCTGAGACCTCAATCTCGTACTCGCAAGACCAATGCAAACGCTTTTCGAATCAATGGCAACTTCTTTTCTACTTCATCTCGTTCAGAAAACCTTGATTTTTAGTTGCTGTAACATCTGCACGCATTACCAGCCCTAAGGAAATCTTCTCCCTTTCTCACCTTCCACGAGGACAAAGCAGTTTTGAAACTAGATCTGACTTTTCTTCTGAAAATAGTATCCCCATTCCACTTGAGTCAAGATCTGTGCCTAATTGTTTTTTCCCTAGACCACATTCTGGTCCTATGGAAGCCAAATCGCATACCCTATACATAAAAAGAGTTTTAGCTTTCTATGTGTCTAGAACACAGGATTTTAGAGTTGATGATAATCTGTTTATATCTGTTCAAGGACCTCACAAGGGAAAGAAACTATCTTCCCAAATACTTTCCAAGATTATAGTCAACTGTATTTCTTCTTCTTATACTTAACTTTCTGAGGAGGGGCTAGTAGGCCTTGTTAGGGCACATTCTGCCAAGCCTGTGTCCACCTTCTACGGCTTTCTTTAGTTATGTCCCTCTAACAGATCTCTGTAAAGGGCCATGTGGTCATCTTACCATACTTTCACCAAACATTACCACTTAGATTTGGTGGAGCATGGAGATGCAAAATCTGGGAGAGCAGTTTTAAACTCTATTTTAAGCTAATTTCTGCCCACCTTCCTTTTTGGGGCACTGCTTTTTATTCTCCCAGCTATTGGGAATGCATGCAGCCACTTGAGAAAAGACAGGTTGCTGACCTGTAACTGTCATTCCTCAAGATGGCTTCATGAATTCCCACATCCCACCCGTCTTCCCCTCTGACCAAAATTTCCTTAAAATAGATTAACAATTAATAAAATTATGCCACAGCAGTTTCAGGAACGGAGGAGAACGGAATGTCCTCGCCCCTTATATAGCCTTGCACAACTCCTTGTGCCAGAGAAGGGCGGGGCCATTTCCATGCTGCTGGAGACTACTTTGGTGGTTTTGTGTGAATGAGCTCTAGAATGCATTACGGGTAGGACAAGGAACAGTGGCAGGCCCTTGGCTCAGAGCTGCTCAAACTTAAGACAGGGAAGCAGCCCTCTTCGTCTCTTGCATGCCCCTGCTTGAGTGGCACAAAGTTGTTAATGGACCTGCAAACTTGCCTTTAAGTCAGTAGTTTCAAATTTAAAGTGGAGGTTAGTGCTTCACAATACCCAGGTGTTTTGATTAGACTCACACTAAATCTTCATGTGAAGTGATTAGAGTTACTCCTAGTTCAGTGGTTCTCAAACTGTGGAGTGAGCCTGTAAGGTATTGAGAGGGAGCGCAAAAGGTATTCAGAGATGGCTGCGAGAAGGAGCACAGTGGGCGAATACCTAGCTGAACTCTTGCAGAGGGGGAATTTTGAAAATGATAGAATAGCAGGTGGGAAGGGGAAGAGAGTGGGCAAAAAGAGCAAAGTCTAGGTACAAATGTGTGCTGGGGAAGGGGCCTTTATCACAGACGAAGTGGGGGGACACAGTTTAAAAAATATGAGAACTGTTGTCCTAGTTAATGCAACTTGTAGAATGGTTTCCTGGAAATGCTGCAATTTCATACTGGAAACATGCCATGTTGATTCAGGTGCAGATAAACTTGATTAAGGTGTTTAAAGAACATTCCTTCTAGCAGGAAATTGTTTCCCACACTTTCTTACACATTCTAACGTTTAGCTTAATATAGCATTGAAGAGTTGACTTGCCTTTTCTCCAATTCACTGTTCTCAAAGAAGTTAGACAGGTTTATCCCAACAGATTTAGAGGTGCACAATTCATCGAAGAGTAGGTGCCTTTTTATTGGTGCCTTATTATCCTGTTGCTAGCAGAAAAGTTAAAAAAATATCTGCCACAGATTTGTATATTTAAAAATGATTCTGGGGATAAGTAGAAATGGATGGAAGTCAGTTGGGGACAAAGGAAACGGTTGACCATAACTGTTTCAAGCTAAGAGATGGGCAGCTTCGTTATAGCTGGATATAAACATCGCTATGTCTTGTATAAGTATGGTGAAACCATATAGAACTATGTGGTACTGTGCTATATTTACACTGATGTATATTGTGATGTATTTTTTTCTTCTGTTCAGTAAAATGAAGAAATATTGTCCCATGAACCTTTTGAAATTTCTCAATTAAAAATCAGCAGTTATTTTTCTTGCATAGTTCTTAGTGAAATCACAACCACTTACCATGTTAAAAGGAGTGTCTCCCAGTACATGTTTTCTTTCATGTGTTTTACAAAGTGGAAGCAATTATTATGCTGTACTATGTAGAAGTAAATATAATATATACTTCTGGTTTTGCTGAAGAAAAATGATAGTACATCATGTGAAGAGTAACTATTCCTGAATAGTTAGGATTTCAGGATTTGAACCAAGAACCCACTGGGGGTCCAGACCCACAGTTTCAGAACCCATGGGTGTTTTCAGACATGACGCTAACCCCAGTTTAACCACACTTGAACATTTCTTATGCATGTTACAGGGCTGCATAGGGCACCAATACAGCCCTGCAACATGCATATGAAATGTTCATGTGTGGTTAAACTGGGGTTCACGTCATGTCTGAAAACACCCTATGTCATACAGCCTATTTGACCCTCCTTAACACAGAAGAGAGGGAATACCTGCCTGGGTATTGAACCATCACTGCATGTTGTTTAGGACTGCATTATTGCTCTTGTGGTGCTAGACACTTATGACTTAAACTGGATGAAACTAAATTAGCCAATAAATATTAGGGTGCATGATGCTGACTTGCCAAAGGCCAGTATTATTTAAGTTTTTCTTCATGTTTTTTTTTTTTTAAAAGGCTTCTTCCCCTTTTTGCATGAATATATATTAAGTTCCAGTGATGAGCAGTATTTTTGCCTGGGGAAAAGCTTTGCCATCTTAAAAATCTTTTTACTCATCTTTGTTATCTTGAATAGCTTCTTGGAAAGGACAAATTTGGGTGGTGTGAACAGCAAGTAAAATACAATGTTTAGACAATAGTAGCTGCCCAATTATGAAAATGGTTTTACTGTTGTGTGTGGTGGGGAGACAGCATTATTAAATGCATAATTGAATGCGACGGCTTTGACTGTATGTCTCAGACTCTGACCTGGCTACCATCATCCATGTTTTCATCATCACTAAACTAGATTATTGTAACGCACTCAACGTGGGGTATCCTTGGGGATGGTTTAGAGACTGCAGTTGGTGTAGAATGCGGTGGCTGTGGGTAGGCCGCCGTGAGCACATTATGCTGATGCTTTGTTCTCTGCACTGGCTGGCTGCCTATAGTCCTCCAGACCCGATTCAGGGTGTTGGTGCTTACCTATAAAGCTCTATATGGCCTAGGTCTTATCTACCTGCGGGACCGCCTCACTCCCCGGTCTCTGTATTGACTCCTGCGGTTGGCTGGGAGTGCCTGTGTCGAAGTCCCCTGGGTATCTTGGGAGGTGATGATGGAGACGGCGTTCTCGGTGGCCGCACCTAGACTGTGGAACTCCCTCCTGGAAGAGGCCTGTGTGTCGCCAGACCTCTCCTCCTTTTGTTGACAATGCAAGACCTGGTTATTCCACCAGGCTTTTGGTGAGGGAGATGGGTGAAGGGTGGGGTTTGTGGGTTAGGGTGGTAGGGTTTTTGTACATTCTTTTTGTGACCCCCCCATGTTTTATATCATTATGATTGTTTCATATTTATATTATTGTATTTTTTACTCTCTTAAAATTGTTAGCCACTCCAAGCTGTTTTTAAAGGAAGGGTGGGGTATAAATTGATATATAAATAAAAAAACAAATAATTGCCAAATGCTGGTATGAAACAGACCCCTAAAACAGGGGCCGGGAGCTTGGTCAAGTCAAGATTCTTAACCTGACTATTGATTTTTGCCCATGTGAGCACCCTCTTCCATTTTTTGTGTCAGATTCTTAACAGTCAGTTAGTGCTTTGGCTAGTAGGTGTCTGTGGTTTTTTTTTGTTTTTTTTAAAATACCGTTTTAAAGTCTTACTTCAGTAGTTTTATTTTCCATCAGTATATTTCAGAAATATTCATATTATAATTTAATATAGTGGAAATGAGGTCCCCCCCTTGCTTCAACTGTTGTAAGAAAAAGTTGCAATATGTATAGTATAGAGGAAATGTTGCAGTGGAAACACTTAGTGAGCAGCTTGAATAGTTGGCAGGGCGTAGCAAAAGCACACCCCCCCCCTTCCTTTCCCTTTTCAAGGCTTTGTTTAAGATAGGAGGACACTGATGTATTTGCATAGCAGTAAATGTTCATGACTAGACTAAGTTGATCTCATCTGGGCTAGTGTCCAGAAGTCAAGAAATAAAATGAAGGGAGAAAGCAGAACTAAAGAATGTTGTACAGTGTAGGGATCTTTAAAATGGTGTTCCAAAAGTTCTCACTTCCATTGTAAACGAACAGTGGACTCACCCAATGCATTTCATTAGCTATTTTAGAGGCGCACTCGCACCTCTATTAGTTGAGGCAAGGCAGAGTTCACATTGAAGCTCCACCTATCTTTAACATGGTACTTTTGTGCCACTTGACTTTCGGGTTGTGACTAAAATCTTTTGCCGGGGATTATTCTTTTCTTAGGGATCTTAACAGAAAGTAAATATTCTAGATAAAGTTCTGCCTCAAGCAATCGCTGGTAATTTGGGATATAGAAGGTTGTTTTAAAGAAAAAATCTTGTGTTTTTTTAAAAAAAAAATCACATTGAAGGGAATAGAAGAAATTCTTATATTGCACGTGCCCGTTATTGCTCTGCTAACATTGTATAAACATCTTGTATCTGAAATAGTGGTGAGAGATTAAGTTGAGGGCAACAAAAACAAACGTGGTCTTCTAAGAGGAAGGTTCATGTGGAGGATGGCTTGGGTTTAGTGAGAGGGAGATTCGGGGGGAGACTGGCTCAGGCTTACCTGAAGTTGTTCATCAGATTTATGCTACTCTTACGGTGGAAAGACATGGTGCAACGAGACACTGAGTAATTTTAGACGTTACGGGATCATGGTCAACCACAGTGAATCCCCTGCAGTGGCCATGATTCCCGTAACGTCTAAATGATTTCCGCCAGATGTTCACCCCAGTGAACCTCCAGCAGGAATCAAATTCACAATCCTGGATGTCCGGCCGCTGGAATAGGCCAAGGTCACATACTGTGGTCCCGACCATGGGACAGGATCGGGCGTAGTGGCCGGATTGGCTGCTGTGCCCGCCTGTCTCTGGGCGGGCGGGTCTGTGCGGCTGCACCTTGTGCTGCACAGCCCCGCCCCTTCCCCGATCCCCTGTAGGAATCAGCCGGCATGTCTAATGGATGGCCGGACTGATTCCTGTCCGGAATCCGAAACGGATCCCAGACCGTGGTTCAGCGTGGCGGGCTGAGAGGCCCATCATGTCCGAAATTACCCACTGAAACACAACATAGTTTACTGCAGTAATATATCAGTGTCTGGTATACGTTACTTACACAAGCTAATGTATAATAGAATATTAGTTTGCATGTTCAAGTGCTAGAAACCGAATGTCTCTTGCCACAGCATTATGTTGGAGCATTGAATATACATCGGTGTTACGAAGCAAAGCTGGTGAATCCCATGCCTTCCCCGAAACCAATTACATTTCTCCTGCTCCCTCTGGAACTGCTGCTCCTCTGTGACTAAAGCCCCTTCATCCATGATCTCTTCCTCTCTCGCCCCTTTCAACTCCTTGCTCTTACTGAAACCTGGATCTCACCCGCCAACTCTGTTACCCCAGCCACTCTATGCTTGGGGGGGCCTTATGTTCTCTCACCGACCCCGCCCTGAGGGCCAGGGGGGTGGCGTGGGTTTCCTCCTTGTCAATCCCTGTCAATTCCAAACCCTTTCCCCTCCTCCCTCTCTCTCCTTCCCTTCCTTTGAGGCACATTCTGTGCGTTTATGCTCCCCCCCCCCCCCCCAATACACCTTCGTGTTGCTGTCATCTACGCATGCCCAGTTGAAAGTCGCTTGCTACGTCTTAGTGGCCAAGAGAGATATCTCTCCGTACGTCCGAATGACCTCCCTCGAGGGACATAGAAGGGCAGTTCCCAAGGTAAGGAACCCAATTGCCCTGTTCCTACTGCTGTAAAATTATAACTACTACTACTACTACTCTGAGGCCTCAAAATATTACCTGTTGCAGTCAAGAAAATAGTATTTTTAATGTTATGCCCATGAGAATAGCAATGACAACAATGTCCTTCTATAATTATGAAGTGTTGCGGCCATATAGTATATGATGATCTCCTTTCTTCCCATGTCTCTATGTCGTTTTCATATTGTTTGTTGTTCCCTGCCCATAGTATATGTTGTTTATAATCGTTTTATTGTGTACTGCTTTTTATTCTTCTTTTTGTTTTTTTACTTAAGCCGTAAATCAAATCAAAAATCATATTGTTTGAAATTAATTTTTTCTTTACTGAAAGCATTGAAACATACTCTGTTAGACAGCTGGGCATGCTCATTTCCCCCCATTAGCGTTGTGTATGCCAATTGTCTGTAATACTGCAAAATAAGGAAATATGCTGTTTCTCCCATCAAACTACATGCAGTTGTCATTATTCTTAAAGTAATTATTCTTAGATGTCCATGCATTGACAGTCCAAGTGCATTACAGGGAGTAAAAATGGATGGCACACTTTGCACCAATGTGCTGTGAATGTTACAGCTCATACAAAAATAGAGGGGGGGCGGGTAATGTTTTTGCCTGGCAATTTGGCCCCAATGGTGCTTTGCCTGATTGTTTCATAGTTTCTGATAGCATGCTAACTGGGGAAAATATTGGTGTGTAATGTGCAGAAAATGGATTAAATTTCTGGGCTTCATAAACAATTTAATCCGTAACTGCTAAGTGAAAAACAAGGGTTTTTTGGTGCATGTTGGACATGTTTTTCGTTGTGTGCCATGCATACTCTGCAGCATGTTTTCAAAATTTGGTTCATTACATGTTGGATTGGTTTCAATCATTTTGAGCCCCTTGACCCAAGATTAGGTGAAACCTGTTGAAGTTACAGCCCCAAATCCTTCAATTGTCAGGGTGCGAAAATTAATTGTTTGCCTATACCTTTAAATGTGTTTTGCCAAAGAACTGTGGGGAAGTTTTCAGGGAACTTTTAGCCCAAGGTCCGGGGGGTTATTGCCTAGCAAAAAAATGCAGAGATTACGTAGTCCCCAGGGTGTTGGAACGAAAACCATTTTCTAAGCCTTTTTTTCCAGTTCGCCACACAGCCTAGTTCTGCCAGGCGTTTGGCGAGGGTGATGGGTGGGGGATGTGTGCGGGGTGGGGGGTTGGTTGGTGTGTATTACCTCCTTTAAGTTATTGTAATTGATTTTTTATGCCTTTTTATATGTTTGTGAGCCGCCCCGAGCTGCCTGTGGCAGGAGGGGAGGGATAATAAATGTCTTAAATAAATAAATCTGCCCTGAATGACTGTGTTGGACTTGGCATTGCCCATGAGTGCAAGTGGTAAGAGATCCACTCTGTTGTGGTCCTATCACCTCTCCAATTCCTGTTTTGTACCGAATCCCCAAAATAATCCTATTTAATATAGTTTAGATTTTTTTTTTATTCAAAGTTCTTGTATCCTTTTTTTCATTTAAAGTGGAACCACCCCATGTTAAGACTTGCTTTTCCCTTCCCTTATAATGACTTGAACTACCCAGAATATTCACAGCACACTTGAATTGTCATTTAAGTATTAATAAAAATGGTAAAGTACTTCATAAACTTTAAAATACTGTACAAATAATATCTTAACACTTACAACATGTTAAAAAAATAGGGAGGGCATACTCTTACCCCTTCTTTCCCCTCCCTCAGCTCCTCTATACTCCAAAACTCTGGTTGGTTGTGTGTGTGTGTGTGTGTGTGTGTGTGAGAGAGAACAGTCCTCTCAATTTTGTCTCCTGTGGTGCTGTTCCTGCTAAGGTGTGCAGCCATGCCTGCCCCACACCGCAGACACATATCTCGCACATCCTTGCTTTTTGAAAAAAACAACCTTAAAAATGAAAGGAAGTACGCGCACACACAATCGCTCTGTGTTTGGCCCACCTGCTTGGTGAGCTGTACTATACACACAGTCCTTACTCTTGCAGTAAATTGTTTTCCAGTATTAAATTGGAAATGTAATCAATTCTCTGATAGAATCTCTTCGTAGATTCTCTGATAGATTAGCTCCTGTGTTGATTCTCTTGTAGTCATTGCCTAACAATGAGGATTAGGTGAAATTGTTTTTTAAAATAAACTTTAAAGTTAAGGAAAACCTACATCACTGGTCCATTACTAGGAGCCCTTGATCTACCAGTCACCTTCTCCTAGTTCTGCTACCAGGCCTACAGGAGAGGGTGCTGGTAACTGCATTTAATTCAGCCACCGGGAGAAGGATTCTGCATATTATATTGTTTGATTTCATCTTAATAGCTGTCTGGGAGATTGCTTCAGCAGTAATTAACAGTGCATTTGGATAGATAAAGCTTTGTTGATGTCAGGTCAGGAGCTCTACATTCTAGTCTGCCCTGTACTGTTGTCTCCTCTATTTGCTTCTTTTACAAAGTAAAACTAGAACATCTTCTAGCTTTTCAGCCTAGTATTTAAATGAAAAAGAGTGAGAAGCATAGACAGGGGAAGTGAGTCAGGCTGATAACCTCCTGTGCCCCTTATTGGGCATATTTCCCAAGCTGTGGTAGAGCAAGTTAGTGTCTCCCTAGGCCTTCTTTGGTCACCAATGTGGGCTTTTGCAGCAGCTATCTGGTACTATGGGACAACTATAAAAATTCATGCCAGATCAAGAACATCCCGCAAAATGCAGACCCTTGGAAGCTATACTGTAGAAATTTGCACTCTGTTCAGGACAAATGCTTGAACTATAACCTGAAGAATCAGTATCTTTGGGTGTTAACAAGACCTAGCTCACATTAACTCGCACCAGGTGAGTGTCCACCTGCCCTTTTATTAGGCGTTTGTTCCCACTGTACACAGGGCCACTGGACCCGCAGCCCCAACTCACAGTGGGGTCTCTGATAATGTGGAGCTGGCTGTGTGGGTGAATGCAGGCTAATGTGCACCCATGTGTCCACATCCCATCAGTTAGGTTGTGGGCAGCATCTTCACGTGTACAGCTCTGCCAGCACCATCGTCACCAGCAGAAATCCTAGCGTCTAAGGAGCAACTCTTTCCTGCCCCTCTCTCAGCGTTTCTGGTGTTGTCAGTGGGGGCTACCCACAAGCACAGGAAAGACACTCCAGGGTTGCACGTTTTAGGCTGGACATGCAAAACATTCAAGTGAGGGCAGCACAGACCAAACCCAGACTGCAGTGGGCTAACATCTCATTAGTTAACATCCTTTGTCATTCTAGTTATAACAGAAGAATTGATGCTGAGTAGGAATAAGATGCTTGCTTGTTTTGCACATCACTACTTTTTGATAGGCTTATCCTCAAAGGTACGGAGCTCAGTTAAGAATCCTGGTATCGCCTTTGGGCAAGTGCTTTCCAGGGAAAACTATGTATTGAACCCTGAACAGCATATCCAATGACTATATATCCTTTTGAACATTAGTCGGTGTATCTGCATTTATACACCATTTAAGCCCGTGCACTTCGCTCCTCCTCTGTCCCTTCTCTCACCCTTCCACGCCTTCCCTGCTCCCCTAAGCGCCTTCGTCCCTTCTCACTTGCTGCCCCCCATGCCTGGAACTCCCTCCCTGTCCACATCCGCCTTGCCCCCTCCCTTCATACCTTCAAATCTCTCCTTAAAACTCACCTCTTTCGCTCTGCTCTGTCTGACTCTTTATCCTGCTGAGCCACTATTCCTATACCTACGATCGGTTTGCCCTTATCCTTGCAACATGGACCTGCCTGCTGTCATTCTCATCATAACCAAGCCAAGTACGTGCACTTGAGACCTCGCATCTTCATGAATGTTAGACCCCTTGTCTCTCTCTCTGTTCCCCTTCCTATGTCTCTCCCCCAGCTCCTGTCTCTCAGATTGTAAGCCCTAGGGGCAGGGACCGTGTCTATCTTATTACTTTGTAAAGTGCCAGGTACACTGCTGGCGCTATATAAATGTTTGTTAATAATAATAATAATCATAATTAATGCTCTTAGGGACTTGTCCTGCCTTAACTCGGGTAGAAAATCAGGCCTTTGCTACAGTAGAGACTGCCTGATCTCAAGCTTAGTTTCGTTTCAGTGAAGACATTTTTCAACGAAGTCTTGTGAGGTTTTTCATTTTTAAATGGCTTTTATAATTCTCAGAAGAGGAAATGTTGGTCTGTTGTTTTTTTAATAAAAAGGTTTACTGTTACTGAAAGATTCACAAACATTTTAACATCTGTAACAACATCCAAAGTGCTTTGCCATGAGCTACTCAGATGTTCCTTTCAGTTGGGAAAAGGAAAGAATTGTTACTTCATGCCAAGAAGAGAGCTTTTATTAGATCAACTGTATGCTAGTCTGTGATACTTGTCCACAGTAGTATTTGTGAGAAGTTTGTTGTTTTTCCGCCTGAAAAGAAAGATTATTTGTAATGTCAGTATTTAAAAGTGCTCCAAAGGCGATCCTGGAAACTACAGACTGGTTCGGTGCCGGGCAGACTGGAGGAGATGGTTGTGAAAAACAGAATTATCTGTCACATTGATAAGCATGGAATAATGGAGAAGAGTCAACATGGATTTAGCAATGGGAAGTTCTGCCTCCCTAATGGAATTTTTTGAGAGGTGTAAGTAAGCATGTGAATAATGACGAGGTGATTAATATAGTGTATCTGGATTTTCAAAAGGTGTTTGATTAGGTCCCTGACTCTTGAGGAAATTAAATAATCATGTCCTATTGTGAATCGGTTAAAGGATAGGATGCAAAGAGTAGGACTAAATGGTCAGTTTTTGCAATGGAGAGAAGTAAGTAGTGGAGTGCCCCAGGGATCTGTACTGGGATCGGTGGTGTTTAATATACTTATTAATGATCTGGAAAATAAGATAAAATAAAAAGTGAGGTGAACAAATTTGCAGATGACACAGTTATTCAAGGTGGTTTAGTAAGTTTTTTTGACTCAACTGATCAAGGTAGTTAAAATCTGAGTGGACTGTGGAAAAATTGCAGGAGGATCTTGCAAGATTGGGTGACTGATCATCTAAATGGCAGATGAAATTTAATGGGGACAAATGCAAAGTGATGCACATAGGTAAAAATAATCAATGTGTGGTGGCAGCAAAGAAAAAAAACCCACCAGATGGGAAGTTAAGAATTATTCACAAAAGTATAGTAGAACTTGCTCCCCCCTACCTCTCTGCACTTATCGCCCTCCATACTCCAGCCCGTGCACTTCGCTCCTCCTCTGTCCCTTCTCTCACCCTTCCACGCCTTCCCTGCTCCCCTAAGCACCTTCGTCCCTTCTCACTTGCTGCCCCCCATGCCTGGAACTCCCTCCCTGTCCACATCCGCCTTGCCCCCTCCCTTCATACCTTCAAATCTCTCCTTAAAACTCACCTCTTTCGCTCTGCTCTGTCTGACTCTTTATCCTGCTGAGCCACTATTCCTATACCTACGATCAGTTTACCCTTATCTTTGCAACATGGACCTGCCTGCTGTCATTCTCATCGTAACCAAGTCAAGTACGTGCACTTGAGACCTCCCATCTTCATGAATGTTAGACCCCTTGTGTCTCCCTCTGTTCCCCTTCCTAAGTCTCTCCCCCAGCTCCTGTGTCTCAGATTGTAAGCCCTAGGGGCAGGGACCATGTCTGTTTTATTACTTTGTAAAGTGCCAGGTACACTGCTGGCGCTATATAAATGGTTGTTGATAATAATAATAATAAAATGATAGAGAATAAAACTGAAAATATCATAATGTCTCTATATAAAACTATGGTGCGACCGCACCTTGAATATTGTGTGCAGTTCTGTTCACTCCATCTCAAAAAAGATATAGTAGAACTAGAAAAGGTACAGAGAAGGGCAGCAAAAATGAGAAAGGGTATGGAACGGCTCCTGTATGAAGAGAGGCTTGATAGGTTAGGACAGTTCAGCTTGGAGAAGAGTCGACTCAGAGGAGATACAATAAAAGTTTATAACAGGTAGGGCGGTCTGGCCCCTGCCTATCTGAGAGACAGCCTCACTCCTAGTGTCCTGGATTCGGCCCCTGCGGTCTTCCAGGGATGCCCTGCTCGAGGTTTCTCGAGTGGCCACGCAGGCGAGGGCGTTATCGGTGGCTGCGCTGCGCCGATGGAACTCCTGGTGGCGGCCTGGCTGGCCCCGGACCTCCCCTCTTTTTGGAAAAGTTGCAAGACCTGGCTGTTCTGCCGGGTTTTTGGCGAGGGAGAGGGGTGATGGGTAGGGGGTGGTTGTTTAATCTGTTTTCTCCTTTTAATGTGTTTTAATGATTTTAATTGTTTTTTATTGTTGTAAGCCGCCCTGAGCTGCCTGTGGCAGGAGGGACGAGGTAATATGTTTTTTGAAATAAATAAATAAAATCATGAGTGGTGTGGAATGAGTAAATAAAGAACAGTTATGTATTTATTTATTCACATTTGAATGTGTGTTCCCGGGCGCAGGGGCGGGGAATCAGCCGTGACTGGGGGCTGTGCCACGGCCCTTGGGCAGTTCAAGTGGGGCTCTCATCCTGCCCCCCCCCCCCAATCGCCCCTGTGTCTCAGCTGTTCC
>QEPC01010148.1:901432-1021903 GCA_003113815.1 Sphenodon punctatus
CCCCCCCCCAATCCTTCCTCTTCCCTGTCGATTCTCATCGACGAGGTCACCCATCCCCCAAGCTTGTAGCTTAGGCTTCATTTTTGACTCAGCCCTTTCTTTTAAACCCTACATCGACTCTGTTGCCAAATCCTCTGTCTCCTCCCTCCATAACATTGCTAAGATTCGCCCTTTTCTCTCTGTCTCCCCAGCCAAAATCCTTGTTCATGCCCTGGTCATCTCTCACCTCGATTACTGTAACCTCCTTCTCATTGGCTTCCCCTGCTCTCACCTTTCTCCCCTTATCTCTGTCCAAAATTCTGCTGCCAGGGTTGCGTTGACCACGTGCAGCCCCTCCTCTCCTCATTTCAGTGGCTCCCCCTTCCTGAACGAAGCCCGCACAAGCTCCTAGTCTTCACCTATAAAGCTCTTCATAACCTTGCTCCTCCCTACCTCTCTGCGCCAGTTTCCCTCTGTATTCCAGTCCATGGACTCGGCTCCTCCTCTGTCCCTTCTCTCGCCCTCCCACGCCTCCCCTGCTCCCCTAACTGCCTTCATCCCTTCTCTCTAGCTGCTCCCCACGCCTGGAACTCTCTCTCTCTGCCCACATCTGCCTTCATACCTTCAAATCACTCCTCAAGGCCCATCTCTTCCACTCTGCCCTCCCCGACTCCTCACTCCCCTCAACTAACTCCTGCTGATACCCTCCATTCAGTACAATCTGTTGCCTGAGGTCTGTGTACTCATCCTCACCACACGGACCAGTCAGCCATCATTCTCGATGTAGCCAAGCCAGGCACGTGCACCTGAGACCTCGCATCTTTGTGACAGTTACATGCCTTGTCTCTCCCTTACTTTGTCTCCTCCCCCCTCCCCCCCAGTCTCTCAGATTGTAAGCCCTAGGACAAGGACCGTGTCTATTACGTTACTTTGTAAAGCGCCAGGTAAAGCACTGGTACTATATAAATGCTTAATAAAAATAAATAATAAGTAGGTTTAGGGGACGTAACTTTCTTTTGGGAGCTAGGTGCCCATTGTGACCTGTTAGGTACTACTTCCAAGTGACTGAGGTGAGCGAATATCTAATGCAGGGCCCGATGGACCAATTGGTCTGACCCAGTATGGCACATCTTAAGAACATAAGAATATAGAGCCATACTGGTTCAGACCAATGGTCCATCAAATCTAGCACCTGTCTCCGACAGTGGCAAATGTTGATTGCTTGAATGAAGTACCCAACAGGTCACAATGGGGCAATGTATTCTGGGTACAAGTTAATAGTGCGTTGAGTGAAAAAATAGTTTGTGTTAAATCTACATGTTAGTTTCATAGGGTGTCCTCAAGTTCTAGTAATATTTGAGAGGGTAAATAACTGGTCCCTATTTACTCTGTCTTATTCTCTATTCCTTATGGATAATTCCTAACATTGTTTGCTTTTTTGACTGCTGTCACGCACTGAGCTGAGGATTTTTATGTATTGTCCACAGTGACTGCAAGTTCCTTTTCCTGAGTGGTAACCTCTAATTTAGAACCTAGCACTGTGTACATATAGTTTGTATTATTTTTACGTATGTGCATCACTTTGCACTTGTCCACATTCAATTTAATCTGCCATTTAGATGCCCAGTAATCCAGTCTCGCAAGATTCTCCTGCAATTCTGCACAATTTCGCTTGTGTTTTAACTACCTTGAATAATTTGGTCAACTGCAGATTTTGATCACCTTACTCTTGACTCTTTTCCAGACCATTAATGAATACATCAAACACTGGTCCCAGTACAGATCCTTGGGACACTCCAATATTTACCTCTTTTCTTTGTGAGAACCATTCACTCCTACTCTTTGAGTGCTTTTAGATCAGCACTTCCCACCGATTATACATGTTGCAGGGCATTTGTAGGGTAACACTGCAGCCCTGCAACATGTAGGGTGGGTGGGGAGATGCTTGTCTAAAAGCACTTTTTGTTTCTTATCCTTTAACCAGTTACCAGTCCACAATAGGCTACTGCCTCTGATCCCATAACTTTTTAATTTCCTCAAGAGTCTCTCATGAGGCACCTTATGAAATGCTTTCTGAAAATCCAGATACACTATATCAACCAGTTCACCTCTGTCCATGTGCTTATTTACACCCTTAAAAATGCCAATACGTTAGTGAGACATGACTTCCCTTTGCTAAATCCCTGTTGACTCTTACCCCTTAAACCATGTTTACCAATATGCCCAGTAAATCTGTTCCTAATAATAATTTCCATTATTTTTCTTCGCACATACTTCAGGCTCAGGACCGCCTCTGGAGCCCTTTTAAATATTGGCGTAACATTCACTACCCTCCAGTCCTCGGGTACAGTGGCAGATTTTAGTGATAGGTTACAAATTGCCAGTACTAGGTCTGCAACCTCCTATTTGAATTCCTTCAGAACTCTGGGGTGAATACCATCTGATTTGTTACTATTTAGTTAACCTGTTTGCTGTAGAATCTCTTCCAGAGACATGTTGATTTGTGGCAGCTCATCTGATTCATTACCTACAAAGAATGGTTCCAGTGTGGGTATCTCCCCAACAATCCTCTGCAGTACAGACCAAGGCAAAGAATACATCAATCTTCTCTGCAATGGCCGTATCATCTCTGAGCACCCCCTTTACCTACTGGTCATCTAATGGCCCAACTGACTTTCTAGCAGGCTGCTTACTTCTGATGTATTAAAAAAAATAATTAGTTTTTGCTTCTTTAGCAAGTCTCTCTACCTGTGGAATACATTTAATTTGGACTTCCAAGATGGTGTTTTTAAATAGTCTCCATGCCTCTTGCAGATTTTCCTTCTAACCTGTTTTCCTAGTTTTCTAACTAGTTTCATTTTAGCATAATCTCCCCTTTTAAAGTTAAATGTTAATGTGGTAGTAGTATTTACTGTTCTCCCACTAGTAATTAAGTCAAATATGGGTGTCCTGAGGTCTGCTACGGCCACCTTTTGCGGATTAGATCCATGCCCATCCTGGTTGGTGAAAGCCTTCAGGGAAACCTTGGGGCTGGGGCTGGCGTGGGTGAGCAATGCCTCCCTTCGGGAGGGTAGGGTGCTGGACTGCCTCAAGGAAGCGGTGGTGCAGCCCGTTAAAGAAACCAACTTTGGCCATTGACGCACTGACCAGTTACCGGCCTGTCTCTAACCACCCCTTTTTAGGGAAGGTTATTGAATGGGTTGTGGCCCAGCAGCTCCAGGGTCACCTGGATGGCATCAGTTTTCTAGACCCTTTTCTTCAATCGGGGTTTTGCACCGAGACTGCATTGGTGGCCTTGGTGGACGACCTCTGCTGAGAGATGGAATCAGGACATTCAACACTACTTGTACTGTTAGATCTCTCGGCTGTTTTTGATACAGTGGACCATGGGTTACTGCTGAGACGATTGTGGTCCCTGGGTGTGTGTATGTGTGTGAATGGGACGGTCCTTGAATGGTTCTGCTCATTCCTCTCAGGAAGGAGCTACTCAATGGTGTTGGGGGCTGAAACATCTAGCCCCTGGAACCTCTCTTGCGACGTACCGCGTGGTTCTATTTTGTCTCCATTATTGTTGCAACCCCTGGGGGAGGTTGTGAGATGGTTTGATGTGCGTTGCTACCAATATGCTGATGACACCCAGCTATGCCTCACTTTTTCAACTGACCCAGGCCCTGCAGTCTCTGTGCTTTCCCGGTGCCTGGAGGCAGTGGTTGACTGGATGCGGCGGAGCAGACAGAGACTGAATGCTGATAAGATGGAGGTGATGTTGGTGGGTCTGGCGGCAGGGATGATGGCTCCCCTCGTTGAGGAGGTCCCCCCCCCTACTGACTCACTGGGTCTGGAGCTTGGGAGTCCTGTCTCTAACACAAAAGGGACCAAAACATGCACAAAACCCAACCCACTTAGAAATCAGTAAACACCAAGATTGGAAAAACTCCAGAAACAAGCAGAGGCTTAAAATTGACAGCCTTTACTACTGAGGCAGTGAAAACTTACTCTTAGGATATTACTGGGTACCTACATATGCCATGAGACAAGGCCATGTATTTGTCCCAAAAGTCCTTGAGGAGTAAAGTGATACATATTAGATTTACATTAGCTGCAGAGTATCAATACATCAGTTATACACACATTCCAAATGACCACATTGTATCCCAAAGTAACTCGGTTTTAGAGGAGATCCATATGGGCTAAACAAAATAGGTTGTGCTGGACACAATTGTGTTTCTGACCCCCTTATTTTGTGTCGTTTTCAACAGCACACAGCGTGGCACTAGAGCTTGGGGTTAATCTATTGGAATAATAAAGCATATTTAAATCATTTATGCAATTGTTCATTCATTATCTCTCATCCAAATGGTATACCACTTAGAATTATGGTTTACCTTCTATAACCATCTGATTTCCAATTGAGTCATCAAAAAAGGCCTGGAGGGGGCAAGTAAAATAGGCAAGTAAGCAACCTATACAAAAGTCAATAATTCCCTAGGGAAACTTAAATCAACCAAAAAACCCAAACCTTTACTCCTCAAGAACTTTTGGGACAAATACATAGCCTTGTCTCAAGGCATATGTAGGTACCCAGTAATGTCCTAGGAGTAAGTTTTCACTGCCTCAGTAGTAAAGACTGTCAATGTTAAGCCTTTTGCCAACTGCATCTTGTGTGGAGGCTCCGGTCATATGTTTCAGACTCCAACCCAGCCACCCTCATCCATGCGTTCATCACCTTGAAGCTGGATTACTGCAACGTGCTCTACGTGGGACTGCCCCTGGTGAAGGTTCGGAAGTTGCAACTGGCGCAGAATGCGGCGGCCCGTCTTCTGACAGGGACGGGCCGTAGGGAACACCTAACACCAGGCTCTGCACTAGTTGCCTATAACATTTTGAGCCCGATTCAAGATGCTGGTTTTAACCTTTTAAAGCCCTATACGGCTTGGGCCCTTCCTACCTGAGAGACCGCCTCACTCCTTGGGTCCTGGAGCGATCCTTGCGGTCCGCCCAGGGTGCCTTCTTGGAGGTCCCCCAGGTTAGCTGGGGGGCAACAATGGAGAGGGCGTTCTCGGTGGTCACACCGTGGCTGTGAAACTCCTTCCTGGAGGAAGCTCGCCTGGCCCCGAATCTGCTGGCCTTCCGCTGGGCCTGTAAGACCTGGCTGTTCGTCCAGGCCTTCGGGGAAGGGTTTGGGTAGGGGTGGGGGGAGATGGGTAGTTGGGTTAGGTTAGGGAGAGTTTGGGTATGGGTTATTTTAATCTGGGTGTTTTAGGTTGTTTTAATTGTATTTTAGTTGTGTTTTAAAATGTTAGCTGCCTCGAGATGC
Organism: Sphenodon punctatus; assembly: GCA_003113815.1. Lineage (NCBI taxonomy): Eukaryota > Metazoa > Chordata > Lepidosauria > Sphenodontia > Sphenodontidae > Sphenodon > Sphenodon punctatus. The sequence continues at coordinate 906,729 of QEPC01010148.1, forward strand.
TTGTAGCAGGATGAGGCGGCATATAAATGTTAATAAAAAATAAATAAATAAGGTTATATTATGATCACCATTGCGAAGTGGCTCCACCACCATTACCACTTGCACCAGGTCCTGTACTCCACTTAGAAGTAGATACAATGTAGTTCCTTTCTTGTTGGTTCCAGGACCAGCTGCTGACTTTAGTAGCCTGTCTAAGTTCCTCTAGCATTTCGTAATCAGTCTTACCATCCTGGTCAGGCAGGATGGTATAGCCCCACTGCTATACGCTTCCCCATTACACATGGAATTTCTATCCAGAAATTTGAGTAGTTTCCTTCCTGTAAAATTTTCATTCTACCTGACTCTATGCTGTCTTTAACGTATAGAGCCACCCTGCTACCAGCTTGATCTACTCTGTCATTTTGATATATGTTGTACCTTGGTGTTAGTGTCGCATTGATTATTCTCATCCACAAGGTCTCTGATTTCCACCTGTACTCCCTCAGCTTCTTTCCTATCCTCTATATTAGGACACTCTAATTTTTCTGAATTAACAGCATCCTTTGTTGATGCCTTGGTCGGTACAATGCGCTCCTCAGCGCCTGTTGACTTTCCTCTCAGAAGTAGTAGTTGTAACATTTTATTAGAGTGTACGACAGAAAGGGGATGAGAGGGGAGTGGGTCCCTGCCCCCGCCATCCTGACGGAGAACCTGTCGGGGTGGGAGACAGGCTGGTGGCGTCCCCTGGGGGAGGGGAGGCAGCAGCAATAGGTGGAATTATAGCCCTAAAGGAGGGCGATGTTAGCATGAGCAGAGGGATTGGTGGTTAGTGCCAATCCATCACATGACCCCTCCTGGGACCAAATAACTAGGTGGTTGAGGTCTCAGAAGAACAAGGTCTGTCACTTGCTGTGTAATGTGAGGTTGGTTTGCACTAAGTCATCTGCAATCCATGATGCTATCTTGGATTGGGCGGCTGACTTAGTGTGTGTGTGATGGAGACCTGGCTGGACGAGTGTTCAGGTTCAATTTTGGAGGATCTTGTTCTGGCTGGGTACTTCGTCCATCACCAGTCCGGGCAGGGACAGGCTGGGGAGTCTGCTGGTGTACCATGCACCCCGCTGCACAGCAGCCGCCCTGTATTCTCTAGCAGCTCTCGTTTCGGACCTGGTCCTCAGGTCCCCGAAGTTCATTGTCTTGGGGGACTTCCATATCCATGCCGAGGTGGGATTGCACGGGGTAGAGCAGAAATTCATGTTTGCTGTGACAACCATGGGCCTGTTCCAGTTGGCGAGGGACCTGACACATGAGTGGGGACACTTTCTGGATTTGGTTTTCTGCACTGGCCTTGAGGTGGTGGGGGTTCGATGATTGGAGGTGTGTTGTATTCACCCTTGCCATGGTCTGACCATTACCTCCTGCGAACTGCCATCCTGGTGCACCTGCCTGACCATAGGGTTATGGGACCAGTTCGGATGGTCCTCCCCAGAAGACTTATGAAACCGGAAGGGTTCCGGAATGCTCTTTGTCCCTGCTGGTTAGTAAGAGCTACCAGGGAGGCAGTGGGTATGGTGCTGGCGGGGGTTATCAATGCCTCCCTTTGGGAGGGTAGGGTGCTGGTCTTCCTCGTGGAGGTTGTGGTTCAGCCCCTCCTCAAAAAACCATTACTTGACGTTGGTGCCCTGGCTAGTTACTGACCTGTCTCTAACCTTCCCTTTTTAGGGAAGGTTATTGAACGGGTAGTGGTTTGTCTGCTCCCAGGCATGTTTGGACGGCATCGGTTTTCTTGATCCCATGCAGTCTGACTTTTCCCCGGGTTACGTCACGGAGACAGTGCTTTTGCCATTGGTAGACAACCTCGTCATGAAACTGGACAAAGATCATATGACCCTGTTGGTCCTATTGGATCTATTGGTGGCCTTCAATACTGTTAACCATGAGCTGTCCCACAGACGTGTCACCAACGTGTCCGGTGTGGATGTAGCCATTTAGCAATAGTTCCTTTCCTGCCTTGCAGATAGATCTCAGTGGGTAGTGCCAAGGGACTGTACTTATTTATAAATAAAAACACCTGGAGAATAACTTGAGTTCTAATTCAGAGAGAGAGAGAGAGAGACATTCAGTAACAATGCTTAATGCTAAGTTGTATGTTTTATTTAGTATGTTTTTTGCATTCATAGGAACAAATTGGGTGATTTGCCTTGCAAAGAAAATGTGTACGTCTCAGCTCCTCCCTCCTCACCTTTAAAAAGCACCTGAAGACTTATTCTCCAGATGCTTTTAGGATCCACTGCTAGTTTCCATTTACCTTAATGTAGTCTATCTTCCCTTTTTACCTTTTAAGTGATTTAAATTGATTTTATATTGTTTATATTTTTTGTCTGTAAAGCACTCAGAGTGCCAATTAAAGACCGGAGAGCGCTATAAAAATTGTATAGCGTTATAGTCAGCCTTTTTACTTGAGAGCGCATCGGAGTATCCTCAGATGCACTGCAAACATGGCAACCCCACATTTTTCCTGTAAAACTGTTTTACCTACCAGTGCATTTTCATCTGATTCTTAATTAGCTGCCCCAAATTTGGCCCATTTTTTGTCAAGACACCTACATGTTTGAGTTTTTTCTTGCTGCTTGATACAATACATTTATGTATGTGTATAAATCAACTTTTTTTTTTTTTTTTTTTTTAAACTGAGGTCAGAATTTTCAGGTTGCTAGAAGTGTCCTGAATTGTGGTGTTCGAGCACTAATAGCAATAGACTGTTACAGGGATGAGCAAAAACCCCAAGAGCCAGATATCAAAATTTTTCATATAGCCAAGAGTCACAAGACAGATATGCATGCATGCGCACACAAACCTCTCCTGCTTTGTGATTGGCTTGTGTAGCCAGGACTCTGCAATCCTCGCTGCTCCAATTCTGAGGAGTAGCTGTGCTTGAACTGTTGAGGCTTGGATGCAATGAAGTAAGACACACAACCATTAAGGCATTACGGAGCCTAGGACCAGCCCTGGCTGAGAGTCGCACTTGAGCTGGCCAGAAGCCCCATGTAGCTCCTGAGCCACATTTTGCCCACCCTGGACTAATATGTCTGGAAGAAGGGTTGGGTGTCCTCCAGTACTATTAATTTTAGAGGTTATACTGCCTAATATCATAGCATCTTTTGCTGTATCTTTTTTTAACTGAATATAATGCTTGGACCAATATTTACAGTAGCAAAGTATTACTGACTTGCAGGCATTTGCTTTAATAACGGGAGTCTGCTATTAAATGCCTCAATTTCATATCCTGATCAAATATGTACAGTATAATTGGTGAGCAGCCCAAGACTGGGGAGAGCAGCCCCTTGCCCTTCACCTTGTGTTTGAGTTGGCCAGGGATAGAATTGGGGTGCTGCTGGTGTAACTTGCTCCTTCCAACCAAACCAAATCATTTATTAGCGTGACCAGCAGTCATTGCAAGATGATACACAAACATACAAAATAATAAATAAAAATCAGCTAAAAAAGTTAAAAACTAAAACACAAATACATATCAAAATGACCAGAAAAAGTGTCACAGACCAAAGAGAATCCGTTTGCACATAAAAATTACCAGACCTGCCAGATCTTATCTTAGTGTCTTGCAATTAATACATTTTCTGCGCACTGCAAAGGCCTGCAGTAGAAATAAAGCAACTGCTGTGGACAACTCAGCTGAGGAATCACATAGAAAATTGTAACCAAATTTAACAGTGTAGAGTCTGGATAATTTACCATAAAAGGAGCCAAATATTGAGTTGTCATACAAGTGACAATAAAACATAATATGCCCTACTGATTCTGTCTCCAACTGGTCAAATGGGCATAGGCGCAGTGAATAAGGAATTTTTCTGATAGCGGCCCTCAAGCACCATATGCATTTAGACGAGCACAGCAAAACAAATATCTACTTCTGGGCGAGATTGGAAGTTGAAAATAGGCAGCCATAGTCGTCCTAACTGGTGCCAGGGAAACATATCCAGACAAAAAAGGTATTTCTGTTATGCATGACAAATCCCTTTGTCTGTCCAGATCCCCTAAACGTTGTGATATTTCGGCCTTGGCAGATAACTTTTTTATTATTAAAATATTCCTGGGAGAAACCAATTGATTTTACATAGCTTATAATAACTCTACCCCATGTACTCAGATATGTGTCTTGATAGAGAAACTGTAGGAGCCCTATCGGCCATGCAAAGATAATTTTGAACCACAAGTGTAGTGCCAATTTTTACGCTTTACTATTCCAGCTTATTTGGCCCAGTTCCAGTCGAAGTGCCACTGCAGGAATACATCTAGGCATCCTGACTAGAATGAGCAGGTATTTAGATTGAAAAAAGCTTAGATTATAGGGTCTTATAACTGCCCAGATTGCTGCACCATACAGTAGCTGCCCCTGTACTAAGAACTGCATTAAGAACTCTAATTGCCAGGATTAAGGCATTTTCCCTAGTTTGTCCAAAAAACTGCACAATAGCTGTTGCAGAGTTCTTAGCACTCACAGAGACTGACTGAAAGTGGAGATTCCAGCCACTGGATGCTTGAAAATTAATCCTCAAATACTTGTAGGATTTAACTTGACTTAGGGGCCTTTCATCCATTGACCACCGGTAGAGCTTATGTTCCCTACTAAACACCAGTATCTTGGACTTCTCATAATTTGCCTCCATCAAAGTGGCTTTACAGAAATTAGAAAAAGCAGTCAGCTGTCGTTGCAGTCCAAGCCTAGTTTGCGATAGCAATACTGCATCATCAGCATACAGTAACTAACCAACATGCCGAGAGGCCAATTTTGGGGGGGGGGAAATTCAAGCAATGACATGGCTGGAATCACATCATTGATAAAAAGATTAAACAATGATGGGGCCAATATGCATTCTTGCCTTACCCCTGAAGAAATATACAAATCCTTAGTGAAATGCCCTGAACTATCGAATTTTACCGCCATTGAGGAGTTATGATACAGAGCTCTCATTAAGTAGAGCAGCCGTAAATTGATCGAAGTTTGCCTCCGTTTCTCCCACAGCAAATACCTATTCACCAAGTCGAAAGCAGCCCTGAGATCAATGAATGCTACAAAGAGTCTTATGATTTATATGCATGTATTTTCCTATTAGATGGGCTAGCACGAGACAATGATCCACAGTAGATCTTCCATTTTGGAAGCCCGCTTGTTCTGGATGGATCACTGCCTTATCTATTAGCCACAATGTCAGTCTGGTGTGTAAAAATTTGTCGTAAAGTTTTCTCACCACACTTAGCAAACTTATTGGACGATAATTACTCGGATTAGATCTCAGACCTTTTTTGTAAACCGGAATTACTATCCACTTGCCCCACCCCTCTGGAATAAGTCCCAAATTGTTTGTTGCTGAAAATAAGGCTTCCAAAAAGGAATCCACCAGTCTTTATGACATTTGAGAAACTGTTTGAATCAAATCAGGATCTAGGACCTTTGTTCTTAAAGGAGTCAATTAGGCTGTCAATCTCAGTGCCACAGACATCTGGCCAAATTGGAAGGTCAGAGGAGGGAAAAGCAAGAGTTGGCCTATGACCACTAGATGTAAACAATTTTTGAAAATATACTTCCCAAGGATCTTTGGACCAATATGTTCTTTCCTTATTTATAGATCTGTTCACGATCTGCCAATGTTTTGCAGAATCACCCTGTCTCGAGGCATCAAGTAGACTGCTCCATCTATTGGCTATATAGTCTTTCTTTTTAGATCTAATAAGTGGCCGATATTGTTTCTTCAGGTCAAAAAACCTGGAAGGAATTTCACTTATATGCCCTAGCCTATAAGCTTGAAAAATTAAGCGTAATTCTTTTTTTGCCCGTTCACAATCCGTATCATACCATTTTTTAATTCTTCCTGGTATGAACATTTGACTGCATATTAATGGGACTTTTATTTAGGAATGGTCTAAGGGACAAAATCAGTTGATTGTAAACTTCAATCACCAAAGCATAATCCTCATTTAAGATTACCGTATTTTTTAAATAAGGGCATTTATAGAGTTCAAAACTGACCCCAAAATAGAGGGTAGAGGCTCCTTCCAAGCTATCCCAGCATGATATTCAGAAGGGAGCACTGAAGTCACTGCTTCTGTTAGAATACTGAGACAATTTGAGTTTTCTGCCAGGGCAATAGTGAGAATCACAGGTAACTGATCACTGAAAATGACCTCTCCAATATGAAAATCCTTTATATAAACTGCAACACATTAGCAGTCACAGCAATGTAATCCACAACACTAACTCCCTAGTGACCTATAAAAGTAAATTCTCCCACCCAATCACCCGACGCTACACCATTCAATATTTGCATATTTAATCCAGCCAGTAGACTTGCAAATTTGATCCCTGAGGCATTAATAACCATATCCCTAGATTGTCTAGGAAAGGAACCGTACATGTTGGAGATCGAATCACAAAATGAGATCAATGATTCATCATTGGGGCCTAATCTGGCATTAAAATCTCCCGCCATTATAAGTAACCCCGAAGGAAACTTAATAAGAATATCTTCAACAGAAGACTCCAAGAGGGACCAGATATTGTTGTCAAAGCTAGACGCATTAATTGGAGGAATATAAACAGATAGTATAATCAGGATTTTACTTCCTAATTTAATCACAAAACCCAAAATAATAGATACGGCCGGGCTAAAATATGAAACAAAACCCTTTAAGTCCAATAACAGGATTTTACATTTGTTGAGATAAGAAACAAAGGCCTCATCCTGTGAATGATTCTTCCAGCCTGCAATATTCCAGGAACAAATAGATAAGTAGTCTGAGTCCTGACACTTCTCATCTCAGCTAACCGCAGCAGTATTCTTAATCTCAGGGTCACTAGAGACTATAAAATCATTCTGGACCCAAGATTCTAGTTGAGACTCCGCGGAAAGCAGAGTTGGTAAAAAGCATACAGATTCAGCCTGGTTATCCAGATTGATTCTACTTAAATCCTGTAGAGATGTTATTGGAATCCCATTCCGTTTGGATACGGGGATAGGCAAAACTGGGACTGCTATATCCATAACATTAGAATCATCCAAAGGTACTGCGGCTGAGATGGACACTGATTCTGAACTGGCTGGTAAAGAAGGCTCCCAGTTCAGATCCACCAGTGAATCCTGGTGCTGAGTCGTGGCAATGTCCCAAGAGTCTTCTATTAATTGAAGAAAGAGCTGGTGTCTGAAGTGGATTAGAAATACCAGCATAATCAGCAGAACAAGGGGTGTTTATATGAGACTTAGCCTGACAGCAAAAAGTCCATTGCTTACTAGGAGACTTGCCCTGAAGATTATGCTTAGTGTAGTCAAGGCCTGGGTGAGTAGTCCTGTAGGTCAGGTACACTTCACCAATCACTACCCCCATGAAAGCAATAAATCAAAATCTGAACGAATCCTGTTAACTGAACCGGGAGACTTAAAAGTATGCTGCCAGGAGTTGGAGTCCATTGGATGAGGCCAGTCTTTGAAAAGATTAAATTTGCCAAATAGGAATATTAAATTGCAAAATATCATTTAAATGTTGGTGCATAGCTGATTTAGAAAACCAGCATTGAAAGAAACCATTGGAAGAGGAAATATTTTAACCAAAATAACTTTATTATGAGTCTGCATATAAAAGGCTGCTTGAGAATTTTGTTTAGAGGATAACCTATTGGAGGCTACTTGCACCACCTGAGTCTGAGAACCCTACGATACTCTGCTCTCCCCAGTTTTTTTTTACTGGGATAGGGTGGGAGGAGCCTGTCTTTGAATGTGGAGTATTACCTCCCAAAGGAGGCTGGTTCAAAGTCAGGTTGGCCATGTTTTTATTTTCCCAGCCTTAAAATCTGATACAAATTATGGCGCCACATGCATAGCTGTGCCTCCTCCCTAGAGGTTAGAGAAACCCAGATTAAGGTAACTACCAGGTACTACCTGACGCCCTCAAGTTTGAAACACTGTGATCCAGGGGGAACAGCTCTCTGTTGGAAGGGGTGTGGAGAGGTGGGGGATTACAAACATTGCTGGTGGGGCTGCTGCAAAGTTCAAGCCCTATGGCGAAAGATCTGGCAGATAGCAAACAAGGTTGCTGGGCTGGTGATCCTGTATAAACCAGAGATAGCCTTATTGGGATTGTATCCAGAGTCAAAGAGCCTCCAAAGACGTCAAGAGTCATGCAAAATACTTTTTCTAGCAGCTTTGAACATCATAGCCAAGCATTGGAAATTGAAGAGGAACTTTCATTTGAGGAATGGACAAATAGGATTTGGCTTACATTTACGATGGAAAAGTTACATGCAGGTCTACAAGATAAACTGTCTGCCTTTAAAGCCGTGTGGTCTCCAATCATAGAAACAATGGAAGGATCAAAGATGAACATCCTGGACCTTCAAACCCTTTTTGATTATCAATTTTAGGCCTTACTACTGAGAAGGGAAATAGCTGAGACTTAAATGCGTAACATAAGTTATGGTCTCTCTGTTCCATGCCTACACCTAATTGCTAGTTGGTTTTGTTTAATTCTGTATTTCCTGACCCAACCCTGACGAAAGAAAAACGTTCTTTGATATTTGTAAGGGTCAGCGGTTAAGGTATGTAATATACATGATTAACCAATAAAATAAGTATTTTTTTTAAACAAATAAAAATCTGATACAAATTCCATGAGAATTGTTTGGAATTAGTAACCATGTCAGACTGGCTCCCGTTTCCCTGCCTGTGCCTTTTTCTAGTCATAATAGTAATAAATATCAATCAAAAATTACACTTAGAGTCACAGGAGAGGGACTTAACCCTTCGCAGCAATAGAGCTTAAATCCTATAGAATAGCGAGAATCCTAACCCTTTTCAAGGTTGTTCACAAGGACCTAACCCTTTATAAATAGGGCAAGAAAATCCTACTCCTTTACGGGGTTTCAGCTACAGAGGATTTGGGCTCTGATACCGGCGCAATGCAGTCCTAACCCTTCTCGGGGTTTATCTTCGGAGGATTGGGTCCCTGGGGGAAGCACAGCACAGTCCAAGTCCTTCCCAGAGTATTCCTGCAGAGATCTCAATCCCTGAAGACACGACACAGTCCTAACCCTTCTCCGGGGCTTGTCTGTAAAAGACTTGACCCCGAGAGCTGTAGAGAGTAGCCCCACCTTAAGCTCGGCGCCCGGACGTTCTACGTGTCCCCGCTTGCCCCACAGGTTCCCTGAATAAACCAATCTTCCAGAGACGCGTTTTAAGCCCTGGCAGCAGAAGATTGGAACAGGTAAGTTTCTCAACTGGGTTCCGGACTAGCGTTGTGACGATTCCCCGCCCCAGCCGGATTCACAGTCCATAGACAGTATCTTGTGGAGGGGTCCTGCACGGATGTATGGCCTCCCCCCAACCGGTAACTCTTCTACTCCCACATTGTCTGCGTAGAAAACCAGCGCATGCAGTTGTAGTTCCAAGGGGTTTGAAGTTAGAAGCTTGCTTCCTGGTTTCTTTAGCACCTCTGAAGAGTGTCCGTCCGTGAGCTCAACCACCGCCGCCAACGCCTGGGGCTTCCGGAAGAGGGAAGGAGCCTGCCGGCCAGGGCTAGTCCCATTCCTCCTGATGCTGCCGCAGCGCTCCCCTCGGCTCCGCTCCTGCCCTCGCCAGTTACTGCTTTGTGTGGGCTTGCACAGATGCCTCGTCGACTTCAACCCTGTGCCTTGGCCATTGACACCATCTTCTGGATCTGGATTGCCCTCTAACTAGAAATCTTCTCTTGGGCTGACCACTATGATTTATCTAGCACTTCTGACTGGGCACACTTCCTCTTCAGGCCAGGTGCCTCTCACAATGTCTTCCCACAGTCTGCTCCAGCCTCTGAGGCTGCTTCCACATAGTTCCAGCAGTCTCTGCGATATACGGCTTGGTCAGCCAGGCATGATCCCCCCTGCAGCCCACCAAACCTTCCCAGCTCAGACAGCACCGCCCTATGAACCTCCTTGCTCCTTCCTGCCCAGCAGCATCCCTCTCCACTCTAGGAGCTGGTGTCGTGTGTGGTGTTGCGCTCCCTGAGGACTGTGATCCTGTGGGATCTCAACATTATTATTTATTATTAACAAACATTTATATAGCGCCAGCAGTGTACCTGGCACTTTACAAAGTAATAAAATAGACACGGTCCCTGCCCCTAGGGCTTACAATCTGAGAGACAGGAGCTGGGGGAGAGACTTAGGAAGGGGAACAGAGGGAGAGACAAGGGGTCTAACATTCATGAAGATGCGAGGTCTCAAGTGCACGTACTTGGCTTGGTTACGATGAGAATGACAGCAGGCAGGTCCATGTTGCAAGGATAAGGGTAAACCGATCGTAGGTATAGGAATAGTGGCTCAGCAGGATAAAGAGTCAGACAGAGCAGAGCGAAAGAGGTGAGTTTTAAGGAGAGATTTGAAGGTATGAAGGGAGGGGGCAAGGCGGATGTGGACAGGGAGGGAGTTCCAGGCATGGGGGGCAGCAAGTGAGAAGGGACGAAGGCGCTTAGGGGAGCAGGGAAGGCGTGGAAGGGCGAGAGAGGGGACAGAGGAGGAGCAAAGTGCACGGGCTGGAGTATGGAGGGCGATAAGTGCAGAGAGGTAGGGGGGAGCAAGGTTGTGAAGAGCTTTCACGCCGTCACTGGCCTTGTGGGGGTGGAACATGAGTTCATAGCCGCCATGGCAACCATAGGCCTGCCCCAGATGGTTAGCGGCCCCACGCATGAGGGGGGGCATATGCTCGACCTGGTGTTCTGCTCCGGCCTTGAGGCGGGTGATCCGGTAGTGAGGGAAGTGAGTTCTATGCCCTTGTCATGGACGGATCATTACCTCCTAGAGACCAGGCTTATAGTGTATGGCAGCCTAGGTTGGTCCGCCCCCAGAGGCTGATGGAACCACAGCGGTTCTAGGAAGCCCTGGGGGAGTTGTCCTTAGACCTTGAAGGCTGCTCGGTTGATGACCTTGTTCTAGCTTGGAACACCTTGCTGGGTGAGGTAATTGATCAGGTGGCTCAGAGGCGTCCGCTCCCACCGCTTTGTCACCATAAAACTTCTTGACTTACTGAGGAGCTGCGGTATCTGAAGTGGGACAGGCAGTGGTTACAGCACAGCTGGCACCGCTCTTGTGCTGAATTCGATTGGCTGTGGCATTGGACCTATTTGCGGTCCTATGCTGTGGCTGTGAGAACGGCAAAGAAGGAATTATTTGCCGCTGCGAAGTCGCGTCCAGTGGAGACTTTCCAGGTAGTGAGGGGGCTGGTCCGTCTGACCTCCCTCGGCCTGGACGGGGAGTTTCCCAAGCCCGCTGTGAGGAGTTTGTAAACTACTTCGCAGATAATATCGCTCTAATCCAGCATGATTTTGGGGCAGGAATTGATACAGAAGGAGGAGAGCCAAGGGTTATAGATGCCCCATCTGGTCCATCTTTGTGGGATCAGTTTCAGGCAGTGACACTGGCCGATGCTGATGGGGTTCTGGAATCTGTTAGGGCCACCTTTTGTGAATTAGATCCTTGCCCGTCCTGGTTGGTGAAAGCCTCCAGGGAGACTTTGGTACCAGTGCTGACAGAGTGATCAATGCCTCCCTTCGGGAGGGCAGGGTGCCGGACTACCTCAAGGAGGTGGTGGTGCGCCTCCTGCTCAAAAAAACATCATTGGATGTTGACTTGCTTGCTAGCTGCTGGCCTGTCTCTAACCTCCCCTTTTTAGGGAACGTTCTTGAATGGTTGGTGGCCCAGCAGCTCCAGGGCCATCCGGATAGCACTGGCTTTCTGGACCCTTTTCAATCAGGTTTTTGTCCAGGATATGGTACCGAGACTGCATTGGTGGCCTTGGTAGGCGACCTTCGCCGAGACACGGATTTAGGATATTCAACATTTTTGGTCCTATTGGATCTCTCGGCAGCATTTGATACAGTGGGCCATGGATTGCTTTTGAGACAGTTGCGGACCCTGGGGTGTGTGGGCGGGACTGTCTTAGGATGGTTTCAATCATTCCTCTTGGGGAGAATCCAGCGGGTGGTGCTGGGGGAAGAAACATCTAGCCCCCGGAATCTTGCTTGTGGCGTACTGCAAGGTTCGATCCTGTCTCCATTGTTATTTAACATGTATATGCAACCCCTGGGTGAGGTTGTGAGACGGTTTGGTGTGCGTTGCCATCAGTATGCTGATGATACCCAGCTTTACCTCTCCTTTTCAACGGACCCAGGTCTTGCAGTCTCGGTGCTCTCCCAGTGCTTGCCAGCAGTAAGTGACTGAATGAATCTGAGCAGACTGAAGCTGAACCCCGATAAGACAGAGGTGTTGTTGGCGGCTAGAGCAGCGGAGATGATGGCTCCCCTTGCAGAAGGTATCCACCCCCCGCTGGTCCCGCAGGTGCGGAGTTTGGGGGTCCTGTTTGACCATGGTCTCCACTTGGATTGTCAGGTGGAGGAGGTAGCAAAGGGAGCCAATTACATCTTGTGCATAGGATCCAGCCATACGTTTCAAACTCTGACCTGGCCACCCTCATCCATGCATTCATCACCTCAAGGCTAGATTACTGCAAGGCACTCTACGTGGGGCTGCCCTTCGTGACGACTCGGAAGCTGCAGCTGGTGCAGAATGTGGCAGCTCGCCTCCTGATGGGGACGGGCTGTAGGGAGCACATTACACCAGTGCTCCGGGCTCTGCATTGGCTACCTATAGTGTTCTGGGCCTGATTCAAGGTGCTGGTTTAAAAGCCCTACACGGTCTGAGCCCCTCCTACCTGAGTGACCGCCTCACTCTCCAGGCCCTGAAGCGACCTCTGCGATCTGCTGGGGGCACCTTCCTGGAGGTCCCCCGGGTGAACCGGCGGGCCACGATGGAGAGGACGTTCTCTGTGGTTCCACTGCGGCTGTGGAACTCCCTCCCGGAGGAGACTTGCCTAGCTCCCAGCCTGTTGGCCTTTTGTCGGGCCTGTAAGACCTGGCTGTGTTTGTCAAGGCTTTTGGGGGAGGGGGTGGGGGATGTGTTTGCCAGTGCTTTTACCTTTTTTATGGTTTGTTTTATATTGTTTAACCCTTTTTTTATATTATGGATTGTTTTAATTGTATTTGTGAGCTGCCCTGAGCTGCCATTCGGCTGGAGGGAGTGGGATACAAGTTACTAAATAAATTTAAATAAAATAAAATAAAATTTTATTTTATTTTTGCTGTTGGCAAGGTCTGTTGCCCGCAGAGGTGCGTGGAGGACAGCAAGGCGCTTGTTTTGCCCCCGGCAGCCTTGTACTGTGGGACTGGTGCCCGGGGCCCACAGAGGACCTGAATTGAGAACTTCCCCACCCCCCGCCTCCTTCCACCTAAGAGGACACCATAAGCTGCATCGCAGCCTACGGCAGAGTGTGGTGAGCAGCCCAGGACTAGGGAGAGCAGCCCCATGCATTTTATTTTATTTTTGTTGTTGGTGGGGTCTGTTGCGCATGAAGGTGCCTGAAGGACAGCAAGGGGCTTGCCTTGTCCCCAGTGGACTTGTACTGCGGGACTGGGGCCCACCGAGGACCCAGATTGAGAACGCTTCCCCCCCCCCCCCCCACTTCCATCTGAGAAGACACCATAAGCAGCACCACAGCATAGGATGCGCGCCGGCCCTTGAGGGAGGCGTTTAGGGGAGGCGGGTGGAGGGGGACTTTCCTGGAATCTCTGGGGAGTTTTATTTAGACATGCCCTTATGTTGGACTAAGGGCTGTGGCTTTCATAACCAGCCTTGTTGTCCAGAGTTTCTTCAATTTTGCCTTGCTTATCAGAAGAAGCATAGTTGCCTCAGGAGAAATGAACAAACCGTTCCAGTCTGCCTAGAAGAGAAATAAGTGTAAGGACTCTCCTTGAGGACTGGGAAACTATTACCAGTATCTTAGGAAATAAGAGCAGAGAACTCGTTTGGTGAACTGAACCTTTTTAGAAGAGAAAGGACTTCATTTGATTGTGAATGTTATTTTTTGAGGATTAAACTACTCTTGTAAAAGATTAATATACTGCCAATTAATAGTTGGAGATTATTAGTGGATAAAAGGAAGTGGTCTGGGTAAGAAGGTCCTGGAGTGGCCTCCTTTGCTTGTGTTATAATGCCTTCTCCCAGGAGAGGTTCCTGGACATCCAGTCAGTACAGTAGGGTAGATCCCCGCCACAATCAGTAGGAGGCAGACATTCTGATTTTGTGGAGCATACTCTGTGGGATCTATCCTTAGCTCTCTAGTGTTTTGTCTGCCTCCACACCAGCAGGAAGCAGACAATTCCCCATAGGTGCCAGGGGGGAGGAATTCCCTCCCCTGTTCACCCCCCTCAGGAGGAGGGGTGGGAAGGACATACCGGGTGTCCCCTTCCCCATCTGGTGCAGGGACCCCCGAAGAGCAGGTTTATCAGCCCCCCTCCCCCCAGATGCTCACTATAGATCTCCTCAGACCCTAAACCCGCTGGAGCTGGGAGCGGCGTAGACTCCTGCATCTCTCGCGGCCAGAGCCCGACAGTGATCCATCCATTTGATCAGGGGCGGGAGCTATCAGGGACTGGAGCCCCTCGCCGCCGCTGCCTGGCCTTCAGCCGGGGCGGTGTTCTCTCAGCGTAGTGGCTCCCTAGTCTGCAGCCCTTCTCACGCCCCGTGGCTTGTAACCCGGCGCACAGCTGCAGGACAGCTCCCACATAGCTCCGCCCCCTACAGGCCGCGCTCAACAAGAAGAGGCGAAGGCAGGAAAGCTAAAGAGTGGCGGCAGGACAGGCCCCAGTTTGCCCCTACCCCTACCAGGCTGCATGTCAGCAAGGAGCAGTGCCAGTGGGAGAGCGAGATCTAAAATGGCCACCATGAGAAGAATGGTGGCGGCAGCCACGGACGCGGAGACAAAAGCAGACGCTGCAATAGTAAGCCCTCCGCTTCCCCCTCCCTCGACCCAGGACCCCCATATGGACGTCGTCAGGGAAATTCTATCTGAGCTAAAGAGGAAGAGATCTCCCCCTCAAAAGAACAAAGCTCACCCCTATAAGGGCCATTCCAGGGATGTGGGGAAAGGCAAATGACCCAGGCCCAAGAGACCCCGCAGGGCTCAGAGGACTCCCCAGTATCGTCGGGGTGTGCCTCAGAAGAGGTGATGTCTATCCAATCCTCTGAGGAGGAGCGAACCCAGAGATCTAGAGGAAAAGAAATCTAGAAAAGGGAATAAAGGGGTTTTGCTCTCCCAGGCAGAGACCAGCGAGGAGGAGGGGGAGGCTTCAGACAACCTTGCCTCAGGCAAGCAACAGGACTCTGACTTGCAGAGCGAGGGCTTCCCCCCAGAGGAGGGAGAGCTGGAGGAGACAGGGCTCGAGGTCTCAGCAGACCCCGATAGACAGTTCTCCAACAAGTACAGGGAACAGATCTACCCCCGGTCATAAAGGCACTCCACCTGCGGGAAAAGAAAGACAAACAGGCCTCCTCAGACTCTTCAGATGAGGAAGAAGGAAGGGAGTATATCCCTCGGTCTAGGGACAGAGACAGAGGGATAGTGCTGGACAGGGTGTATGAAAAGATTATCGAGAGGGAATGGCAATTCCCTAATAAAGCGTGCAGGATGAATAAAACGCAGACAGCCCTCTATTCCCTCATGAAAACCAAAGAGTCCCTCCTTACCATCCCTAAGCAGCGTCACTCGCCAGGAATTCTGTTTTCCTGACCAAAGGAGAATGTTTTCCATGGAACCCCACTGACAAGGGGATAGAGTGCAACTTAAGGAGGAATGTCAAGGAAGTAGCCTCCATTGTGAAAATGGCCACTCTAATGTCCTATTTCCCTAGGGCACTGATGACGTGGATCAAGTGGTTGGATCTCCTCTTGTTGGGGGGGTTCGCCCTCCCATGGTCTCTCAAGTACGGAGTCTGGGTGTGCTCCTCGATTCGCGGCTCAGCCTGGAATCTCAGGTTGCTGCCGTGGCGGGGAGTGCGTTTCGGCAGTTACATCTTGTCCGGTGGCTTCGGCCTTATCTCTCAGACTCTGACCTCGCCACTGTCATCCATGCCTTCATCACCTCAAGGCTGGATTACTGCAACGCGCTTTACGTGGGACTGCCCGAGAAGCTGGTCCGGAGGCTGCAGCTGGTGCAGAATGCTGCGGCCCATCTCCTTACGGAGGCGGGTCGCAGGGAGCACATGACACCAGTGCTCCGGGCTCTGCACTGGTTGCCTATAAAGTACTGGGCCCGGTTCAAGGTGCTGGTTTTAACCTTTAAAGCCCTTCACGGCCTGGGCCCTGCTTATCTGCGGGACTGCCTCACTCCCCATGTGCCCGTGCGACCCTTGAGATCGTCCTTGGGAGCCTTTTTGGAGGTTCCCTGGGCGATGCGGGTGGCCACCGATGTTAGATCTTTTTCGGTGGCCGCCCCGTGCTGTGGAATTAGCTCCCGGAGGAGGCTCAGTTGGCTCCCACTCTCCTGCTGTTTCGGCGTGTAGGTAAGACCTGGCTGTTCCGTCAGGCTTTTGGCGAGGGGTAGGGGTGGGGCGAGGGGTGTGGTTTCCCCCCACATATTGTAATTTTAAATTGTTTTAAATTTGTTTATATTTGAATGTTGTTCGCCGCCCCGGGCTGCCCTGAGGGCAGGAGGGGCAGGATATAAATTTTAAATAAATAAATAAGGTTCTGAATCAGGCGGTCAAGGTGCGGAAGTTCAAAATGGAGACTCTTCAATCCATTTGCATAGCGATTGCACGGGGCGAGTGGCTGACCTCCCTCAACCTAAAGGAAGCTTATCTGCATGTCCCCATTCTCCCCATTCACACGAAGTAGCTCAGGTTTAAGTACACCCGTCAACACTGGCAATACATGGCCCTCCCATTCGGCCTCCCCACCTCTCACAGGACATTCACAAAGGTGCTGATCCCCCTCATTGCAAACTTGCGGATGGAGGGGATCACACTCCACCCATACCTAGACATCCTCATTCGCTCACCAACGTGCGAACCGGCACTGAGGGATGTCAACAGGACCATCACATATTTAGAGGAGCATGGATTCCTAGTCAATTTCAAGAGTCACCTTGTTCCCTCCCAGACCCTAGAACATCTAGTAATGGTTATCAACACCATCACATGCAAACTCTTCCTGACTCAACAGAGACAACAAAAGATATGCCTCTTAATCCACCAAACTTCTAACGCCCGCAAGACCAAACTCAAAATGCTAGTGAGCTTGCTGGGCGCCATGACCTCCTGCCTGGGAATTCTCCATTGGGCAACATTTCATTCCCGGCCGCTTCAGAGGTTCCTGCGCCCATGGCAGGACCTTCTGACCCAGGGAGAGAACCCATGGATCACAGTTCCAACGACACTCAAGAAGTCCTTCAACTGGTGGGCTCATCCGGACAGAGTCAAGCCCAGCTTCCCTCTAGCCAATTCGGTCCGGAGACAGTGACAACAGATGCCAGCTTGTTGAGCTGGGGAGTGCGCTCGCAGGGCAGGATGATGCAAGGTGCATGGTTTCCGTGGGAAAAACGCCATCGCATCAACTGCCTAGAATTGGGGGCGACGTATTTAGCACTACGAGACCTAGCCCCGATCCTACAAGGAAAAGACTTACTGGTATACACAGACAACATGGTGGCGAAAGCCTACATAAACCACCAGAGTTAGGTGATCCTGCAGATAGGAAGGGTCTAGGCCGTATAGAGTGCAGAATACATCTCCTGTATCTTGTTCCTCTCCAGGTTTAGATCCTGGGATGGAGGTGGGTGTAAAGGGGCCTCAATACTCAGTTAGCCAGACAGAAGCCAATCAATTACAATTAGGACAAGTTAAAACTCCTGCTACTTTACTGGCAGAACGTGTTTCTCTGACAGCTCAAACTGTCAAATATCTTTTTATGCAATTCAATTTAATTAGCCTTAAAATGGACAATCTGGTGGCATCTGTCACAACAGGCCAGCAGAGAGTGACTTGTAACGCACAAGTAAAACAGGAAAATGAAAATCAAGATAAGCAAAGATTAATTTGTCAATCACAAGGAAGGCAGAGAAGTAAAGCTCAAGAGGAGTAGTTTTTTTTGTAGTAGATCAATTTAATAAATCAGTAGAAGGTGGGACGACCCTGCTCATGTTAGTAACGGAATACCCCTTTGGAGATTGCCAAACACTTACGAGTAATATTGGGTCTACCGATCACTAGAGGCGATATTAAGAGAATTGATCATCTTTATCACGTAAAAGGACATTGGAGGTTTATTTTGCAGTTGGGACCAGCTCAGCAGCTCGTATAATGGAGAAGGAAAAAAGGTTGAATGACAGGGCTGTATACCCAACAAGGGGTGTGTGGTGTTTTTTTTCTTCCAAATACTACAGTATTTCCCTATGCTTCCCTTTGGGGTAGGAAGTACTGATAATGTTTATGGGAATAAAATAGGATGGCCAAAGAAGGCCACCCAAAAATACACGGCAACATTCCCCAAACAAAAAGGGAAGAGATTATGTTCCATTGATGAAGAGCAATATCAGGAAATTCCCAGATGTAATTGACCTTATTTCCTTTGAGGAAATGTAGAATTCAGGGGGAAGCAGGTGAGAATGACTCATCAAGGTGGTTACCTGAAGAAAATAAAACGCTGGCAGTTTATAACAATCTTCTTTTGGAAGGACGAAACCACTTAAAAGAATATGTGATTTGTATGATAAGCTGAAAGCACTCAAGGAAAAATCACATCTGGTTCCTTCAGAACCTCAGATTAAACTAAGTTCTCAGTTAGGAAAATCATCCACTCAGTTTCTGACAATTGATGGAACTGTGGCTCAGCTGGTAATTTTTACAGGGAGGAATGATTTACATAAACCACTTTTGGGAGGGGAAGATTGGCTAAAGGCTAGATTTCTGTATGAAGAAGAAATTGCTGAACAGCCTCCTGTGCAGGATTCTATTAGACAGAAACTTGATAAATTGCAAAGTTGGATTCAAGCAGAAGACTTAAGGTGTGTAAACGGAATTGATAGAGAATTGGTAGTGGGGGCAGCACAGATGGGTGCAGATATTTCATCTAGTATCCCACAGTCAAGAAAGAAAGGGATAGAGGAACAGGTTCCCAGACTGAAGAGGTTGGTGATTGTTTAAATGGAGATAATGGGGTAATGCAGGAATTGTCTGGTGCATTTAGTAAGACAATAGTGCCCTATTCTGGAACAAATATAGAAGACCTTGACAGTGGACAAGACTGACTCATCTCGGAGAAGGAATTAGGAATGGTTCATTCTTGTCTTTTTTGGAATATTGCTGGTTTGTTGAGTAAGTTGGGGGATTCTGATCTGCTCTGCTGTCTTCTTTGGTAAATTATGATGTAATTTTTATTCAGGGAACATGGTGCAAAGACCCCTTTTTCTTGAATGGGTATGTATGTTTTAATTTGCTAGGGAAGACTCTAACAAATTAAGGCCTTCCATGAGCTTTTTTGATTGCTGCTGCACACTGGACTGAGGATTTCAGTGTATTGTCCACAATCACTCCCGGATCCTTTTCCTGAGTGGTAACTCCTAACTTAGTACCCAGCATTGTGTACTCATAGTTTGGATTATTTTCCCCTACGTGCATCACTTTGCACTTGTCCACACTAAATCTCATCTGCCATTTAGATGGCCAGGCACCCAGTCTCGTAAGATCCTGTTGCAGTTCTTCACAGTCTGCTCGTGTTTTAACTACCTTGAATAACTTTGTGTCATCTGCAAATTTGATCACTTCACTTTTAATGCCCTTTTCCAGATCATTAATTAATACATTAAACAGCACAGGTCCCAATACAGATCCATGAGGCACACCACACATCTCTCCATTGTGAAAACTGGATCATTCAGTCCTACTCTTTGCTTCCTATCCTTTAACCAGTTACCTATCCATAGTAAGAAACTACCTCCTATCCCATGACTTTTTAATTTTCTCAAGAGTCTTTTATGTGGGACCTTATCAAATGCTTTCTGAAAATCCTGGTAAGCTATAACTACTGGGTCTCCCAGGTCCCCCTTGTCCACAATCTTATTTTCACCCTCAAAGAATTCCAACAGATTAGTGAGTCATGACTTTACCTTTGCTAAATCCATGTTGACTCTTCCCCATTAAGCCATGTTTATCAACATGACCAGCGATTCTGTTCTTAATGAGTTTCCACCATTTTGCCCGGCAAAGACGTCAAGCTTACTGGTCTGTAGCTTCCAGGATCGCCTCTGGATCCCTTTTTAAATATTGGGGTTACATTTGCCACCCTCCAGTCTTCAGATACAGTTGCAGATTCTAGCGATAGGTTACAAATTACTAACAGTAGATCTGCATATTCATATTTGAGTTCCTTCAGAACTCTGGGGTGAATACCATCTGGTTCTGGTGATTTGTTAGTATTGAGTTTGTCAATTTGCTCTAGGACCTCCTCCAGAATCACATTGACTTGTGACAGTTCTTCCAATTCATCACTTACAAAGTAAGGTTCAGGCGTGGGTATCTCCCCAACATCCTCTGCAGTGAAAACCAAAGGAAAGAACTCATTCATCTTCTCTGCAATGTCCTTTTCAAGAGGGTGTTTTTTAAATAGTCTCCACACTGCCTGTAGACATTTAATTCTTGCAACTGCTCCTTTAAGTTTCCCCCTAACTAGTTTCCTCATTTTTACATAGTTTCCCTTTCTAAAGTTATATGTTACTGCAGTTATTTTATTTGGAATTTTCCCTCCTGTATGTTAAATTTGATTATATTATGATCATTATTGCCCAGCGGCTCCAGCATCGTTACATCTCGCACTAAATCCTGCACTCCACTTAGGACTAGATCCAGAGTGGCTCCTTCTCTTGTTGGTTCCAGGACTTGTTGGACTGCTCTCCTTTTAAATTATAAAAACTGTGCACGCTGCTTCCATATTTTATGTGAAATGCTTGTGGAATTCTTGAATTGAAGTCTGAAGGTAGCAAAACTTTTGTCTTTTAAAAAAATAATAATTTAGTATGTATTTTTAAGAGCACATAAATAGAAATCTCTTAAAATCTTGTTTAAGAAGTGGGTTTGTGAAACTAGTGTGTGTTTCCAATGTCCAGCTAAAAGCTTTTTTCTGCTGGTTTGTGCATAGTTTTGGATTGTTAAAAGCTCTAAACCCTTCCAGTTTTCTAACCTTTTGAATACAAAGCAGTACTGACAGTATTTGTGAACTGCATTTGCAGGCTAATAAGAGAAATCTTTTAACTGACATCTGGCACTTTTCCCAGATAGCGTACATTTATTTCAAACCCCATGTTGTGTGGCAAAGTAGGGCTTCCAAAACACTTCCGTATACATGATGATGTAGGCAAAATGTTCTTCAGAATGGCATGATGATGAAGAGCAGTCTCGTTATTGCCAAGTTTTTTTGTTTATTAAGGGACTGGAAGGTTTGATTTGTAGAACTCGGACATTAAACATTTTTTCTATTATTATTATTATTAGTTTATTAATTGCGTAACCCTAAGGTCATTGCATAAACATACACACAAATACAAGCGACAACACGTACAAATAAAACAATAATGAACATACCAGAAAAATAAAAACATATTAAAAGGAAAAAGAGGAGAAACAAACACACACAAGACTCTTCCAAAATTATTATACCAACAACCCTCTTTTGGACACATTAAACATTTTGAATATGTTCTTATGTCTCTTCCCATTGCTGGCGATAGTAATGAATGCAATTTAGCTGGTTCACCTGCTCACAGAAATGAGTGATCTTCATAGTGGAGACGATAGTGAAGCTGCAGTTTACTCATAGGCCCTTTTTACATGGGCCACGGCATTGGGTGTGTGTCTGTGCACGCCTCGATCCACGTGCGCTGTGTGTGGGGAGGTTGTAGACTGACACACGCCCATCTACACCCATACCCACCTGTCCCCATGCACGGAGGTACCTTCATTTTCACCATTGCTTCCATGCATGGGGATGGGTGTACATGCATGTGCACAGGAGTGCGCACCCCCACCCCCGTGGGGTTTACACGGGCGGCACCCACACATGAACTGGGTAAGCAGCAGTAACGAAGGTTGAGTATACAGCTGTCAGTCTGTCACAGTCTGTTTTTAAAGCTTTAAAAGCAAACCTCGGTGGTGTTTCCCCCTCCCCACACCTGTAATCCCCTCATCCCCCACTAAGTACTTTGCCTGACCTTGGAACGCAGCATTTTGGCTTCCTAAATTAAGAAGCCAACCATGTCTATACAGCACCAGGTACATTGCTGGTTCTATAAATACTATAAATAATCGCAAAGGCCAAAATACCACACAAATGTTCCAAACTAGGTCAGACTACTCCAGTAAAGGGCTCCGAATCAACGTGCTTGCCTGAACATTCATGCGTGGGTGCCACCCGTGTAAAAAGGGCCAATGATTGGTTTCCACTGTGGGTGATTTCAGACGTTACGTTTGTCCGAAATCACCACAGTCAACTGCGGGGTGTGTGTGTGTTTGTGTGAACGGAGGTAAACGTCTGCTTGCGCACATCCAGATGTTCACGTCAGTCAACCACCCCCTGCGGTGAACCTAACCACGCTTTGTTCTCCCGCACCACGGTGGCGAACGAAGCGTGGTTAGGGGGAATCCGGAACGCAGTGAAGGAAAAGTAACGTCTGTTACCTTACCTCCACTGTGTTTTGGAGTCCCGGCGGCAGCAGCAGCCAGATAGGCCGCTGTGGCTGCCTGTTTCGGGGAGGGTGGCCGGCCGGCCAGGGAGCGCAGGGGCCGGGGCCGTACGGGCGCACGCTGCGTCGCACGGCTCTGTCCCCTCTGGGGGTGGTTGCAGAACAGACGTTACGGCCGGCAGCATTGACCCTGGGCCGTGGTTCGGCGGTCCCCATGGCTGGGGGCAAAGGGGCGAACGTCTGTTGGCGCACCCCTTCACCCCCGCCCGTAGTCCGAACCACCCCATGGTCTGGGGTCTATGCTGCCGGCCGTAACGTCTGAAATTACCCTGTGTTAATTGCTGCATTTCAAAAAGATGTCTTCTGGGAACTTTTATCGCCTTGCATTCGTTCTGTGTTTTTGTGGAAACAAGAAGTTTCTACTTACCTCCATGCCACTGCAGGTATGGAGAAATGACTTGCCACCATACTCTGAAGAGAAAGGGCTCTTTTGCTTGTTAGAATCTCTCATGCTGTGTTGGAACCCTGGTTATAAAGGCTTTCTGGCCTGTCTTTAAAAGGGAAAGCAGTTTCACTAAGGGAGTGTATGTTCAGGCAAGCAAGTTGCTTCAGAGCCCTTTATGGGAGGGGGAGTGGGGGGTGGGAAACGAAACCAGGTTTTGCTTTTAAAGCTTTAAAAACAGACTCGGACAGACAACTGTATACTCAACCTTTGTTACTGCTGTTTACCCAGTTCCCACCCAGTTCCTTTCATGTTCATATGCCCTTCACTTGATGAGCTGTTTCCTATTGTACCACCTACCCATATGTTTGGCTTAACCTTGTCCTCTCTGTGTTTACCACTACCTATTGTTTGTTTGCTTCCTGCTTCAATACCTATTGTTTATTTGCCTCATATATCTCTATATTTTTACAGCTCTGTTCCTAAATGCCTGGTATTGGTCTCTCTTCCCCCTATCTGACTTTCCCCCCAGATCGGACAATCCCACCCATTACCTTGTCTTGTCCACTTCCACCCATGTCATTCTGTGCCTCCTCATATATACTTGTCCTATATTTGCTCTGTTTACAGATTTGACAGGCTACACTACGTACCTGAGGAAGGCCCTGTGTGGCCAGAAAGCATGCACATTCTTACCAACAGACGTTGGTTCAATAAAAGATACCATTTGAACAACGTTGTCTCCCAAGATTATTTACGCAGGTTTACAACTTAATATTTCAGTAAGGCCTGTTTGCTGCTGGAGGGCACTGTCTTGGACACTTTCCTACCTGACCATCTGCATGTGGGCTGCTTCCCCTTAGCCCCTACAAAAGGGAGCCTTCTGCTTTAGCTGGGAGGATAGGGAAGAATTGGAGATCCAGGTGGGTGTTAGTATGGAGCAGACAAACTGAAATACTTCCAAATTAAACAAAATATACAGTTAGAGGCACCAGGGTATTAAAATGCTTGTGTTTGTATGCTAATGCGAGAAATCTCAGAATTAAAGTACTTTAAGTGAAAACATTGATATAATAGGCATCTCAAAAACATGGTCGAATGTGGAATATCAATGGGACACTGATAGAAATATATAGAAATGACAGAGTTAATTGTACTGCGGGTGGAGTAGCCCTATCTGTTAAAGACAGCATTGTGTCAAGCATGATGAATGACACTAACTCTCCCCTGGAATTGCTATGGATAGAAATTCCATGTTTAACCACAGCAAGTTGGACATGCCCACTGTTTAATCTGGTGGTGGGGTCAAACAGACCCCAATTAAGCCAGAATTAAAGGAAAAAAACACCACCAGGGAGTTTAATTTGAAAAGGACAACAGCTGTCTAGAAAAAAAATATCACACTGTATAAAGATTTTGTGGTGGGAGGATAGGAATAACACAAAAGGCAGCAGGGGTCAGTAATATCCCAAGATGGCCACAATGTTTAACACTACCAGCTACACAGGAATAGCAGCTGAGTTTTCAACTGGAGTGTCAAGTGTTTACCAAGCAATTAGCGATTCTATCTATCTGAGATGGCTCAATGAAGTCTGATATCTGCCTTTAGATAGCAACTTTACCACAAAAAGGTCAATTTAATGTTAATGTTGACTCTTACTGACAAAAGGGTCTCTTAGCAAGTAAATGGAGGTGTCATTAGCACACTTTGTATTCTTAGATGGCTCCACGAAGTCTCCTGATCTGCCTTTAGATAACCACCTTACTGCAAACAGGTTTTAGTGTTAACCCTTACTGACCAAAAAGGTCACTTAGCAAGTAAATGGAGGGGATCCAAATGACTCCATATGGCTGATTGGTAAGTGTTTTTCAAAATGAACTCTGCAAGCCGCTGTGATGGAAAAACAGTGGATGTTTTCAGACATGACGCTAACCCCAGTTTAACCACACTTGAACTTTTCTTATACATGTTGCAGGGCTGTATTGGTGCCCTATGCAGCCCTGCAACATGCATAAGAAAAGTGTAAGTGTGGTTAAACTGGGGTTAGCGTCTGAAAACACCCAGTGTTGTAGGTTCACACCAGTAAGGTTATAACTGCAAAAAAAAAATATACAGCTCAATTTATGTTTGTAAAGTGGTTGTAAAGTGTTTGCAGTGATATTTTTGTACACACAAAAATGTCGTTAATGAAAACAGACACAATGCTATATTTCTTTCTATTTCTGTTTGTTGTGAGAAAAGAGGGGAAGAACAGGTTCTGGTTTAAGCATTTAAAGAAATAGTAAACATTTATTTTTAAGAGCATTTTGGGGGTCTATATTACCTCAGCACCCAAGGCGCATAGTACTTTGTTTCCCATGTACTTCAATTGGAGTGAAACTGACTCCCCCAGCAGCATCAGAATAAAAACCTTAATTTAAAAAAATTACAAGTGGGGAGGGGGCATGAAACACCACAGGGCAATCGAGCCCATTATGGTTGACAAAGTCATTGAGCATGGAGTGGTAGAAGTTTGCTAAAAAAGTTGTATTAACTCTTTGTACCCCTCTCAGGTCCGTTAGACCCCATCTATCGGCCCAGGGTTAAACAGAAACTGGATAGTCGTTGGGCTATATTATCAACCCCTTGACGAAGATGCTGACAGTGATTGTGCAATGCTAAGGGAGATTAGGGAGGCTACAAAACTAGGCAGTGCAATAATTTATTTATTTATTCGATTTATACCCCGCCCCTCCTGAACACAGCTCGGGGCGGCTTCCAACAATAAAAACATAAATATAAAACAATTTAAAACATATACAATATCAATATAAAGAATTAAGAACAGGGCCTGGGATACATTAAAAAAAATAGGGTAGGGGTGATAAAAAAATCCACTAAACCCCCCCCCCCCAAAGGCCTGGGCGAACAGCCAGGTTTTAAACCTTCGCCGGAATATCAAAAGGCTTGGGGCTAGGCGAGCTTCCTCCAGTAGGGGGTTCCAAAGATGTGGCCTGGCCATTGAAAATGCCCTCTCCATTGTGGCCCCCCGTTTAACACGGGGGACTTCCTAGAAGGCACCCCCGGCAGACCAAAGGAGCCGCTCCGGGGCGCGGAGGGCGAGGCGGTCCCTGAGGTATGAGGGACTGAGACCGTGAAGGGCTTTGTAAATCAATACCAACACCTTGAACCTGGCTCAGCACGCTATCGGCAACCAGTGCAGAGCCCGGAGCACAGGTATTATGTGCTCCCGACGACCCGTCCCCGAAAGGAGATGGGCTGCCGCATTCTGCACTAGCTGCAGCCTCCGAACCAGGCACAAGGGAAGCCTCACGTAGAGCGCGTTGCAGTAGTCCAGCCTCGAGGTGACGAAGGCATGGATGAGGGAGGCCAGGTTCAGGCCGGAGACAAACGGACGCAGCCTCTGCACCAGATGCAACTGGCGAAAGGCAGCCTTTGCGACTGCCTCCACCTGCCGCTCCAGGTGGAGATCTGCGTCCAGCACCACCCCCAGACTCCGGACCTGTTGAGCCATGGGAGGGCGAACCCCCCAATAAGGGGGGCTGACACCTCCCTCGCTCTCCCCACCACCATCCCCTCCATCTTATTGGGGTTGAGCCTCAGTCTGCTCTGCCACATCCATTCCGCCACGGCCTCCAAACACTGGGATAACACAGAGATAGCAGGGTCTGGGGTCTGTTGAAAAAGAGAGGTACAGCTGAGTATCATCAGCATATTGGTGACAACGCACCCCGAACCCTCTCACGACCTCCCTCAGGGGCTGCATATATACATTAAATAATAATGGAGACAGAATGCAACCCTGCGGAACGCCGCATGATAAGGCATGGGGGCAAGATATCTCCTCCCCCAGCACCACCTGCTGGCTTCTCCTCGAGAGGAATGAACGGAACCATTCAAGAACAGTCCCATCCAGACCCCCCAGGTCACGCAACCGTCTCAACAGCAGCCCATGGTCCACAGTATCAAAAGCAGCCGAGAGATCTAGCAGGATGAGAAATGTTGAACATCCTGCATCCATCTCCTGGTGGAGATCGTCGACCAAGGCCACCAACGCCGTCTCGGTGCCATAGCCGGGGCGGAACCCAGATTGAAACGGGTCAAGGAAATTTATCCTGTCTAGATGCGCCTGGAGCTGGATTGCCACCGCCCGCTCAATAACCTTCCCTAAAAAGGGAAGGTTAGAGACAGGTCGGTAACTGGTTAGGGCATCCACGTCTAAAGATGGTTTCTTCAGCAGGGGGCGCACCACAGCCTCCTTGAGACTGGGCGACAACCTCCCCTGCTGCAAAGACACGTTCCGTCCCCAATGTCTCCCTGGAGGCTTTCACCAACCAGGATGGGCATGGATCAAGTTTGCAACAGGTGGCCCTCACAGACCCCAAGACATCTGCCGCATCAGCCGGCGTCACTTCCTGAAACTCCCCCCACAAAGATGGACCAGACGGGGCCTCCCTCACCTCACGCCCTCTCCCTACTGCCCCTGATCCAGCGGCAAAGTCGCTCTGCATCCGAGCGATCTTGTCTGCGAAGTAGGTGACAAACTCCTCACAGCGGGCCTGGGACAAGTCCCCGTCCAGGTGGAGCGAGGCTGGACTAACGAACCCCCGCATCGCCCGAAACAGCTCCGCCGGACGTGACTTTGCAGACGCTATGAGGACAGCAAAGAACTCCTTCCTCGCTGCCCTCACAGCTTCAACATAGGACCGCAAATGGGGGATTTTAACTACCTCCACATTGACTGGGAAAACATCTCCTTGGGTTGTGTTGCAGAAACAAAATTCCTAAATGCTATAAATGACTGCTTCCTGGAGCAGCTTGTCTTGGAACCCACAAGAGGAGAAGCTATTTTAGATCTTGTCCTAACTGGAGCAGAGGGTCTAGTGGAAGAAGTAACAGTGGCAGAGCTATAGTGAAAACGATATAATTGGACACAGCATGCTATTAGGAAAGATATTACCTAATAAGTCTGCCACAAGGGTGTTTATCTTCAAGAAGGGGAACTATGCAAAGATGAGGAAGTTTAGAGGAAACAAAGGGAAAGTAATTTGGGTCAAAGGTTTGCAAGAGACATGGAGTCTATTGAAAACTACTATCTTAGACACCCAGATTAAATGTATACCACAAATCAAAACAGGCAGGAAGAGAACCAAACAAATGCCTTCATTAATGAATGGTAACATTTAAGGAGGCTATCGGAATAAAAAAAAATATCCTTCAAAAAATGGAAAAATATTCCAAATGAGGTATATTGGAATGACCATAGACATTGGCAGAGAAATTGTAAAACCAAGGGTAATGAAAGAACTCAAATTTGAAATTGCTGAACAGCTATCAGTAGTATGCAATTTATCGCTAAAATCTTACTTTGTGCCTGAAGATTAGACTACTGTAATGCACTCTACGTGGGGCTACCTATGGTGACGGCTCAGAAGCTGCAGCTGGTGCAGAATGCGGCAGCCCGGCTCCTGGTGCGGTTGGGCTGCCGAGAGCACATTACACCAGTGCTCTGAGCTCTGCGCTGGCTGCCGATAGTCTTCCGGGCCCAATTCAGAGTGTTGGTTTTGACCTATAAAGCCTTACATGGTCTGGGCCCTGCCTATTTGCGAGACCGCCTCATTCCTCGGGTTCTGGACGGCCCCTACAGTCATCTGGGGGCGCCCTGTTGGAGGTCCCTCGGGTTTCCCAGGGGGGCATGCAAGACAGGGCGTTCTAGGTGGCTGCACTGTGCCTTTGGAACTCCCTCTCAGTAGGGGCCCGTGTGGCCCTTGACCTCCCAATTTTCCGTAGGAATTGTAAGACCTGGCTGTTCTGCCAGGCGTTTGGCGAGGGTGGGGGTGGTATGGTTTTTTTTTTGTCATTTTAATCGTTTTTAGTATTTAATGTTTTACATATTTTATTGTATTTTTATTGATGACTTTGTTAGCTGCCCCGGGCTGCCAGTGGCAGGAGGGGCGGGTTATTATTATTATTATTATTATTATTATTATTATTATTTTATTATTTTATTATAAAAATTTATATAGCGCCAGCCATGTACCTGGGTGCTGTACAGAACATAGAAATAGATGCGGTCCCTGCCTGTGGCTTACAATCTAAAAGACAAGGAGGGGGAGACGGGAGAAGACAAGCAAACATTCAGGCGGATGCGAAGTCTCAGATGCGTGTGCTTGGCTTGGCTACAATCAGGTTGGTTGCAGCAGTCTGCAGAGGAGGGCAGACAGTAAGTATATGGGGAATGACTAGCAGGCATTGGGAAAGGCGGCGAGGAAAAAGTGGGTCTTGAGGAGGGATTTGAAGGAGCGGAGGGAGGGGGCAAGGCGGATGTGGGTAGGGAGGGAGTTTCAGGCATGGGGGGCAGCGAGGGAGAAGGGAGATGCACTACTGCGAATTGCATTTTTTGACACAGAATCCAGGCCACACAGAAATTTCCCGCAGCATGCAAGCCTGTGATTGGCTTGCATGTCATGATGTCACCTCAGTCACTGCACACAATCCAATCAGAGGCTTGCATGTGATGCTTGATGGGTGACATCATCTCCAGTCAGAGACTTGCGTACCATGATGTCTCCCAGCTTGTGCCCGCTGGGTCTCCTGCTGTTGAGCAGGGGTTTTCCCACTGCTGAGCAGGCTGGGGTAAGTTGCCCATGGGCCAGAGCAGAAGGGGCGGTGAACAGCAGTTGGGAAACATAGGCATCGCAGGCAGTAGTAGGAACCCCCAGCACTCTGGGCTCCTGCTGCTGCAAGCGAGGGGAGGAGGGAGGGACGGACGCTGAGGGTGTGGGGGGCAACTCACCCAACTTACCCTGACTCACTCAGCAGTGGGGAAACCCCTTCCTGGCACAGCAGGCGGTGACAGCAGGAGTCCTGAGCACTGGAGGCTCCTGCTGCTGCTGCCTGTTGCACCAGGAGTGGGTTTCCCCACTGCCAAGTAGGCATGGGCAAGTTGGCCATTGGCCAGGGAGCAGCGGGTGGGCAACCTGACCAACTCATCCCAGCCTGCTTGAGAGTAGAGACACACCCACCCACCCTGCGTGTGCAGGGTGCGAGAGCGGGGAAGAGGCTTTCAGACTCATGGAATTTAAAAAAAAATTCCACAGGAGAATTGGGGCCCTGGATAGAATAAAACTAGAAAAGGTTCAGAGAGAGAGTAACAAGGCTGGATCTAATTCCATATGAAGAAATGCTCAACAGGTTGGGGCTGTCTAGCTTGGAGAAGAGATTATTAAGGGGAGTAAGAAAAGTCGAGTGACACAGAGAAAGTAAATGGGAACTACTGATTGCCCTTTCTCACAATAAGAAAACAAGGGAACACTTGCCATCTGAATGGCAGCAGATTTAAAATGAACAAAAGGAAATACTTTTTCACACAGCAGAGAATACAGTGGTGGAACTTGTTGCCAGAGCAGGCCATGAAAGCCAGCAGCAGCATAACTAGCTTCAGTTGGAAATTAGATAAATTCTTAAGAGGATAGAGACATAAACGCCTACTAGTTGGGGCCTAAACCCCTTGCTATCAGTAGTTGAGAGTGGTTAGCAGGAGTTTGGGTCATTCCTCCATGACCTGTACTTGTACTTCTCTTGAGCTACCAAAGCTGGCCACTGTCAGAGACAGGCTGCTGGGCTAGATGGACTGCTGGTATGGCCAGGTATGGCATTCTTATGTAGAGACAAGGGGAAGAGGAAGGGCCTGTTTGCTGCTGGGGGAAGCTGTTTTAGGCATTCTCCTAACTGACCCTCTGCACCTGGGCTGCCGCCTTCTCAGCCCCTACAAAAGGGAGCCTCCTGCTTGGCTAAAAGGCACCGGCCTTTAAGTAACTGTTAGGTGGCCATAATGACATTGTTTCTTAGCAACTGGTAGTGCCTACTTCTTCCACCTGATAATTTAAGGGGCCATAGAGCATTGGGCCACCAATGTGGCCTTGAAGTGCTGCAAAAATCCCTGGTACATTTAAAAAGTATTTTTGCTTGTTTTTTAATTCCCTCTTTCCTTGTTCTCCCCCTCCGCCCCTGCAGTGCATCGTGGGCCACCTTCAGCAGTTAGTGTTGTCTTCTTTGTTATGTTTTAAGAGCGTGATGAGAGAGCCCTCTGGTGTTGACTGAATGATTAGAGTGACTGTTTGGAGCGGGGTGGCTATGAGAGGGTCCCTCTAGTCCCTGTGCTTTTGTTTTGACTTGCAAAAACCTTCAGGCAGCAGGGTGATAGCTTTCAGCCTGGGTTACCGTTGCTGGAACAAAGTCAGCAATCTTTAAGATAACCACTAGGGTGACAGCCAATTGGAAACATTGGTAGAGGGCACCTCATGCTAGGTTAGGTGCCTTTGGCAACTCTCTTTGGAGCCCATTGAAAATATTTCAAATTGCCACAGGGGAATGGGCATGAGTCCTCTTGCTTGGGAATCTGGATGATCGATGCCAGATCTGCAGCAAATAAAGCCAACCTTCTGTTTGATTACATTACAGGATGTCATCTGGACCTGGCATGCATCACTGAGACTTGGTTGGACAATGATGCGGTCCCTCTTTTGGCACGACTGGTCCCGCCAGGATTCTCAGTGATCCACCAGCCCTGTGAAGGATGTCAAGGTGGGGAGTTGGCTTTGATATTTTAATCTTGTCTGCAGCGCATGAGGTGGCCCACTGTTAAAACAGCAAGTGCTGAAACTTGTGTATCTGCCTTTTGCCACCAGGGGGTTATCTACTGGCTACTTTCAGCTGTTAGAGGGGGCCCTCGATTCCCTGGCGCCTCACTGGTCCCTAGTCATCTCAATGGTAATCTCCCTAGTCAGTGGTCACCTCCCTAGTCATCTCAATGGTCTATACACCACTGTGGTACAATAGCTACCTGGCAGATTTAAAGTGGCTGGGGCTTAGGTTGGAGAGGAGATGGTACAGGAGCCATCTGGAGACCAACCTTCAACTGTAAAAAGAGTTCATGTGGGTATACCGAAGAGCTGTTACTCAGGCCAAGCGGTTGTACTTGTCCTCCAGCATAGACACTACAAGGAATAACTGTTTCAGGTTGTGCACAGCTTGGTGATGTCAGATTGCCTAAACCTGTCTACAGTTTCTTCTATGGAGCACTGTGAAGAATTTGCTTCATTCTTTGCAAAGATTGATGGACTTCGGGTAGGCCGCTCTGGGCCTTTTGCAGTGGAGAGCCATGGGGATTCCGAGGGACTGTGTTCCCCTTGTTGACTTGTACAGGGTTACTGACCAGAAGATCCATGCATTGTTGGGATCATGGAGGCCCACCACCTGCGACTCCAACCCATGACCCACCTGGTTGTTGAAGGCGAGCATGGTGGCGGTTGTACTGTTACGAGCATTTTTTACGCTTCCTTTAGGGAGCGGAGGATGCCGGCCAACCTTAAGTGTGCAGAGGTTCACCCCCTTCTCAAGAAACCATCCCTTGATTCTGGAGTGCATGCCAATTAGTACCTGTTTTCTAAACTCTGTTTTTAAGGGAAGGTGATTGAGAAGGCCATGGTAATACAGCTGTAGCAGCATTTGGACTCCAGTGCCATTCTGGGAAATTTTCAGTCTGTCTTCCAGTCTTCAATTGGGGTAGAGACTGCACTTGTTGGGGGTGCTGAATGATCTATTGCTGATCTTGGATCAAGGACAGCTGGCCAGCTTAGTCATGCCAGACCTTACAACAGCATTCAGTACACTTGACAATGGGTTGCTGCTTCGGCAACTGAGAGATGTCACTGGTGTGACTAGAGCTGCTGGTCAGTGGTTTGAATCATACCTTGGAAGAGCAGAGTCAGTCGATAGAGATGGATGGTTATGCATCATCCCTGAGAGAGTTGAAACATGGCGTCACACAAGGTTCTATCCTCTCACCTATGTTTTGTTGAATGCATACATACAACCTTTCGGAGAGGTTATGGCTAAGTGTGGGGTTGAGTATCATCAGTATGCTGATGAAATGCATCTATATATCTCTTCCCCTGTGAGCCTTGTCCACTTGGCCTCTGCCCTGGAAGAATATCCAAATGATATAGCCAGCTGGATGCATCAAACCTATCTTCTACTCAACCCAGGGAATAGTGAGATGATGCTGGTGCAGAGGGGCAGTCAATATGAGAATACGCTCTCCTCCCTCGGTGTCCTGCGTGTTATGGGGGTCCAGTTGGAGGTTGTGGGCCAAGTAAGGAACTTGGACATTGTCATTTTAGACTGTGCTCTGGGTATTCGATGTGGTTCAAAAATGCTTTTTCCAGATGTGCAATTTGTGTAAGCTACGCCCGTACTGACCTTGTTATAACAACCCATGCCCCTGGTGGTCACGGAACTTTTGTAATTCCCTCTTTTATGGGCTTGCAGCAGTACTGCTTCATCTCTTGCAGCTTGTTCAAAATATAATAATAATAATAATACTTTTATATAGCACCCAACAAAAATATATTTAAAAGTTTTAACAATATAAATCTCTCTCTCTCTCTCGCACACGCGCACACACACACATTCTCACCGTTTAAAACGGTTATTCATTTTTTTAAAAAGAGGTAGGAAAAAAGGAAAGGCAAAGTACATTGAGGGAATCATCAGTGGATTCTAAAAGCATCTAGAGAATAAATATGTTTTCAGGTGCTTTTTAAAGGTGAGGAGGGAGGAACCGAGACTAACATCTAGAGGGAGCGAGTTCCATACTGAGGGACCCACCACACTAAAAGTTTGATCACCCACCGACTTCAGACGGATGGCAGAACTCCCAAACAGCAAGTGGTTCTTTAGTGTAGATACCCACCAGTGTGAGAGTCCAAGAATGCAAAAGCACAGCTGCTTACTGGTTTGGACAACTTTGATCATATTACGCCTGCCCTGCATTGTCTGCCTGTAAAACAGCAGATTGAATTTAAAATTGCACTGCTGGTTTTTAAGGCGCTGAATGGCATAGGGCCTGGCTGTATTCGAGACTCTTAGGACTTCACCCTACTGGCTGTCTGCCCTCAGATGCCACCCTCTGTTTGGGAATCCAGCCATCACGTCTTTAAGTTGGTGGGCGATAGGGCCTTAGTTGTGGCAGGCCCCTCAATGCGGAACTCGCTACCTCCAGATATTCATCTTGTTTCCTCTTCTCACCTTCAAAAAGCACCTGAAAGTTGTTTTGTCTTCCAGGTGCTTTGAGGATCTCCCTTCATGTTTTTTTTTCCCCCCTTTTACCTTCCCCCTTTAAATTGTTTTGAATTGATTTTATACCACAGACAGTTTGGGGTAGCTATGTAGACGGTTTTATTGTGTATTAAATGTTGTAAAGCACTCGAAGCACCATCTGGCAGAGGGGCACTGTATAAATAAAATTACTATTTAAAACATTCTCAATTTTTAAATCAGTACTATTTTCTATAAGGCATGTAAACGGGTACACATTATTGTGTAGTTACGAACTTTAAAAAAAACCAAACTTAAAGCATTTGTGTTTGAGAGAGAATTAATAATTTTTGTTTTTAAGTGGAGGGGGGGAGAGATTGTGCTGGTTACAGGCTTTTTAAATTATTTTTTTTAAACCGTGACCGTTTACCTCTCCAGTTCCATATTTACTAATTTGTTATGGATAACTTCTCTAGACACTATAGATTGACAAGTTTAATAGAATGTGTAATGAAAACAGATCTGAGTTAACTTTCTCCAGTAATTTTTTTTTGTCCTCCATCATCTGAGCCTGAAATATCAATGAAATCCATATTTCAACCCAGTGGCTCCTTTTTACCTAAATGCTGCCAGTGATTGATTGGTTAATAATAATACATTCATAACCAGGTGTGGCACAAAATCATAGCCTCTATCATCATCATAATAAATTATAAATTTGGTGGACAACAAGAATAAAATTTTAAAAAACCCTGAAACGTTACAGCCAATCAGTCATTCGTATCTGAATCCCAAGTCTCGAACATAAGTTTACAACATACAACAAAGACAATATTGATCTATAAAAACTAAATAGTTGTAAAATTGAGAAAAGCCTCACGGATTTCAAAAGCTTTGTGCAAAAACTTGGCTACTACCTGAGACACCTCAAAATATTGATCCACCAGAAGAATTTGGACTAGCTGCCAGTGTCAAGGGATACATCACTGTTGCTATCTCCAACAACACTGAACAAATGAAAAAAACCTCCTTTTCAAGTCAGTTCTTAGATGTTCCTTAAGAGGCCTGATAATGCTGTTGAGTAATTCAAGGCACCACCTTTCCTGAAGACCTGTGACCTGCACTACCCGCAAACTTGCATTGGTTTTGTTGAACTAGTGCATGTCTCTGTGTGGAGACTTTCTTCAGTTTCAGAAATACACACGCACGCACGCACACACGCACACACGCCACACACAGTTTACTTAAATTATGATCTTCGCAGGGCAAGGACTGTCTTCCTCTGCTTGCAGCATTGTACAGCCCTGAGCTTGCAGTTGGAACTGACTGAAGAATTAATAGTCATGTTTGGCAGATCGTCACCTATGAGGAATTTCTTTTAAAAAGAGGCAGTGTGTTAGTGGTTTGAGCATGCCACTTACAGTTGATTACTTTCTACAGCGATTTCAAATTCCTGATGTTTTATAATGATAAAGGCATATCGGTTGTTCCACATATGCTGTTTAAAGAAAGCTGACTCCTTGCAGTGACACAGCTTTGGTTTTCTGCCAAGAAAGCAGGCTTTACTGACAGCTGGACTGTCAAACAACTTTTGCCCTTTTGGGAAGAAGTAATGATACTTATAAAACTCTTTTAAATATTTTTATCAAAAGCACGAAGAACAGTATGACCACTATTTTATTTAATTCAGAAGTTTATTTAATATATGAAATACCTTTTTGTTATACTTGGTAATGAGATTTAATGCTGTGATCGATGTAATGCATCTTGTGGCTCTCAACAACATGAAACTTTTGTTCTTCTTCGAGGATCTCCGCAATTCTCACTAATGGGATTCACTTCCTGAAAACCTCTTGTCAGCAGTTTCCAGGCAGACTAGTCCTGGAAAAATACTAAGAAAGGTGAGGGCTCCGCCTCTCCCTCCCACTGGAGAAAGCGTGGGCTCCACATCGTGCGAGGTCATAAAAGAGTGCGGAGTCCTCGCTGCCTCAGTTCCTTCCAACTGTGCCACGTTGAAAGACCTCTGTGCTTTTGCACCGTCAGTAAAAAGAAATAAAAAAGAAGAAAACAGCGGACTTACTTAGAACTCCATACTAAGTAAGAAGATCTTCTGCGGCTTCGCGCCCCTCGGAAGGGCCCCCCCCAGGGGCTTGTGGCCTTAGACCCACAAAGCATGCCCAAACAGCCGGGCTTCAAGCACTGTACCTCCTGCCCAGCCACGCTCTCCGTGAGCGACCTGCATGCTCTCTGCCTCTCTTGCCTAGGCGAGGGACACAACACGAGGCGCTGCCCTCACTGTGCCAAACTAACTTTGCGCACCAAAAAGACAATAGCCCTGCGGCTGCAGGAACTCTTACTTCGAAGGGCAATTCAGGGCGGTGAAGACGGGCCTCTGACGCTCTCTTCTCTACCGGCCCCGATGGATCTGCCTGCGGTTCTGACCATGCAGTCCCATTCCCTTGCCCACAGGCAGCCAGCGCCAACTCCGGAGCGACGGGTGGTCTCGCCTTCACACTCGGCGACCGTGGGCACCGTCGGTACCGCAGCTCCCCCTGGGACCACAGGTACCACCACAACTGTGGCGGTACCGATTTCAACCAGGGAACGGCACCGGCGTCCTGGAGAAC
Source organism: Sphenodon punctatus (assembly GCA_003113815.1). NCBI lineage: Eukaryota > Metazoa > Chordata > Lepidosauria > Sphenodontia > Sphenodontidae > Sphenodon > Sphenodon punctatus. The sequence goes on from QEPC01010148.1 coordinate 943,485, forward strand.
ATAAAAAGAAAAAGAAGAGGTTGCATAGTGCCGACGAAGCAGCCCAACGCCCTCTGCTAGTGGAGACACTCTTCTCACAACCGGCACCAGGACTTTCAGCATCTCCGACCCTGGCTAGGGTGGAGATACTTCCGGACGCGGAATCCCTTCTCCTCACCCCTGTCCCGGCTGGGACAGAGACATCGGTACCACCGGTGCCATGTGAGGTACCGACGTCCTTGGCAACGTTGACGTCGCCGGGCCCGGCGGCGCTACGTATCTCCCCACAACCTGCAGAGCAACAGGTTTCTGCACGACCGTTGCAGCCCCCCCACGACCGCCATCGATCCCGTTCGGGCTCGCTCTACAGAGATGAGAGGTCTCAGTTTGAGGGGATGCTTAGTTCTGACCTCTAGGGCCGTCCACAGGGGAGACCTACCCGGTCCCCGCGGGACCACCGCTCCCGATCCCCTTGCTCCTGCTGCTCTCCTCACAGAGACTTCCGGTACCACCACGAGGACCTCGACCCGTACCGACGACATGAGAGGTACCAGGACTATGAGCACTGGGAGAGGTACTCTAACTATGAGCATCGGGACCGCCGGTACCACCAGCACCCATCCAGGTCACCTGCCTATTTAGAAGGTGAATTTGGGGCTTTCGACCAGCCCCTCCTCTTTCCCCCGCCCCGGTTTGTACCCCCCGCACCGCCACGAGCTCCACGCACAGCGACAGTCTCTAGAGCCCCTCCGGACTCCCCGGAAATCTCTGCCTCTAGACAGCCGAGCCAACCGCAACCTTCGGCACCGGCGGTACCAGCGGTACCAGTGATGCCCCCGACGGGTCTATGGGTTCCGGGACGCCCCTCGTTGGCTAGCTTCCTGCCACAACCAAGGTCAGACCCATTGAGAGCCGCGTCTCTCCTTGACTCTTTGCTGCAACCGCCAACGAACCTACCTCCTCCGGTAGGTTCCCAGTGCAGCAGGCGATCCCAGTGCAGCAGGATCAGGACAGGTCCTCTGATGACGCCCCCTCGGTGTCCTCCTCATCGTTGCAAGACGAGGATGAGACGATATCTCCACCACCTCCTGACGCCATATGATTCCTCTTTGTTTCTGTTCACTGAGGACACCAAGGCATTCGAGAGTATGCTTAAGAGATTGACCTCGGCTCTCCCTAATCTGCCGACCAAGGTCGTCAAAAAATCGCAGTCCAGCCTGGTCTTTGGCATCCTTGGGTCTGGAGACTCTGGCCAGATCATGCTCCCTATTCTGGAACAGTTGCTAGAGCCCTCTGTATCCGTTTGGGCCAAGCCAAACCAGCTTCCGCCTTACCCACTAACAACTTGGCGGACTCCCTATATGCCATCCCTAGGGAAGGGGCAGAGATGTTCTATAAGCACCCTATTCTGAACTCCCTGGTCATAGCCGCAGCTTCTTTGAAGTCCAGGGTGGGGGGGCTACAAACATCTCCTGCTGACAAGGAAGGACGGCGCCTGGATGTTCTGGGTCGCAAAATGTTCTCCTCGGACACCCCTCTCCCTCCGAGCCGCCAACTATGGATCCGCCTTATGCGGGTACCAAGATTGGCTCTGGGCTCAACTGAGCAGAGCCACCGACCCTGCCCAAATCCTTGCCCTGCAGCAGGAAGGCATGCAGATAGCTAGGTTCCAGCTCACGTCAAACCTGCATATAGCTGACGCCAACATCAGAGGCATGGCCTCTGCCATCACCTTAAGACGCCATGCCTGGTTGCGCTCCACCTCTCTAGCCCCTGAAAACAAGACCCGTATCGAGGACCTACCCTTCGATGGGAATGGTCTTTTCGCTGAGTCCACTGATGAGACTCTAAAGAAAATTAAAGAGATGTGCCAAACGGCCAGATCAACGGGGGTTATTCGTTTTATACGAAAAAAGCCTTTCTTCTCCTCTTCCTTCTCCTACCCCTACCACCCCTATCAGGCTCGACCTAGGTACCAGACCTCCTTCTCAACTAACAGGAGATTCTCTCCCCAGCACCAACAACAACAGCCCCCCCCAGTCACACAGACGTTTCCAAAAGCAGAGGGGCAGGGGAAAGTCCTCCTCCGCTGGACCACTCCCCAAGCAGCGTTTTTGAGATCACCCAGGTCAAGGGAGCGCTCCCTAACTGCCCCCTCTTCCGCAACCGCCTCCAGCCCTTTTTCCATCTGTGGGCCTCCCTTACCTTGGACCGCTGGGTCAAAGAAATTATTGCCTATGGCTATTGATACAGTTCCTCACCCAGCCGCCCGACGCTCCACTTTCCCCCCTTCGGCCCCCCCCCCCAAACCGCAATTACTACTTGAGAACCAGGAATTGCTCTCTAAGGGGGCTATCGAGGAGGTGCCTCAAAACCAACGCTTCACTGGCTTCTACTCTAACTACTTCCTCGTCCTCAAGAAGGACGAGGGATTTCGACCTATCCTAGACCTTCACCACTTAAACAAATTCATTCGGAGGTTTAGGTTTCGCATGACCTCCCTCCCCATCGTTTACCTAGGCCTCCAAAGGGGTTAATGGTTGACCTCCCTTGACCTGAAGGATGCTTATTTTCATTTCGCAATAAAAACCCCTCACATACATTATTTACGTTTTCTTTTGGCAACCAGCACTACCAATACTCTGTCCTCCCCTTCGGCCTCTCTACCGCCCCCAGGGTGTTCACGAAGTGCGTGGCAGTCATCGCAGCCCATCTCAGAACACTAGGGATCAGAGTCTTCCCGTACTTGGACGACTGGCTCTTTGCTGTAACGTCCCCCACCACTCTCTCAGACCACATTCAGTTGGCCCTGAGGATCCTGCAGGAAGTGGGTTTCATAATAAATTTCAAGAAGTCTCATCTTCTCCCTACGCAACGGCTACAGTTCATAGGGGCTATTCTAGATACAACTCAGACAAGGGCGTTTCTACCAAACAACAGATTCGACGATCTGCTTTCCCTTATTTCATCACTCCACACAAAGCCGAGACGACCAGTCCGCGTCTTTCTCCGCCTCCAGGGACTGATGGCCGCCACAGCGTCAGTCACCCCTTATGCCCACCTGCGTCTTTGGCCCCTTCAGCAGTGGCTTGCTCGCACCTACAACCCCGCCAGCCAACCCCTCTCGATGCACATAACCATTCCTCGGGAGGTCAGCCTCTCCCTCACCTGGTGGACAAATCCTCAACAGGTGCTTGCAGGTTTGCCCTTCGACCCACCTTCCACTCAGGTGACCATCGCGACAAATGCATCACTCACGGGATGGGGCGCTCACACCGACGACCTTCAAGTACATGGCCGATGGTCGCAGGAAGAGACACGGATACGGATGCATATCAATCTCCTAGACCTTTGAGCTATCCGATGGGCACTCGTTGCTCTCCTCCACTACATCAAGGAACACAACGTTCTCATTCTAACCGACAATACCACAGCGATGTGGTACATAAACAAGCGGGGGGGGGGGCAGATCCACTCGCCTCTCTCTCAAGGCTCAGGCCATTTGGGACTGGTCCATTCAACATCACATTCATCTCCAAGCAGTACACCTGGCAGGAGAGGACAACACTCTAGCAGACCACCTCAGCCGAAAAGCGTCCGAGCATCACGAGTGGGCCATCAACGACAATGTCCTATCAGGTATCTTCCAGGGATGGGGTACCCCCTCCATCGACCTGTTCACCTCTGGAGCGAATTCGAAGCTTCCAAGGTTTTGAAGCAGAGCGGGCCTCGCTCCGGACTCAATATCAGACGCCTTCGCCATTTCCTGGAACGGGCCCTTGCTATATGCGTTTCCGCCCACCCCGCTGATCTACAGAGTTCTGCACAAAATTCAGTCGGATCAGGCACACACAATTCTGATCGCCACGGCATAGCCCCACCAACCGTGGTATCAAACTCTCCGGGCCATCGCCAGCGACGTAGTCCCTCTCCCCAGCACTCCGGATCTCCTATCCAAGGACGAGGGATCAATTTTGCACCACGACCTACAGTCGCTCCACCTCTCCGCCTGGTTGATCAGGCTGTAATTCAGGACGCTTCTCTGAGGTGACTGCAATCCTACTCAATGCAAGACGTCCCTCTACACGTGCCTGCTAAGCTGCAAAGTGGAAACGATTTCAGGCATGGTGTACTACCCAACATTACCAACTACAGACCTTGAATATTTATTTATTTATTTATTTATTTTCATAAATTTATACCCCGCCCCTCCTGCCATGCAGCTCGGGCCGGCTTCCAACATTAAAATACAATAAAAACCAGTAAAATTCTCATCAATAATATAAAATATTAAAACAGGACTAAGAAACAATATAAACCAAAGTAGGTGGGGGAGCTAAAAATGCCCTTCCCTACCCACCCTCCCTCCCAAAGGCCTGGGCGAACAGCCAGGTCTTACAACTTCGCCGGAATGCTAACAGGCTAGGGGCCAGGCGAGCTTCCTCTGGAAGGGAGTTCCAAAGCCGCGGCCCAACTACCGAGAATGCCCTCTCCATTGTGGCCCCCCGCTTAACGCGGGGGACCTCCAGGAAGGCACCCCCAGCAGACCGCAGGAGCCGCTCTGGGGTGCGGAGAGCAAGGCGGTCCCTGAGGTATGAGGGGCCCAGACCGTGTAGGGCTTTATAGATCATCACCAACATCTTGAACTTGGCTCGGCACGCTATCGGCAGCCAGTGCAGAGCTCGGAGCACAGGTGTAATATGCTCCCGACGGCCCGTCCCCGTAAGAAGACGGGCCGCCGCATTCTGCACTAGCTGCAGCCTCCGAACCAAGAACAAGGGAAGCCCCACGTAGAGCGCGTTACAGTAGTCGAGCCTCGAGGTGACGAAGGCATGGATGAGGGAGGCCAGGTCCGGGCCAGAGACATACGGACGCAGCCTACGTACCAGATAAAGCTGGCGGAAGGCAGCCTTAGCGACTGCCTCCACCTGCCGCTCCAGCCGCAGGTCTGCGTCCAATATGACCCCCAGACTCCGGACCTGCTGAGCTACAGGGGGGCAAACCCCCCCAACCAGGGGGGCCACCACCCCCTTCGCCCTCCCCACCACCATCACCTCCGTCTTATCTGGGTTGAGCTTCAGTCTGCTCCGCCGCATCCAATCCGCCACGGCCTCCAAACATTGGGATAGCACCGAGACAGCAGGGTCTGGGTCAGTAGAAAACGAGAGGTACAGCTGAGTATCATCAGCATACTGGTGACATCGCACCCCGAACCCTCTCACGACCTCCCCCAAGGGCTGCATATAGATGTTAAATAATAATGGAGACAAGATCGATCCCTGCGGAACGCCACACGGTAAGGCGCGGGGGCTCGATGTTTCCTCCCCCAACACCACCCGCTGGCTCCTCCCCGAGAGGAATGAACGGAACCATTCAAGAACAGTCCCGTCCAGACCCCCCCGGTCACGCAGTCGTCTCAACAGCAGCCCATGGTCCACGGTGTCAAAAGCGGCCGAGAGATCGAGCAGGATGAGAAATGTCGAACATCCCGCATCCATCTCCCGGCGGAGGTCGTCCACCAAGGCCACCAACGCCGTCTCGGTGCCATAGCCGGGGCGGAACCCAGATTGAAACGGGTCAAGGAGCCCGATATTATCTAGATGACCCTGGAGCTGGAGCGCCACTGCCCGCTCAATAACCTTCCCTAAAAAGGGAAGGTTAGAGACAGGTCGGTAGCTGGCGAGCGCGTCTACGTCCAACGATGGTTTTTTCAGCAGGGGGCGCACCACAGCCTCTTTTAAGCAAGGCGACAACCTCCCCTGCCGAAGGGACGCATTCACCACCCTCGCCAGCACCGTCCCCAACGTCTCCCCGGAAGCTTTTATTAACCAGGACGGGCATGGATCTAGTTGACAACACGTGGCCCTCACAGACCCCAGGACATCCACCACATCGGCTGGCGTCACTTCCTGAAACTCACCCCATAAAGATGGACCAGACGGACCCTCCGCCCCCCCGCGCTCTTCCCCTACTGCTATCAACCCAGCGTCGAAATCGGCCTGAATCCGAGCGATCTTGTCTGCGAAGTAGATGACAAACTCCTCACAGCGGGCCCGGGACAAGTCCCCATCCAGGCGGAGGGAGGCCGGACTAACCAGCCCCCGCACCACCCGAAACAGCTCCGCTGGACGCGACTTCGCAGACGCTATGAGGACGGCGAGGAATTCCTTCCTCGCCGTCCTCACAGCCTCCACATAGGACCGCAAATGGGCCCTATGGAGAAGACGATCGGAGACAGACCGAGTCCGACGCCAGCGTCGCTCTAGCCTCCTGCCCACACGCTTCATACACCGCAGCCCCTCAGTAAACCAAGGGGTCCTGCGGTGACGAGACCGAGGCAGAAGGCGCCTCGGAGCCACCCTGTCAATGGCCTCCTCCAGCAAGATGTTCCAATGCCGGACCAGCTCATCCACAGAGTGACCGTCCACATCCAGGGTAAGCTCCCTCAGGACCTCCTGGAACCGCTGGGGTTCCATCAGCCTCCGAGGGCGGACCATCCTAACTGGTCCCTTCCCCTTCTGGAGGGGGCGCGCTAAAAGACCGGCCTGAAGGAGGTAATGGTCCGTCCACGACAAGGGCACCGCTGTCACCTCCCCCACAACCGGACCCCCCGCCTCAAGGCCAGAGCCGAAGATCAGGTCGAGGATATGTCCCCCCACGTGGGTCGGGCAGATCACCTCCTGGGACAAGTTCATAGTTGCCATGGCGGCCATGAACTCCCGCTCCGCCCCAACAAGGCCGGCATCGGCGTGGACGTTGAAGTCCCCCAGAACCAAAGTCCTGGGGGAGCCCAACACCACCTCCGAGGCCAGCTCCGCTAGAGCGGTAAGGGATGCCGCCGGGCATGAAGGGGCCCGGTACACCAGCAGCACCCCTAGCTTGCCCCCAGCCAAATCGATCACCACGTGCAGAGCCTCTACACCCACAATCTCCGGCACTGGATACCTCCTAACAGGCCAGTCTTCCCTAAAAACAATAGCTACGCCTCCTCCCCGGCCGCTCATGCGGGGCTGATGCTGCACGGCATACCCAGCTGGAACCAGATCCGCCAAAGTTGGACCGGCCAGATCATCCAGCCAGGTCTCCGTGATGCATGCGAGGTCCACGGCCCCATCCACGATCAAATCGTGGATAATCGGGGCCTTGTTGACCACGGACCTCGCATTCATCAGCACCAGCCCCCCACGCGCGGACCCTGGACCCGGCACCTCCCTCTCCCTCAGCGGGGGAGTGATGACCTGCACACTCCTCAGGCACCTTGGACCCCTAGGGGCCCGTGCCTTCCCACCCCTTGGACCATATCGTCCTCGCCCCAGGATGACACCAATGGCCATGCCCTCCCCTCCGTCCACCGATTCCTGGCCCTTCAGACCTGGGCGTTCGCCCAATAGCCCCCCCCCCCTCCACCCTCCCTAAAAACCTCCCTCCCGGCCATCCTGCTCCCACCAGGGGCCAGTACAGGTCATAACCCCCCCGTTCACCCCTCGGCGTCCCTCTCTCACAGGGACACCGAGCCACCCCCCTCCCCACCAACCCTCCCAGTGCTCCCCCCGCTGCCACCAAGGGGAGTCATGTCTTCCTGTACCTTTTACATCTGCACAGTTTTTGAGCCTTTCCGTTCTTTCCCTCAAGGTGCACGTCGCCGCACTTTCCTCCCGCCTCCATCCGTTCGGCACTGAGACCCTGTTCTCTCACCCTTTCATGAGATCCTTCTGGAGAGGCCTAGTTAATTCCTTTCCGCATGTCTCCCACCCCACCCAACCATGGGATCTCAACCTAACCAGGTTAATGAGACCTCCCTTTGAGCCCTTGGCATCATGCTCGCTTGAGAACCTCTCGATCAAGACTTCTTTTCTCCTGGCCATCACATCTGCTCAGAGAGTTTCTGAATTATCCGCCCTCCGGGCCTCTCCTCCTTACATCATTTTCCACCTAGATAGGGTAGATCTCAGAACGGACCCCTCCTTTGTCCCAAAGATTGTCTCCCCTTTCCACTTAAACCAGATCATCTCCCTTCCGGTGTTTTTTCCTAAACCTCACACTTCTAGTTTGGATCGTGTACTTCATTCCCTGGACGTCAGGCGGGCGCTCTCGTTTTATCTTTCCCGCACCCGCCCTTTCAGAGCCTCGGATGCCCTTTTCGTATCCTATGGTGGCCAACGCATAGGAGTCCGCGTAACGTCTCAGAGACTCGCTAAGTGGATCCTACTCTGCATTCGGAGATGCTATGAGCAAGTGGGCAAAATTCCCCTGGATCACCTTCGAGCTCACTCGACCAGGGCAGTCGCTTCTTCGATTGCTAACCTTCGTGGAGTCCCCATTCAGGACATATGTAGAGCTGCCACTTGGGCCTCAGTGCACTCCTTCACGAAGCACTACTCACTGGTTTTGGCAGCCACCACAGATTCCGGCTTTGGCAGAGCTGTACTACACGCCGTACTCAATTGACAGCCTCGACACCCTCCTCCAAGGTATGTCTTCTCTGCTACTTACTCTCCCATTAGTGAGAATCGCGGAGATCCTCAAAGAAGAAATAGAGGTTACTTACCAGTAACTCTGTTCTTCGAGAGCTCTGCGAATTCTCACGACCCGCCCGACCTTCCCCTCTATCTCGGAGACATCTGTCTTCCTGGGACGGGGTTGGAAGGAACTGAGGCGGCGAGGGCTCCGCCCCTTTTATAACCTCCCGCTCTCATGCGATGTGGAGCCCGCGCTTTCTCCAGCGGGAGGGAGGGGTGGAGCCCTCACCTTTCTTAGTATTTTTCCAGGATTATTCTGCCTGGAAACTGCTGACAAGAGGTTTTCCGGTACCTGCGGAGCAGGAAGTGAATCCCATTAGTGAGAATTCACGGAGCTCTCTCGAAGAACAGTTACTGGTAAGTAGCCTCTTATTTATTGGGCTTTCCAGTTCAGGAACTTTGCCCACCTCTGGCATATATGATCACAAAATGCCACCCTCCGAGTAAAAGTAAACATCACACAATTGATTTTTTTTTTTTTTTTTTAAATTGTAAGCTGCTCCGAGTCACCTTCGCGTGAGGTAAAATATTATATATATAAAATAATAATTTTTGATGGTTCATGAAAATATGCTCAGGTTAGGAACATGAATTGAGAAATTTTGCCTTTGAGTTAGGGATGGTTCATAAATCTATCCAGTTAGGTGTCTAATACCCTATGAATATATCTAATATCCTATGAATTACCTAAGCTTAGTTTTGAATGCCCAAAGTGAAGTGCTTTTAAAACTGATTTTCTGAAATGCCAAGTATCCAGATATCCCACTAACTGACTTTATTGGAAATTCTGGGTGCTTGACATCCAAACAATTTATTTAGATGCGTAAATTATTAAAGGGTTCAAGTGATGCATGGGATGCCAACCGAAGATGCCTGACTGCACACATCCACTGCTGCTTCTGTATTGGTGCTAGACATAACATAGACATCTGTGTCATCCGTTGTGCCTTCATACAAGGAAAAATGGAGCCTGTTGCTTGACTGAGAATCTGACAATGAAAACTATATTCTCTCTCAAAAAGGCATCTTGCACCTAGGCCCTGGACAGTTCCCAGCAGCATAGACGGGAACCATTTCCGCCAGACATCAGCACCACCCATACCCCCATATGGGAGAAGCCTACCCCTCATCCCTCTGGCACTCTCACCTGTGCATCACAAACATCAAAGCCCTTGGCACCAGCCAGCATGGTGCAAGGAGTCTCCCTGTACAGCAGGGGTACACATCATATGGTGGCCGTATGCGGCACACCTATACATTTTTTGAGGCCCACTTTCAAATGAAACTCTGTTCGTTGTGTGCAGCCCATGGAGCTGTCGGACTGTTGCTGGCTCTGCTTGGACCGAGAGTGGAGGCTTTGGGTTGCGCCGGTGGGTGGAGCCGGCAGCAGCTGCTTTGCTGGGAGCCGGGCTACTGCCCTTCTCTGGGTTGGCCTGGATGCGGGTGCTCTCGGCGCTGTTGGTCAGCTTGTGCCTGGCCCTGCTCTTGCTGGTCCCACTGGAGTTGCTTCAAAAGCGGCTCCTCAGCAGCTGAGCAGGAGCAGGCACGCTGGGTGCAGGCAGTGCGGGACCGCAGTCAGGACACCTATCTGCTCTGCAAGCTGTTGCTGGGGCCAACACCGCACTTGATGGCTGACTCTGAGGGAGTATAGCAGCAGCAGTGGCGCCAGTAGTGGATTGCAGGTGGCAGCGAGAGCCCAGAGCAGAGATGAGGTGAGTGGGGCTGAATTGAGGGAGGGAGGTGGCCTAGAACCCACGGGTGGTGGGACTGAATTGGGTGCACTGCCTGCAGCACAGGCCTCCTTCACCCAGTGGGGGTGCTGAGGACCAGCGGTTGGTGCTTGGTTTGTCCCTGCACACACTCCATGTTTGTTTGACCGGGGAGGGGATGCCACCTTTGCCGTGCATGTGGCTTGAGGTTCTGTTCCCCACCACACACTGTATTTTTATGTTGGTGTGTGTGTGCCAGCGTTGCCTTGCCATGTGATGTGCTTGGTTTGCTTCTGCACATTCTGTATTTTTATGTTGGGGTGTGTGTGCCAGCTTTTCATTGCCATCTCTGAAGTACAGTTTAGACAGGCTTATAGCTGAAATTCTTTGGTGCACAGGACTTTACACTGGTGCTCCGGGCTCTGCACTGGCTACCTATAGTCTTCCGGGCCCGATTCAAGGTATTGTTTTTGACCTATAAAGCCTACCTATGGTGACGGTCCGGAGACTGCAGCTAGTGCAGAATGCAGCAACCCGTCTCCTTATGGGGATGGGTCGCCATGAGCACATTACACTGGTGCTCCGGGCTCTGCACTGGCTGTCTATAGTCTTCTGGGCCTAATTCAAGGTATTGGTTTTGACCTATAAAGCCCTATACGGCTGTGGTCCGACACTCTGGAGCAGCCGCTGCAGTCTGCTGTGAGCACCCTTCTTGAGGTCCCCGTGTGGCCCGGGGGGCCACTATGGAGAGGGTATTCTCGGTGGCTGCACCTAGGCTGTGGAAATCCCTCCCGGTGGAGTCCCGGATGGCCCTGGATCTCCCCTTCTTCCATTGTATGTGTAAAACCTGGCTATTCCGTCTGACTTTTGGTGAGGGAGGTGGGGGGGAAGTGGGTTAGGGAAGGGAGGAGGGTTTGTTGTTCAGTGCTTTCCTTTTTAATGTGTTTGTTTTAATTGTGTTACTTTTAGCTTTTTCTGTGTTGTAAGCCGCACTGAGCTGCCTGAAGCAGGAGGGACGGCATAAAAATGTTCTAATAAATAAATATATTGTTCCTGAGCACAGGAAGCTTCTCCGTTTTGCAGTAGAAGGGTTCCTCTATTTATTTATTGTATTGAACTTTCCATGGCACCTAGAGTTTTTACCAAATGCCTGGTACCAGTGGCTGCCTACTTCAAGCGCTTAGGGAATTTTTGTGTTCTGATATCTTGATGATTGTGTCAGGGCGTGCACGAGGCGCTCAGGGGAGAGGTGGAACATGACCTTAAGATCAAAATCTGCCCAGGAGCTGGTGCCAATGATTATTACTGGGGTAAGAGGAAGGCCCCATGGTCAGGAGAAACAGGGCTTGATGTCCCAAGGGGGACAGGCGAAGTTAGAGGAGACCACTAGAGTCCCAAGGAGAGGTGAGAGGGAAAGCGATCACAACCCAGCGGAACAGAAGTTAGAACCTGGGGAAAAGGAGTTCACACTGTATAGAGAATTGCTAAGAGGAATCCAGCTAATACAGGAGGATTGCACACACAGGGACTACTTGGGAATAGGGACGGACTTCACACCACAGGGGAAAGGCACAAACGACAAGAATCCAGGAAGAGCTTACACAAGAACAGCAGAAAGCTGTGGCTAGAGAGGCTGACTGTAGCTTCCAGAAGGAACAGTTAACCAGCCCTGAGGTGTTGCAACCCCAGGGCTTATATAGGGTACAGGGGTGGGGTGGCTGACTGTACCCCCACTTAGCCAATTAACCTTTTTCACCCTATTCCTTAAGTTCCTGGGAAAGCTGTCTGGACTTTTCTTCTGTCTCTTGGCTGCTTGCAAATGGATGGAGCAGCGCAAACCCCTCAAGCACCTGGAGGTGAGGATTTGAGGGGGGCACTGGAACGGAGGAGTCCTCTTGGGGGGCAGTTTACTGACAGATTGGTTCAAGGCCAATTCAGAGGATTTATGTGATATCTTACAAGGGTTAGGGATCCTCATAAATTGGGACAAGTCCTTCCCACTCAGATCAAATTTATTAGGGCTGTATTTGACTCTGTGATAGCAAGAACTCAGACTCCATGGGACCATATAACAGCTGTTAAGAACTGGGTCAGTTAATTTTTGCTAACCCTGTTCAGCCATATTATTTATTTTCCAGACTGTTGGGACTTGAGACCTCCACTACCCAGAATCTGCCTCATAGCTGAGGTTTTGTCCCCTCCAGTTGTGACTAGTAAGAGGTCTGGAGAACCCTCTGACGTGCTGGTAATGTGGCAATATTGCAGATAAAGAGTCCTCTCTCCTGTAATCATACACCTGGCAAAAGAAGAGATCAGAGACAGATGCACTCAGCAGAGCTGGTGCAGTAACACAAAAGTGGACTCTGAAAGACCCAGTCTTTACCTTCCTGACTGACAGATGGGGGTGCTTGTGATGGACTTGTTTGCCACCTCAGAGAACGCCAAAAGGAAACTTTTCTGTTCTTGGGTGGGGTGGGGCGGGGCAGGGGTTCATTAAAGGACTCTGTTGACCCATTGGCTGGTGGGGCTATTGTACACCTTTTCTCTGGTGTCCATCATCCCCAGGCTGTTGTCGAAACTCAGAGGGTGGACGTGATAGTATCAGACTGGCCTCAAATTTCTGATATTCGAACCTTCTGGATTTCTCCACCTTGTCAAGGATTCACCTTTCCTAGGACCCAGACCTGCTGACACAGAATGAGGGGTGGCTTCACCATCCATATTTGGGCTCCCTCCACCTATCAGGCCGGAGGATTTCATGTTAAATGTCTCTGAAAAAATGTGTTCTTTCAGTATTCAAAATGTGCGCTTGGTCAGTAGAAAGGCCTCTTTCATGTTTTATTAAATGGGTTTCTGTTAAGGGGGCACTGCCTGTTTATGCTAGGATACCCTTGGTTTTTGATTCCCCCTACATCCCTCCAAGCACCTTATCTCTCCTTTTGTGAAGGTTCATGTGGCTATGTTATCAGCTATGAAACGCTTTTAAAGGAGAAACCTATCCAGTAGCATGATGATAGCATCAACTGCCCACATGTCTGATAGTTTTGGTATCACAAGCTGCTGTGTTTGGATTGTAGTTCAAAATCCTGGTGGTGTGGCCATGGCAGCTTAACGTTGAACATGCAGGCGGCCCTGTGTTCGTTGATGCTGCAGCCAGTGCAGTATTGGCAGATGCTGAGCATGCCATATCCTTCTAGGTTTAGGAACATCAGAGGGTAGGACTGAGCTTTGTGTGCACACCAGACTTGCACTGCGGGGTGTATGAGACATCGTACTATGACCTTTTCATCCCATCATAGTGCATTGAGTCTCGTTCTGCTTTGTGGTGAAGGTGGTTTTAGAGGTATCCAGGGTGGGTGCTACTGGAATGCCTGATAAATACAGACAAGACCGCACCTTGAATATTGTGTGCAGTTCTGGTCTCCCCTATAGCTGAACTAGAAAAAGCACAGAGAAGGGCAAGAAAAATGATCAAGGGCATGGAAGGGCTCTCGTAGGAGGAGAGGCTTGGTAGGTTGGGGCTCTTCAGCTTGGAGAAGAGACGACTGAGAGGAGATATGATAGAGGTCTATAAAATCATGAGTGGTGTGGAACTAATAAACAAGGAACAGTTATTTACCCTCTCAGCTAGTACTAGAACTAGGGGACACTCCATGAAACTCATGGGTGGCAGGTTGAAAACAAATAAAATATTTTTTCACTCCATGTATAATTGGGTTGTGGAATCTACTGCCAAAGGCTGTGGGTAAGGGCCAATACTATAGCTGAGCTTAAAAGAGGTTTGGACAAGTTTCTGGACGATAGGTCCATTAGCAGCTATTAGCCAGACAGGATCGGGGAACATGACGGGAGCTGGGGGAAAACCACAGGGAATGGATCCCCCATTGTGACCTGTTGGGTGCTTCCCCCAAGCCACCCTGATTGGCCACTGTCGGAGACATGATGCGATGGACCATTGGTCTGACCCAGTATGGCACTACTTATGTTCTTATGTTCAGGGAGTATACGTTATTCTACCTGCTTATGAAAACATGGAAGAACTAAATGCGATGTTATGTCTTAATAATGCTAAAGGATTTGAGTCTTAGAATGAAGAGTTACTTTAATTTTCATTTTGTTTACAAACCCAAGCAAAGCAAAAATATTTTTAGTTTTACTTCTGATACCATGGAAGTATAGAGTAGACTGCTCTCCCCACACACCTGTCATGTGCTTATCAATACAACTCTAGGTGTGGAATTTTTTTTCTAGTTGGTGTACAGCTGGGAAGCATGCTTTGACATTTTTATAGAGCAAAGGATACTGAGGGAACTGAGTTGATCTATAAAGTATTAGACAGCGGGTGTGTAAAATGGTCTGTTCAGTGTCAAGTTGAATACTTGTTTCAAATTCTGAGATTGGGGCCTGCTGATCTGAGGACACTCCTGTTGCTGATAAATTGAAGAGTTGCATCAGGGTGGTTCGCTATCAGGACACTAGCCAGCTGTGTTGGTCTCCACAAGAAATAATCTTTGTTCAAATGCTTGGACAAAAAAATCCTTGACCAAATCAATTTTCAAAGACTTTCCTCTAATTTAGCATTTACAAATGCAGTAATTAATTATGCAGACCCAAGTGATGGCATGTGAGAGTTCCAACTGAGAAACTGGTTTGAGGCAAACTAAAATACTGGAATTTGTTTATGGGATGAAATTTCTGGAGTTCATGCAGTGTGTGATTTGGCTGTGGAACTTTGCAGCAGGATGCAGTTGAGGTTAAGGATTTAATGACCTTTAAGGAGGCACCGGATATTGCTATAGATGACCAAAATGTCCAGAGCTACAATAGTTAGGGGGAAGGATATAAAATGTAATGCTTTATAACTAAAACTACTCAAAACAGTGGTGAGGATGGGATACTTTATGGGACAGATTTTCCACATTTACCTAGTTAGAAGGTCTTTTATTTCCCATGAAACACTAGGGATTCAATCCACCATAATTAATCAATGGAAACTTTGCCATTAACTTCAGTGGGTGGAGGAGTGTACCGTAGCCTCGGTACTGGACTACATGAGCTGCAGGGCTCGTCTATTATGATAGTTCCTACATTCCTGTGAGCAGACATTTCAAATTAACGTAGAAGAGACTTCTTGCACACTTCCTTCATACTTATTAACAAGAAAGGGTGGCTTTGTTGTAAACTCCACCTGGTAGAATGAATTTATTCTTGGTGAGATGAAACTTAATGGTCTAATTCATCTGAAGAGAGTGGAGATGGCCAGTTGACTGGAAATCTGATTCACCATAGAAGCTGCTCACTGAAGGGCATCTACGTGGTGAATTAACCAATCACTTTCTGACAAATTAATATTTAATAGAAAACATAACAAAAAAATGATAGCATGACAACTGTAGCTGCACTAGAGAATCATCTGAAAGAGTCTCTTAAAAAGAATGGGTTCCCTGCCATGTCATTTTTTTATTTTAATCTTACCACAAAATACTGGAGTCGAGAACAAGAGCCTAGGAATTACATTTGTGGAGCTTGTGTAATAAACGATTGTTTAGATTTGATACAACATCTAGTAGCCTGCAAGTGGCATAGCTGGCATGTGAACAATTTCCCACTTGTGAAGTTAAATGTTATATCAGACCTAAGCCGCCGTTATATTAGAATTAAGAGTTCCATTGGTGGTCCACTTATGTATAACAAACTGCAGAATTGGGGCTGTTTTTTAACTATAGTGAGAAAATATTTAGAAATCTTGGTATGACTTTAAATATGCAAGGAAAAATTCTGAGTTCATTAAAATATTAGCAAATGTTCTTTATTGGAGAGGAAAGATATAACATGTATAGTGTTCCAGCTTTTTTCACTTTGTTGTGGGAAAGAGGAAGCGAATTTATGTATGTGCATAATTTGTCTGTTTTTTATAAATTATTTGTCTTTTAACAGAGAGAAGGAGCAAGAAAGGGAAGAACAGTTAATGGAAGACAAGAAAAGGAAGAAAGAGGATAAGAAAAAGAAGGAAACTGCTCAGAAGGTTGGTTTCATATTTTGTATACGTGTGAGCACACAAAAATCTTGTTTAGCAAGTGTTTGTCCCTTCGAAGCTGACTCGTTGCTGTGGCAACTATTTTAATATTATTATACGGTAGAATTTTAAGAGCATTGACCAATGACCAGTGCTTCTCTTGATTCCTGTATCTGTGGATGCTCACTACAGACTGATGTTTGTGTGGGGCAAAATGGTGGAAACTATTATTAAGAACAGAATTACTGGGCATATTGATAAATATGGCTTAATAGGGAAGAGTCAACATGCATTTAGCAAAAGGGAAGTCATGCCTTAAGAGTTGCTCGCTGTGATGAGTTTGCCATCTACTTTGCAAATAAAGCTGCTCATGTTCGGCATGACTTGGGAACGACCAGTTTGGGTACAGTCAGAATTCGGGGTTGGGGAGGCCCGGTCTTGTCTCATTTGCTTGGATCTACTTCAGTTCGTCTTGCCCACTGATGCAGAGGCTGTGCTTGAGTGGTACGAGCAACCATTTGTAAATTAGATCCATGCCTGTCCTGGCTACTGAAACCTAGCTGGGAGACATCGGGGCTGTTGCTGGCTGGGGTTGTCAATACCTCCCTTCGGGAGGACAGGGTGCCTGACTGCCTCAAAACTGTGGTCATCCTCTCCTGCTCAAGAAACCATCTCTTTTGTTCCTTGCCAGCTACTGTCCTGTTTCTAACCCTCCCTTCCCTTTTCCCCTTGCAGCTCCAGGTGCATATTGATGCTAATGGATTCCTGGACCCATGTCAGTTGGGTTTTCTTCCTGGGCATGGCACTGAGACTGTGCTTATGTCCTTGGTTGACAATCCATTTGGTAATCAACAGGGGAAACTGTTGAATCTTTCAGTGGCCTTCGATAATGTTGATCATGGGGTGGTGCTGACATGGGTGAGTGGTTCTATTCGTTCCTGGATGGGAGAATACAGAGAGTGATGATGGGCGGTGGCTCGTCATCCCCTTGGGCGCTCCCTTGTGGGGTATCACAGGGTTCCATCTTGTCCCCACTCCTGTTCAATGTGTATCTGAGGCCCCATGGTGAGATCATTAGGAGATTTGGAGTGAAGTGCTATCATTATTCTGATGAACACCCAGCTCTCTCTTTTTCATCTGACCTATGCCCTGCAGTCTCAGTGCTTACCAGGTGCCTGGCTGCCATTGGGAACTGGATGCTGACAAGCTGATTGCAGCTGAATTCAGACAAGACCGAGGTGGTGATGGTTGGCCGGCTGTGTGACCTCAGGGACATAGGGACCCCTCTTATTGATGAGGCCCAGCCTCCTTTGGTCACTCAGGTTCACAGCTATGGGGTGTTCTTGAATCCATTTCTGCACCTGGATGGCCAGGTTGTGGTGGTGGCCAGAGTGCGTTTCACCAACTTTATTGGGCAAGAAGGTTGCTGACTTGACCACTGTCTTTCGTGCCTTTCATAACCTCGAGGCTAGACCATTGCAAAGCGCTCTACGTGGGGCTGCCCTTGATGATTGTTCAGAAGCTGCAGTTGGTGCAGAACGCAGCAGCCCGCCTTTTGTCGGCATCCAGTTACACGGAGCACGTTACACCAGTGCTCCAGTATCTGCACTAGCTGCAAATAGCTTACCAGGCACAATTCAAGGTACTGGTTTTGACCTATAAAGCCCTAAATGGCTCGGGCCCCTAGTATCTGAAAAATCACCTCATCCCATATGTTCCGCTGTGGCTTCTGAAGTCGGCCGAGGGCACCCTCTTTCGAGTACCAACTGCCTGTGAGGTTCATATAACGAGAGCGCATGGAGAGGCATTCTTGGTGGCTGTTCCACGTTTCTGGAACTCTGTCCCCTTGGAGATCCGCATAAGCCCAAGCCTGCTTGCCTTTCAGAAGGGATGTAAGACCTTTTTATTTGGCCAGATATTTGGTGAACTGGGATAAGATTGGGGGGGATGGAATGGAGCGCTTAGGGGAGAGGGTTGGAGGGTGGGTTTTAGGGATTATTTTAAAGTGTTTTTAGATGGTTTTATATTTACTGTATATTTCTGTAAGCCGCCCTGAGCCTCTATGGAAAGGGTGGAATAAAAATTGATTAAATAAATAAATTTTTCAGGGTGTAAAGTGGATGAGGGTGAGCTGGTTGATCATACTGTGTCTGAATTTTCAGAAAGCATTTGATAAGGGCCCTCATGAGAGACTCTTGAGGCAACTAAATGGCAGATGAAATTTAATGTTGACAAGTGCAAAATGATGTACATAGGTGGAAATAATCCGAGCTATATGTACACAATGCTGAGCTCTAAATTAGGAGTATTACTCAACACACAATTAAGTTGTGGAATTTGTTGCTAGAAGATGTGGTCAAGGCCAGTAGTTTCGCTGGGTTTAAAAAAGGTTTGGACAGGTTTTGGAGTATAGGTCCATTAGCAGCTATTAGTGGAGTACGTTTTGGGGAACATAACCCCTTCCTTTCTGGAGCTGGGATTGGGTATTTCTTCCAAGCAACTGAGATTGGCCACTGCTGGAGACAGGTGATGAGCTGTGCTCTATGGACAATTGGTCTGACTGTATGGTACTTATGAACACCTATTATTTTGCTGAGCTTGGCTGGCTCAAGAATATAACTAGAGCAGAGTGAAAACACTGCAGAGGAACCAATATGATTGATCACTAAGAACATCTGTGCTGAGGCTTATATAAAGAGCTGCAGACCTAAATTGTCAAGGGGGAGCTTAGATGAGAGAGTAGGGCAATGGTTTTCAGGCTTTTCACCTGTGTCCCCATTTTGCAACTTAAATATAATCCATAACTCCAGGTACCAGTGAAGATAAGGTACAAGTACAGTATTTCAAATATTAGTTGGTATCAAGATCCTATTTGTGGTACTGTCTCAGTTCAAGGACCCATAGAGAGAGCCATCATAGAATTTCTGCCAGGCTGGCGAAGAGCTTTTGTGGGGCAAACCTTGGTATAAGGGCTGAGGTACTTTCAGTTTAGAATGCTACATTCTTGAAGGGCAGAATGGTTGTTGGTGGTGATTGACCAAATGGTTATCTCCTTTCAGAGATTTACTGATTGACCAATTTTTAAATGACACAAAACCTATCAGCATTGCAAAGTAGCTTTCCTGAGAGTGTTTCTTTTGTGCAAAAACGTTATAACTCTCTTCCTTTTAAAAAATAAAAATAAAAAACATGGTGAGGGAAAGGAGAAAAGAAGGGATGGGGAATTTAGAAGCATTTTGAGGAATATATTTGTACCACTAAACTTAAAAGCATTCTTTCCTAAAAACTGGAAAAAAGAGCAATCTCTGATTTCCACTGAGAAAGGGGTGCGTGGATGGATAGATATACTACAATGTTATTTTATTACTGCTTCATCAGGGAGACGTTGAGGCAATATCATTATGAAAGTGAAATATTTATAGAGTAGTTTATACTTTGGGTACATTATTATCATGTATTTCTATACAAAAGAGATCTGTGTAGGTAAATGTAGAATATAAGTTGCTTTGTTGTGCTTTTATTATTCTATACTATGGCTGCACCATCCAGAATTAGGGACTGGTTCAGCAGTTTCTTTTAAGAAGAGGTAGTACAAAGCCAGACACATGATTATCTTGGGGGTTTTCCCTTATTGTGCAGGGAGCTCATGACTGACAATGCAAAGAATTTGAGAGAACATGCCAGTGGCATATTTGGCTTTACAGTAGCTGGAAAACTACACTGCAGAAAGAATTAAGTTATAGCAAAATTGGGCCTTGGCTGCTACGATGGCTCAGTCTAGTAAGGCTTCCATAGGCAACTTGTTGCATTCAAGGAATTAAATCGGATGGTGCAGGACATTTTGCAGATTTCCATTTGTGGTAGTGACAATAAAATCAATGTTGTTATCTTCTGGGAAATTAGAATGTCTGTGGAGTAATCACTGGAAAAGATTGTAGGGAGATGTGTTGGTACTTCCTTCTAGAGTTGTTTCTACAGGAATCTGCTAGGTTGTTGCCAACTTTGAAGAGTCACTGTAAGAGTTCTCCCTTATTAAACAGTACTTTACACATTGTTTTTGGTTTCCAATAATGATGCCTTCTAATTTACAAGTAATGGTTTCTTTCACGGTTACTGTTGAGGACTGGGTATAAATGCATATTTGTGTTTCAAAATGCTAATGTTCTTAAGGAAAAATGTTGGAATTCCACATTGGATGAAATAACTTCCTGCTCTTGACAGACTTGGTGGCATTTTATCGAATGCAGGAGTCCTGGGTTCTTTTCCTGGTTCAGTGGTGGGCAACCTTCAGGAAATTACACCATCTCTATGTACCTCATTTTCCTCTAAAAGAGTGATAAGAATAATTGCTTTTCTCAAAGTGCTTTCAGTTCTATGAATGAAAAGTGCTGTTAAGAATGAAGTAATTGGACTCGGAAAAAAGAATGTATGCAAGCCCTCTGAAAACTTGATGTTTACATATTAGCGAGCAGGGCAGCTGTTCTTTTATGAACTGATTTTGAAACAAAGGATGACTTTGCATCCTAGACAATGGAGGGTCACCTGATTTGTCTTCCTTTTATTTATGTTTTGTTTCTAATTTACAGGTCACAGATCAAAAAACCAAAGGTAAGACACTATTTATTTCTCTAAGCATAGTTTTGAGCAGGCCTTTTTCTTGAACAAAATTATGATGCTCTTGTAAGAAGATAGGAAGATTAACCCTGCTCCATTGTAATGATTGTAAAAACATTTTTAGTGTTTGGACTGTTATGGTTTGGGGTGTAAATGTTATTCCATTCAAATATCCTTGTTTGTGGAAAAAGTAGTGTTTCACAATACTCACACACCCCATGCCTTGCAAACACGCAGTTACATATTTGAGGAGGTTGGTACCATGCCCTGGAAACACATAGTTGCATATTTGAGGAGGTTGGCACCATGGTTCCAGTCCCCATGGCTGCCCTTACATGCAGGCAAAACCTCTAGGACATTGATCAAACACTCCTTGCCCCTTTTCCTGGGAGGCTGGCACCATGATGCCAGCCCCCATGTCTGGGCTTCTGCCCACAATTCCCGTTGCACTGCAGAACAGACAGCCACCCTGCAAGGCATTTATATGCAGGAAAAACCTCTGGGAAATTGATCAAACACTCCTTGCTCCTTTTCCTGGGAGGTTGGCAACATGGTGCCAGTTCCCATGCATGTGATTGGGGAAAGTTAGCAATTTGTGAAACTAGAGATAATTTGTTTCTGTGGAGGATTACCACTTCCTAAGAGCCATTAAGAGTGCTTGAAGGACAGCAATATTTGAACTATCAGCCAGGGTTGATAGATGTATTTACGTGTGCCATCACTTTTCTATGCAAAAACACATGGGGTGTATTTTCTACCCCTATGCTTAACATTGGCTGGGGTAGAAAATGTACCCCATGGGAGAATCAATGCATTTTTGGGGTTGTTTTTTGCTTACAGAACAAAAATGGTAAATGGTTGGAGGGTGGTTTGGGGGGACATTGTTCATTGATGACAATGTACTAGAAGGGCAAAGCTGCAGAGCTACTACTTTTTGTTTTGTTTTATTTAAAAAATACACACGTGGAGTAGTAAAGATACTCCATGAGATTGAGCAGGATTAAAAACAATGAGGGAACATATAGTACTACTTTGAGCCAGTCTCCTTAATATTTAGAGAGTGAGAAAAATGGCTTTTGTGTATAAATCTCTTAGTTGTGAAGGGTGTTTTTTCCAAATGAAACAGACTGGAGGGAGTGAAAGTACATAATGAAGGGATTCCAAAACTGAATTAGGAGATGGTGAATCATCAGAGATTTGAATATCTGCTAAAAAGAGATGGAAAGATGATGGATGATTAAGCACTTAACAGAATTTTTATTCAACGTGTTTAAAACATGCTTGAACCTGATGGCTTGAATCCCATAATCTTGAAAATAGTGGAGGAAAGAGGCTGCAAAGGAAAAGTATAACAGTAATTTGATGCAAGTGTTTAATCTTTTTTTGAAAAACCTAATACTTAATGGACAATAAAATATATGTAGGAAAGTCAGAAAATCTGCACGTTATGTAAAAAAAAAAAAAAAAAAGAAGAAAAAATTAAAACGGGGTTTTACACTTCAGTATTGTAGAGGAATGCCTTCTCTTGTGTTGATATTCCACTTATTCTTTATAAGAGTATTGACACTAGAGCGTTTTGCAGATTAGCATCTTCAAATGTTGCAGACAGTAGCCCCTGTTAGAGTGACTGAGATTGTTATAGTACTGAATTTTTTCTTTGCCTTGGATGGAACCTGTGTAAGAAATGTTCTGATTGTTAGCAGCCTGCTGCTTGGGTTTCTAAATTTGTAACCTGAAGTTGCTTTGACTCAGTTCTAAAAATGTTTAGGGAACACCATTTCTGTACTCTCCCAGCAGCTGACAGGTTTGTGGAGGAGTAACTGCTCTAGGATTACTTTACCTTATCTCCTCTCTTTCTCTTCACAACTGAGACCCTCTGGAGCAGATCTGGTATCTTACTAACAGGTACTATAAGTGCAATACTGAGTTAGCCAAAGGAGATTGCTCCAGAGAGAAAGCATTCCTTGTAGTAGTTAAGACCACTACCTGGTCTAATGAGTAAGCTAAAGACTGGGATCTAAATTCCAATCTCTCATATGGTCACAGCAAAATTGTATTTATCATTGAGAATCTAAATGTTGAAGTTCTCAAGGCCCAAAGCAATGCTGTTTGCCAACTTCTTCTCCTGTCTATTTTGAAAAAAAAAAACACCAACATGGTTCCAAAATCATTCTTGCAGGGATAGGCAGAAGTAGCATATAATTGGACTAGTGTCTTGTTGGAGTTGAACATGCACACTAAACTGGAATATGAAAGCTCACTCAAATGAATTATTAACATTGTAACAAATGAATTTAAAGTTGAAAAAATAAAGGTAACTTTCCTATTTCTCTCCAGTGCCCGAAGTGACAAAACCAAGTTTAAGCCAACCAGTGGCCGCCAGCCCAATTGGCAGCTCTCCATCGCCACCAGTCAATGGTGGCAACAATGCCAAAAGGGTGGCAGTGCCGAACGGTCAACCGCCAAGCGCCGCCCGCTACATGCCTCGGGAGGTGCCGCCGCGATTCCGTTGCCAGCAGGACCACAAAGTGTTACTGAAACGTGGACAGCCCCCTCCACCATCCTGTATGCTCCTTGGGGGTGGGGCGGGGCCTCCTCCTTCTACAGCACCTGGAGCAAATCCAAACAACGCACAACCAGTAACAGGAGCACTGCTGCAGAGTGACAGTGGAACTGCAACAGGTAAGGAAGTCTTTGTTAGAGAATGATCAGATAAAATTGTTCCATAAAGGTGATACAGTATTTACCTAATTTCAAGAAATGTTCTTTGCTGTTCAAATCAACCATGCCGAGAAGAGTAAAAAATGTTTAGTGTTCAGCACTTGATTTTTATATATTCTGTTATAATATCTGGAGATGATCCAGAGGAAAGAGGCAAAGATGTCAGAGGGGTAGCAAGGCTATTTATTTAGATTTTAACCTGCCCTATCCCCAAGGCACAGGATGGCTAACAACATAAAAAAAGAAGATAAAATACAGAATAAAATCCATGTTCTGCACAAGCTGCAGCACCCAAACAGCCTGCCTGATTCAAGGATAGTCCCACATATTTATTTATTTACAAAAATTGTATCCCACTTTCTTCTGCCACATGCGGCCCAAAGCGGCTAACAGCAGTACATATAATACAATAAAAACATTTCAATTCAAATCAAAAACAAATTCAACAATAAAATAAAACAACCATAAAACACCCCCATACCACCCTCCCTAACCCCCCACCCTACCCATCTCCCTCGCCAAATGCCTGATGGAACAGCCAGGTTTTGTAGTTCCTACGGGAGGTCCAGGGCCAATGGTGCCCCCCACTGGGAGGGAATTCCAAAGGTGCAGGGCAGCCACCGAGAACGCCCTATTCTGCGTGGCCCCCAGGAGAACCCGGGGGATCTTCAACAAGGTGCCCCCGAACGACTGCAGGGGCCGATCTAGAACCCGGGGTGTGAGGCGGTCTCACAAATAAGCAGGGCCCAGACCTTGTAAGGCTTTATAGGTTAAAACCAACACTTTGAATCGAGCCTGGAAGAGTATTGGCAGCCAGTGCAGAGATCGGAGCACTGGTGTAATGTGCTCCCGGTGGCCCAACTCCACCAGGAACCGGGCCGCTGTATTCTGCACCAGCTGCAGCTTCCGAGCCGTCACCATAGGTAGTCCCACGTAGAGCATGTTGCAATAGTCTAACCTAGAGGAAATAAAAGTATGGATGATCATGACCAAGTCCGGAACTGAAACCAACGGCTGAAGCCACCGCACCAGATGTAACTGGCAGAAGGCACTGCTCGCCACAGCCTCCATCTGGAGATCCAGGCGGAGCTGCGCATCGAGGAGCGCCCCCAGGTTCAGCACCTGGGACGTCAGCGGACGGCAGACCCCATTGATCGATGGGTCCGTCTCCTCCACCGACCTACCCACTAGCATCACCTTCGTCTTGTCAGGATTCAGTCGCAGTCGGTTGGCCCTCATCCAGTCCCCCACAGCTGCCAGACACTGGGTAAGCACCGAGACAGCCGGGCCTGGGTCGGTTGAAAATGAGAGGTAGAGTTGGGTGTCGTCAGCATATTTATGACACCTCACCCCAGACCCTCTGATCACCTCACCGAGCGGCTGCGTATACACATTGAACAGGAGAGGAGACAAAACCGAACCCTGCGGGACCCCATATGGGAGGTCTCAGTAAGATGAAAAAGAATCACCAAATACCACCCACTGAGTTCTTCCGGTCAGGAATGAGCGGAACCATTCAAGAACGATCCTGCCCACCCCCGCACTGTCTCGCAGGCGTGTCACCAACATCTCGTGGTCAATGGTATCAAATGCTGTTGATAGATCTAATAGGACCAATAGGGTCGATCGACCCCAGTCCTTTTCTCGGCGAAGGTCATCCACCAAGGCCACAAGTGCTGTCTCAGTGCCATGACCCGGACAAAAGCCAGACTGCGAAGGATCAAGATAACTGATGCAGTCAAGATGCTCCTGGAGCTGCTGAGCCACTACCCGTTCAATAACCTTCCCTA
Organism: Sphenodon punctatus; assembly: GCA_003113815.1. Taxonomy (NCBI): domain Eukaryota; kingdom Metazoa; phylum Chordata; class Lepidosauria; order Sphenodontia; family Sphenodontidae; genus Sphenodon; species Sphenodon punctatus. The sequence continues at coordinate 968,833 of QEPC01010148.1, forward strand.
AAAAGGGAAGGTTAGAGACAGGCCGATAGCTGGCAGGGGACTCAGCGTCAAGCGATGGTTTCTTGAGCAGAGGCCGTACCACGGCCTCTTGGAGACAGCTCGGCACTCTGCCCTCCCGCAGGGAAGCATTGACCACCCGAGCCAGCAATGGCCCCAATGTCTCCCGGCAGCTCTTAATCAGCCAGGATGGGCACGGATCTAATTCACAAGAGGTGGCTCAAACAGCCCCAAGCATCTCCACCACATCAGCGCGTGTCACTGATTGAAAGTGATCCCAGAAAAACGGACAAGTTGAGACTTTTACATCCTCTACTGCACTAAATGCGGCATCGAGGTCGTGGTGGATCCGAGCAATTTTTGTCCGCAAAATAATCCGCAAAAAGGTCACAGCGGGCGGAAGATGACTCAACCCCCGGGTTGAGGGAGGCCGGACTGACCAGCCCCCGCACCACCCGAAACTGGACAGGATTTAGCAGATGCTTTGAGGGCAGCAAAGAACTCCCTCTTTGCTATCCGCATAGCCTCGGCATAGTTTTGTAAAGTAGCTCTATGTCGCAATCTGTCGGCTTCTGTACGAGATCGATGCCACCGTTGCTTCAACTATCGCCCTTCTTGCTTCAGGACCCGCAGCCCCTCTCAGAACCAAGGAGGCCTGCGGAGCTGCTGCATGGGCAATGGACATCTGGGAACCATTTGATCGATGGCCTTCGTCAGCAAGATATTCCATAACTTGAAGAGGTCATCAATGAGACGGTCATCAAGGTCAGATGGTAATTCTCCCAGAGCGCCTAGAAACGGCACCAGGTCCATCAGCCTCTTGGGGCGGACCATCCTAATAGGTCCCACACCCTGCCGGGGGCAGACATATGCTGAGGTCTGTAGGAGGTAATGATCTGTCCATGACCAGGGCACAGTTGATATCTCCCCCATTAATGGAACACCCGCCTCAAGGCCAGTCCAGAACATGAGGTCCAAGGTATGCCATCCAAGATGTGTCGGGCAAATGACCCTCTGGGACAGGCCCATGGCAACCATGAACTCCTACTTGGCTCCCCCGAGCACAGCGTCGGCGTGAATATTGAGGTCGCCCAAGACTATCGTCCTGGAGGACCGCAGCACCACCTCTGACACTGCCTCTGTGCCAGAGCCTGTAGGGAGACTGCTGTACTGGTAGGTGCACGGTAAACCAGCAGCACCCCCCAACTGTCCCCTGCCAAATCAAACACAAGATGGAGGCCTTCAATGCCTACCATGGTCCGTACTGGATACCTTCTCACAGCCCACCTCTCTTTAAAAATCATAGCTACACCGCCCCCATCCCTCCAACTGCGACTGGTGCTGCACGGAATACCCGGCCAGCACAAGATCAGCCAGGATAGGCCCTGATTCATTGTCTAGCCAGGTTTCCGTAGGCGGCACAGTCTAGTATTGCCTCCTGGACCATCGTTGCCTTATTCGCCACCGACCTCGCGTTCAACAGCACCAAAACTGGGTTGTGGGTCCCCTGACCATGCTCCACTTTTTCATCCACTGGGGGAGGGACCAGCGGGACGCACACTAAGCACCTGTCCCACCTTACCACCCTCACTTCCCACCTCCTGAGACCAGATCTCCCCCAGCCCATCACGACCCCAATAGCCACGCCCGTGCCCCCTGGTTGCCCCCTGACCCCTGGCAGTCCTGCCTAGTCTGCGAGGGAGATCCTCCCCACCCTCCCTAGGACTTCCTCCCTCACCGAGGGTCCCCCCACCCTATCCCTCAGGCAGTGCCCCCCACTGGGCGGCAAAGTCTGCTTCCACCCATCCCCCACCTCCCTTCGCTCCACACACTGCCCCCTACCTTATTTCCCCTCCCGCCCCATCCTGGTTCTCCCTCTCTCATCGGGAGTCCCTCCTCCCCCCAATCAAACCTGTGCACTGTAGTAGTATAGCCTGAATGTAATGAAGGAATTGATGATGGAGGCATGGTCCCTATCTGAGAGAAAGGGATGCAACCTTCTCACCAGATGGAGTTGTTGAAAGGCACTCCTGGCCATGGCTGCAGCCAGATGTTCCAGATACAGCTCAGGATACAGGATTACCCCATAAGCAGACTTATGAGGAAAGGTTGAAGGAACTGTGAATATACAGCACAAAGAGAAGGCTGAGGGGCATGATAAATATTCAGAAATGTAAAAGACCACTATAAGCAGGATGGAAAGGCAGTTCTCTGTTGCTGCCAAGGACAGGACAAGAGGTAATGGTGTTGGACTTCAAGCAGAAAGATTTAAGTTATGTATCAGGAGGAATTTTCTAATCATAAGAATATTTGGCAACGGAACAAATTACCATGGTGACTGGGGGAGTCCCCATCATTGGAAGCTGTTTTAAAATAGGCAATGTCTGTCGGGTGGTTTATGTAACATTGACCACCTTCAAGGTAGAGAATTGGAGCTAGATGACCTTTTAAGATACCTTCCAGCTCTACAGTTCTGTGGTTTTATGAATTACCACATGGGAACAGACAATTGGTTGTTCTAGCCCATTGATTCCCAAGCTTTTTGCCTTTGACCCCATTTGGAACTTTAAATATAATTTTGTGGTATTCCATCTGGGGCCCCAACCTACAGTTTTGAAACTTGTTGCCTAGCCCAATATTATGTCCTTGTATCTGTGACGGTGGTCAGAACCAAGTTTTTGATAAGAATGATTAGTTCTTCTCTCTTCCCAGCTCAGTAATGCAGTGCTGGAATTGTGTAGTGGCATTCAAGCTAAAATCAGTAAGAACCTTTCTCCCAGCATACTCGCCAAAGTACAAGATTTAACTAATGTTGTTTTTAGCCAGTACTTTGTCATGTTCCTATTTTGGGTTTTGTTGAGTTATTTTTTAATACAATTAAGTTCTCCCCTTCTTATTTGAATTTAAAATCATGTGTTTTACACAATTTGGTATTGTAATCTCACATGCCATATACACTGAAAGACTTGAATCACTATGGAGTTGGGAAGGAGACAAATAGCATTTGTTACCTTGTTCTCACCAACTTGAGTCTGATGACTGATTCACAATCATCATTCTATCAGGTTCCCCTTAAGTGTTTGCTATTTTTCCCCAGTACCCACCCCCATGATCTTTGGTAGCCTCTGCAGAAAATGAGAGCAAAGTTAAGAAAATCCTATGAAGCCAGCCGAGAGCAAAAAATGCCAGAAGATGGATGACTGATCAGATGTCACACTCATCAGTCACTTTACATATGACACATGGTGGCAGGCTGCAAAGCTCTTCTAGCTGTGTGTGTGTGTTGCATAAGGTTATTGGATTTTGGAATATCTTCCTAACCGTCTATAAGAGGTGGTGACAGACAGACTGATGAGAGAGGTCATTCCCTAAACATTGCCTATAATGAAGTGGAAATTACTCCTCCTTGGGCCTGGGATAATTTTATTATTTTCACAGATAGGAGAATGTGAAGGACCTAAAGTCAACTCCTGAATCACTGGGCCTTTTATCAAAACCTTTTTCAACAGACTAGTGCCCTTCAGATGCTGGAAGTCTTCTCTGACATCAAACCATCAGAAGGCACCTCAGACATGGTTTTATTTCAGTAGCCACAATACAAATCTTTGGCAGAAGAAAGATGTAAGACTACAGATCTGCCTAACAGAACATTTGGAGGTGAATTTGAGAGCCCTTAGTCAAATTCTGGGGGTGTATTTCCTTTCCCTATCCCCTTCAACCTTCTCATTTGGAGATGGTTTGGTTTGCTTTGAATGGTAGGGCATGGAGTTAAGGGTGTGGGTGGGTGGGAGAGTTGTTCTTTTAGCTGCTCCATTCCATTCCACACTAGGCTTTCCTTTCTTAAGAAACTGGTAAGAGAGAAAATTTAAGCTTAACAATTGAGTGGCCTATTAGCTGTATAAGATAAGAGGGTTCTTTTCCTATTGTTTCCTTATCTTTGTGTGCCTGCAAGTTGAGGATGCTGCTCTTAGTCTCAATCATATCTCTATATGCACCAGATTAATTGTTGTCTCTTGAGCTAAATGGCGTTTGTTTCCATGTATCAGGCTAATTCCTGGGCAGTATCTTTTTTGCCATTGGACAGTATCATTATTAGTGAAGCTTTACCACTTGGCATCCAGAGGATTTTTCCTTTAGGAGATTTAAAGAGTTACTGTCAGTATTACTTCAGGCTAGAAAACAAAACAAAAAAATCGTCATCTCATTTTTTTTACAGTGAAATGGAAAGCTAGTGAAACTGAATAGGCCACAAAGGTGCAGTTTACTAACAGCTTATTTCCCACGTCGCTCATTCCAGTCATGAACATAATAAAGCAACAGAAATCCACATACGTTCCCACCTACAAGGGTTTGGGCTTTTTTTACATGTCTGAAAAAGCATTCCAAGTTATACTGTCAGTACACTTGAGGCCACTGGAGTGATGTCATGTAGACTCATAGATCTGTGTTTTGCTGTTTTAACACGTAACAGTTTCTCAGTATGTTATGTCATACAGTCTTAATCGCTCCTCCTCTGTCCCCTCTCTCGCCCTTCCACGCCTTCCCTGCTCCCCTAAGCGCCTTCGTCCCTTCTCACTTGCTGCCCCCCATGCCTGGAACTCCCTCCCTGTCCACATCCGCCTTGCCCCCTCCCTTCATACCTTCAAATCTCTCCTTAAAACTCACCTCTTTCGCTCTGCTCTGTCTGACTCTTTATCCTGCTGAGCCACTATTCCTATACCTACGATCGGTTTACCCTTATCCTTGCAACATGGACCTGCCTGCTGTCATTCTCATCGTAACCAAGCCAAGTACGTGCACTTGAGACCTCGCATCTTCATGAATGTTAGACCCCTTGTCTCTCCCTCTGTTCCCCTTCCTAAGTCTCTCCCCCAGCTCCTGTCTCTCAGATTGTAAGCCCTAGGGGCAGGGACCGTGTCTATTTTATTACTTTGTAAAGTGCCAGGTACACTGCTGGCGCTATATAAATGTTTGTTAATAATAATAATAATAATAATAATGGACCAGTTCTCGCAGTGTTTGCCAAAAAGTGTCCTTAGAAATCTGAGTCTCTTCTAAAAAAAAAAAACTATTATAAAAAACTATGTTTCTAAGGCAGGGTGAGTCCCATATCTGAACCAATCAATAACAAAATCTATAGCCATCATTAGAGACCCTAGTTACAAGCAAACTTACTAATGCTGACAATAATTCAGGCTGTTTTAATATGTAGGAAGATTTTAAAGGGTTAGTAAATCAAGAGGTTCTGTTTCACAGGAAATTGTATATCTTATCACACCCATGGTGGTCCATTTTCCAGGGAAGGAAAATGTATTTGTGGATAAAAAGAGTAGAAACATCAAGTTGCAGTGTGAATATACTGGTACATTTCTCCATATAAAATCTATCCCATACATCTCCTTAAAGTTTGTTAGTCAAGAGTTTTGACTTTTCACATAAGAATTCCAGAAGCCCTCTGATACTGTGATCTCTCAACAGAATGGATGATATGCACTACTAGGTGCAGCAACTCTACTGGAGTATTCGATTTTGGTAGTAGAAAGGAAACTTGGAAGAAATGCGAGAGACAAAGGTGGCTTTGCTATTATATATGAGAATCCCCAAAGCCAAGAATATTTGATCAAAAATACAGGATTATCCAGTTTTGTGTGTTTTTATTTTCTTCATCATCCTGAGAATTGCTTGTATGGTAGAAAAAAACATATAGATGATATTTATTGATACTATCGTACAAACAAATAAGTCTTGTGCTAGAGGATTAGAATAATATCCTCTTTTGAAGCAAGAATACAAATTATCTACAGTAGTATGATAAATCTGCAGAGATTCCCATTTACACAAGAGGGCCTCTGCCATCAAGTCCTGTAACTATTAATCGGCTCCTTGTAGGCATTTTGTATTACTTGGTATCTGTAGGGAAATCTGGATTATTTCTCAGTTGCTTGTAGTCTTGACAACTCTAGGGAATTTAAAATATCCATTATTGCTGATCGTGGTTCATCTACACTGGTGTTAAAATTATAGTAACCATGTCATCTATTTTATTTTTTTATTTTTTGGTAATGTGATGACTAGCTTTTCATTGAACTGGTATAATTAATCTAGTGCTGAAAATAGTTGCAGGAGCATTGCTGTATAGACTCTTGAGAAAATTAAAAAGTCGTGGGATAGGACATAGTGTCTTACTATGGATTAGAAACTGGTTAAAAGAAAGTAAAGGGTAGAACTAAATGGTCAGTTTTCACAATGGAGAAAAGTGGTGTGCCTCAGGGATCTGTATTGGGAGTGGTGCTGTTTAATGTATTTATTAATGATTTGGAAAAGGGCGTTAAGAGTGAGGTGATCAAATTTGCAGATGACACCAACTTATTCAAGGTAGTTAAAACACGAGCAGACTGTGAGGAACTGCAACAGGATCTTACAACACTGGGTGCCTGGGCATCTAAATGGCAAATGAGATTTAATGTGGACAAGTACAAAGTGATGCAAATAGGGAAAAATAATCCAAACTGTGCATACACAATGCTGGGTACTAAGCTAGGAGTTACCACTCAGGAAAAGGATCTGGGGGTGCTTGTGGACAATACAATGAAATTCACAGCGCAGTGTGCAGCAGCAGTCAAAAAAGCAAACTGAATGTTAGGAATTATTTGAAGGGGATAGAGAATAAAACTGAGGAGGTCATAATGCCTCTATACAAATCAATGGTGCGACCACACCTCAAATACTGTGTGCAGTTCTGGTCTCCCCATCTTAAAAAAGATATAGCTGAACTAGAAAAGGAACAGAGAAGGGCAACAAAAATGATCAAGGGCATGGAAGGGCTCCCGTATGAGGAGAAGCTTGGTAGGTTGTGGCTCTTCAGTATGGAGAAGAGATGACTGAGAGGAGATATGATAGAGGTCTATAAAATCATGAGTGGTGTGGAACAAATAAACAAGGAGCAGTTACTTATCCTCTCAGCTAGTAAAACTAGAACTAGGGGACACTCCATGAAACGCATGGGTGGCAAGTTGAAAACAAATAAAAGAAAATATTTTTTCACTTTGCCTATAATTGGGTTGTGGAATTTACTGCCAGAGACTCTGGTAAGGGCCAGTACTATAGCTGAGTTTAAAAGAGGTTTGGACAAGTTTCTGGAAGATCGGTCCATTAGCAGCTATTAGCCAGACAGGATCAGGGAACATGACGGGAGCTGGGGGAAAACAACAGGGAATGGATCCCCCATTGTGACCTGTTGGGTGCTTCTCCCAAGCCACCATGATTGGCCACTGTCGGAGACAGGATGCTGGGCTAGATGGACCATTGATCTGACCCTGTATGGCACTACTTATGTTCTCATTGAGCGGTCTGTACAACAATTTTGCTAACACCTGTGCAATTGATAATGTGGTGACAACAGGTCTTTAGAGTGTCTTTTTAATTGTGGCTTTAAATCCCAACGTTTCGCTATCAGAAACAGCTTCCTCAGGGGAGGGGGGCAGGAGAAGAAAAGTTCACTGAATTGGAAGGCACAACTACAGTAGACCAGCGTTGAGCCCGTTCAGAGAATTTGGGAGCATTTTTGCAACAGAGAATGAAAGTTTCACCTGATTTTTCCACTCTTCCTCCGGCCATTATTGTGATTGAGACTGTTGGTCCTGTACATTTGTATTTTGGTCCTATTTCTTTCTTTTTTGCTATGGACCATTAAATGTATTGTATTTTATAGCTTTACCCTGGGATTGCAGTTTTTTGTCTAATTTAGTAGATCTGCATCCCATTGTCCCTGTCGTTCTCCTTTTATGTTAAATTGGAGTGATTTTCAAATCAGTCACATTTATATTTTTCCAATTGTGACTTAATTGGAGGCTATTGTACTCCAATTCCTGATTAATACAGTGCATTTTTCATTCATCTGAGGGTTACTCTGTGTTTTTTTTATTCTGAGAAGGTAGAAGGAACTGAGAGTTCAGATGAACCATGCCTCCCTACTTATCCTTGCCTAGATATTTTGCAGGTGAAAATGAGGTCAAAACTTCCTTTTAAGCTTCGAGGTTTGGTACAGATGCTGGATCTGTGCTGGTGATTTCAAAGAAGGCTGGTTCTTCTTTGAAGGCATAAACAACATAAAGTGTTACTACCTCTAATGTTGAAATCTAGAATGTACTAGCTAACAAGTGCCTCAAATTTGAAGTTGGATCTAAGAAGAGATTCCGAGGACGTTGATTTGCTCCTCAGAAAACCAAAGTGAAAGGAACTCAAAGTCAAAAGTCCACATCTTGAAGAGTAGAGTACTACAGAGATGAAGCTGACCTTTACAGCCCTAGGGTTTGAAAGACTGCTTTTCCTACCATGCTCCACCGTGATCCCTGCAATTGGCAAGAAGAACTTTCAATCTTGTTCATACAACAAGGACCCTCAGAGAAGTGTTCCAAGTTGGTGCCCCACTATTGAGGAACTCCCTTCCCCGGAGGTCCATCGGAGTCCAAATCTGAGCATATTCTGGAGACAGTGTAAAACCTTTTGTTGTTGGCAGATGGGGATAGGGGTTGGGGTAGATGGGTGGATTTAGGGGTGAGGGTGTTTTTTTTTAAAGGGATTTTAATATAATCTGTGTTTTCAATGTTGTAAGCTGTCCTGAGCCTTAGGGTGGAAATCTTAAATAATAAATAAAGAGCTGCTTTCTCACCACTGTTGGGGAACCTTCAATCCCAAGATGCTACTGTCTGCACTCTCTACCCTGAGTGTGTTTCAGAATCTCTCCTGATGGACCCTCAAACAGAATGCACAGGGTGTGCAGGGGGTTCCCTCTTGGCTCCCCTCCCCAACTGTCACTAAAACAGATGCATCCAAGATCAGCTGGAGAGCCTACATTGGAGACATCTCCATTAGTGGCTTGGAGAGCTCCTGGAAGAGTCAGCTGTATATTAATCTACCAAGCCTTGGAGCAGACTGTCTCACCTTGAAAATTGTATATTCTCAGGTTCAGAACTGGATTGGTCCCCATGTCCACTAACAGTTTGGCTGTGTATAGCTACAGATAAGGGAGAGCCAGAAACCTCCCTTCTCCCCTAGCGATGGTGGTGCCTACAACATAACACACATCCAGTTGCTCTCCACGTTGCAGACAACAGTGATCAGTGAGTGAATTCTCTTAACAGAGTAGCTGGAGGACTGCACAGATGGACACTGAAGGACTTCATTTTCCAGTCCCTCTTCAACAGTTGTGGCCTGCTAGAGATCAGCCTCTTAGGAATGCCTGAAAACAAGCTCCTGTTTTTTTAGGGGTGGGGACATGGGTGAAGGGTCTGTGAGAGATATTTGCCCTTCCCTTTTCTACCTGCCTTTTATTGTCTTTTCTCCCTCTGGTTTCTAGAACCTCCTAGCAGCCCCCAGTTAGTTCAAGCAGCATTGTTACATTGACTGCTGAACACATCCTTGAATGAGCTACTGATGCTGCCAAACTGCCCCAAAATGGAGATTTATTGCTGATAACTAAGTTCCTTTGTTTTCTGTTTGAACCAATTTTTTGTTAACAAAAATAAAAAATAATTGTTTTATTTTTTCCTCCCGTGGTACACTGATGTAATGAAATACAATTTCAAACCCATCTAACATCTGGGTGTAACTCGTCCCAGTCCAGCCCCTAACTGGGAAATAACAATAACAAAATGGTCAACTCACTTTTTCTTTCAATTCCTTTTCATGGGTATCCCGCAGCTTTCCTTAGCCTCATATATAAAAGTCAAACAAATAGGCTCTTTCGTCTGGCATTAGTGGTTTGTCTTGAATAACCCACAAACATGGGAGCCAGTGGCTCTGAAGCTCTTCATTATCATCTTGCAGATTTGCCAGTAGTCTCTCCATTGAAAATATGAACCACATGCGGTTTAACCATTCCCCTTCTGTGGGACCCACCTCTGATTTCCGGTTTCTGGCAATGACGTTTATTGCGGCCAAAGTGAGAATTGCACAAGGGTCTCTGTGCTTTTTCATTATTGATTGTTCCGGAAATAATCCCAGAAGGGCCACCTCCGGTCGAAATGGTACTGGAAAACCTGTAACCCCCTCCATGTATCCCCATACTAACCGCCAGAACCTTTGGATTTTATAGCAAGACCACCAGCAATGAAGGTATGTTCCCTCTTCCCCACAACCATGCCAGCAGGCTCCTTGCCCCGCTCTATTTACATGTTTGAATTGAGCTGGCTTTGAATTGAGGTGAGTTTCACCTGAGATTCTCTAGCCTCTAACGAGGCTGCGTATGTATTAAAATGATGAATAATCTTTTCTATTTGCGGTTCATTGAATTTCCTATTGAGATCGTTCTCCCACCTTTCTATGTAGTTCAGTTCTTTTTTATACCATAGGGATTTTAATGCTTTATAAATTCTAACTAGACGAATAGGATTTTTCTATGTTGTGTGGACTTCTGCTGAAATCTTTAATTTTCCCTTTGCTCGTAAAGGCACTCTTCAATTGTAAATATTGGTAGATGTCTATTTTGTTTTGCATCAGGGATTCCAAATTCTCTCGCTGTATAAAGATGCCTTCTACGAACAACTGTTCAGCTCTAGCGAGCTGCTTCTGGTGGAGTTGTGTTCAGAGTTGTGTCGCTGTGATCTGTTCTACAAGAATTTTAAGATCTATAGGTGAATATAGAGAGGCTGTGATCAAGCCTTTAATTTTCTTTGATTGTTTTCCAGTTACACCACGCTCCCCACGCAAAGGGGTGTTTCCTCCATGCTGATCCCTTTATTTGGCCCATGTCTAGTAAACAATTTTTAAAACTGTTCACGTGCAGACTAACTGCTTCCTGTTGGACCCATTTATGTTGTGTTAAGTTGTGATACCAAGATTTAAGAGCGCTGAGCGCTGCTGCCTTTTGGTACAGTCTGAGGTCTGGGAGGTTTACCCACCACCACCACACTTCTTTAGCTCTCATCAGGGTCTCTCGTTTTATCCTAGATTTTTTGTGGCTCCAGACCACATCTGAGAGCAATTTCTCCACTTGAACAAAAATGTTTCTGGTAGGTAGACTGGCAATGCCATGATTTGGATACAACAACTTTGGTAGGGCTATCATTTTAAATAAGTTGATTTCCCCCAGCCAGGTACAGGCTAGGTCCTTCCACTTTTCTGCTTCTGTTCTTACTTTTTGGAATAGACCAGGGAAATTCTCTTTGTAAAGATTTTTAAGGTTTTTGGTTAGGTAAACTCCCAAGTATTTAATTTTCTCTTTTTGTTCGGTAAAGGGGGCCATATTGCTGATAGCTTGGATTTGTGCATCGGTTGTACCATATATCAAGGCGTGTGACTCTTCATGGTTAATCTTATATCCAGATATTCGACTAAAGTCATCAATTAAATCAATCAAAATTAACTGAAGTCATGGGATTCCTTTAAAAAACCATCATGTCGTCAGCAAAGAGGGCTATTTTATGTTGTTCACTGCCCATAGTTACTCCTTTAATTTTGTCCTCTTGTCTGATTGCACAGACCAGTACCTCAAGGGCCAGATCAAAGAGCAGTGGTGACAGTGGGCAGCCCTGCCTGGTCCCTCTAGTAAATTTTATTGGTGCCGAGATACTGTCGTTCATGAGCACCCTTGATTGTGGGGCCTTATATATCGCCTGTATCCATTTAAAATAATTGCCTCAAGCCCATGGCTGCCATGATGCGGTACAAATACAGCAGCTCCACCCTGTCAAAGGCCTTGTCCGCATCCGCTGAGACCACCACTGCTGGAAGGCCTGTTCTGCTAAGATGATGCATTATGTTAATTAGTTTGCGAATATTGTCTGTGCCCAAATGCCCAGGGATAAATCCCACTTGATCTTAGTGTACTATTTCCCCTATGATTGCTGCCAAGCAGTTTGCCAACATTTGATTAATATCTTATAGTTACTATTTAACAGGGAGATAGGCCTATAGTTTTTACATTCATCTAAAGAGCGGCCCTGTTTGGGGATGACTATTATCTTGGCCTTGTAGAATGATGGAGGCATACGACTTTCTCTTAGTATTATAAATAAATTTCATTTTATTTAGGCATAGCTTTTGCCATTTGCCAAAGAAAAACTATAACACACACAGCATCTCAATAAGGTTCCAAAATAGTCTAACACATACAATGTTATAACAAAATGGCCATCATTAATGAACCATAGTATCCAATAAGATCTCCTTATAGTAGGAACGCATAGATACAAGTCTCTTTATAGTGAGAACACATACGATACTATATTGCAAAATAATCTCATTGGTGTAATCAGACATATCTAATAAGATCCCCTTATAATGGAACAAATAAATAAGAGCATGTCTTACTTGCAGTACACAAGAACAAAAAAGAAGGAAGGGAAGAAAGAAATTATACAATTTATTGGAATAGAACAATGAATAAACTGGCCCCCAAGGGCCTATACACATGCACTATATATACATATAAAAAACATAAGTTAAACACATAAAACACAACTCTATAAGTGTGTACAACCCAGACGCGTTTCGGGGCACAGCCCCTTTCTCAATGGGTTAATGAAATGTACCATGGCAAGAATTACCCAAAACGGAATGAAACCTGAAAAATACCAAAATTATATGCATAAATATCCCTTTACAAAAAGATGGAAGGCATAAACAATATAACAACTATAAATCAACAGGCCCAATGTAAATACTGGCCCTATTATCATGGTTTCTATTTCTGTATATCCTATATATAGCCAAAATGAAAACATAGTGGCTCACCTCTGTATGGAATTATCCAAAAAATTAATGTATAATAGCCCAGCTTTCCTCCTGATTCTCATGATGCAAATGTCACGCCACAAAATTTGGAGAGGCTTTTGTCCCAAAGGAAATTTCTATTGATCTTGCCTTACCAGAGGCTTCCCAAAAATGTTTACATTGTAATCCTCTTGATATTATTAACAGTGCCACATGTATGGCTTCCCTCTGTCTATTTGGCCATCTTCCAACTAGACCCTAGCGTGCTGAACTAGCCAATGAGTGCCATGACCTATATAGAACTATTACAACACAATTTAAAGTTCCCTCCTCCTTACTTAACCTGTTACTCCTCATACCTGTATGGAATTCCACTGCATATCTCTATGTAAAATCATCAATCACAGCATTCACTGCATATCTATATATAGAACCATAAATTTCAGCATTCAGTGCACCTCTCTTGAGAGCTTACAAACCCTGGTGCTCCCCCATGGGCTTTATACAAATCCAAATTCCTCATATTCTCTTATTCACAGTCCTAATCCATGGGGTCTGTGAATGTTCAGAGAGTGAACATCTAGATTGGCACAACTCCAGTTCCTTGCTGTTTGCATCCCAAAACTTACTAGGGAGAATCGTAGTTAGCTTATGGTTCAATTGCTGCTTTCCGTTTTTGGGAGGCCAGCCATACAAAAGTTGCAAGAGCAACCACGTCCTCCTTTTTAAATAAGGAAAGAAGCCCCCTATACCCCTGGCCAGGCTCCACATACCACAAGTCATCAAGAAGGGGCTGAAACCAGACAGCCCTGAGATCTTTATAATAGGGACAGAAGAGCAGGAAATGCTCAATCGTTTCCACTCCTCCCTGGGGGCAAGTGCACAGTCGTTTTGTGTAAGGGACCCTTTGTATCTCCCCTCCCACCACCATGGTCTGGATCAAGTGGAAACGTAGGAGAGTATAATTCCTTCGCAGGATGCGGTTTGATAACACATCCAGATACGCCTCCAACCCCCAGATAAGCTTAACTGACCCAAGCCAGGGAGCAGCCCTCCAGCTCCTTGTAGCCGCCATGTTGTCTTGCCGAGCCATATCTCCTATCCTAACCTGCACTTCTCTTTTAATTCCCTCTAGAGGCCTGCCTAAAAAATGGGCAAAGGAGAAACCTTGACTCTGGATAAGGTACCCGAGCCATAGGTAACCTCGAGGACCTGAATAGAGTAGTTCCTCATAGAGGCATAGTCAGGGAAGCGAATTCTCTTGTAACGAGAGCAGTCTCACCCAATACTTTATAAAGGCAAGTTTGGCATGTGACTGGATAGAAAAAACTTCAGTGTCTGTCCTCAGGACCGGCCCCGGGACATCCCTCCCCACTTGGAGAATTCTGCGCAGGAATAAATCCTGGGTTCTCTCCAAAGATGATGTTATAGGGTGGGGAATGATGTCCAAACCAAAAACAGCCGAGGGCGGGACTTTGACTCTGTACACATGGAGAAAGGTGGAAAGTGTAACTCCCTGAGAGATTCGGGCTGCCCTGCGCAGGGCCCCAACAAGTTGGGCTGTTTTTACCGCCCGCCCCTGGATGTGCTTTGCCCATGTACCCCTATTTGAAAAGGTTACCCCCAGATATGTAAAGGCTGTTATCACTTCAAGTGGTTGCTTCGCGATTTCCCACTTAACTGAGGACTTGCGACCCCTCACAATCATGATTTTAGATTTCTGGAGGTTTGGTAATAATAACCCATTGTTGGTACAATATTCATCTAATCCCCATATCAAGCGTTTTAAACCTACTGCTGTCTGAGATATAAGCCCTAAATCGTCCGTGAATTGCAACATAGTCAAGTGGTACCCACCAATTATGGGGGCATGAGTGTTATCCGCCTTCAGACATTTAACAAGATCTGCCAGATAAATGTTAAACAGTAATGGGACCAAGATGCACCCCTGTCTAACTCCCCTCTGGATAGCGATGTCCTTGCTTAACTGGTTGCCTGTTTTCACTCTTGCTCGATTGTTAGAATATAGCTGGATTATGAGTGACAGCAACTTATTGTTGATCCCCAGAGTGGTTAGCTTTGCCCAGAGCCTAGCCCGGGGAACAGAGTCGAAGACTTTGGTTAAGTCTACGAAAGCTAGGTATAATTTACCCTTCCTAATCTTCTGATATTTATAGATTAGGTGCTGAAGTATAAAACAGCAATCTATTGTCAATTTTCCTTTACCAAAGCCAAACTGCTCTTCGGGAATAATTGACTGCTTCTCCACCCACTCCTCTAGTTGCTTCAACAGGCACCTTGCTAATAACTTTCCCACAACTGAGAGTAGGCTTATGGGCTGGTAACAGCCTGGATCTGTAGCTGAGCCTTTTTTTAAAAGGCTTTTTTTAATCCAGCTCTGCTGCCAAGAGGAAGGGATCCTCATATGCCTACTGATACTATCAAACACCTTACTCAGCAGAGGTGCCCACCACTGCGGTGCTGCCTGCAACATGTCTCATTTTGATGACGTCTGGTCCGGGAGCCTTATTGGGTTTTAATAGAAAAATTAGGTCAAGTATCGAGTCTCTAGAGAAGGCCACACACACCCGGCTCAGAAATCGGGGGTAGCTCATCTCCCCTGCACCCTGCCTGGGTCAGGGCATCCAGCTCATAGGGCTCTTGTACAGTTGGCCAAAGAAGTCCTCCCAGGCAGCCCTGGTTACCCTGAAGCTGGCAGCCCTTGACTGAGGATTGATTAACCCATTAAGGATACGCCAAAATTGGTGAGGATTCCTTGTCCTCTGGGCAACAACCAAGCGCACCCAGATACCATTAACATAACTGGTCCTCTTATTTTTTTATCATTTGCGCGTAGGATGCTCTATCCTTGAGATACTTCACTCGACTATCGAAGTCGAAGTCTCTGGCCCACCGCCTCTTAGAGGCGGTAAGCTGGGTCTTTAAGGCTTTGCACTCCCAATCGTACCAGGGATGTTTCTGCTGGAGGGGTTGTTTGGCTTTCTTTATTAGAAACGCCTGGTGAAAGCTACTAATAACTTCTTCATATCTCTGTAGGATAGTTGAGAGGTCCTGTGTAGCCATTATTTGGGAGCTCAGCCCTTTAAGCTTCTCGGTAGCGCGTAGATCACAAACTTGGACAATCATTGAAGCCTGAGAGATCTTCCTAACCTTTTTAGCTGGATCCCCAAGGGGGTGTTCCTCCTCTATGATTCTCACCCATCCCTGACCTACAATGTCCACACTGAGGACCGAATGATGACTCTGGTCTGGGGGTCAGCAAAAATGTTTGGAGCCTGCCAATAGATTCTCAGTTTGTTAGAATTAAATCGATGGTGCTCCTTCCATGGGGACCTATGAAAGTACTGCCCCTCGCTGGATCTCTGAGCAGATCTTCCCCTACTATTGTAAGGTTGGCATTATAAATAAGAGTTTCCAGCTGAAGCGCCATACGGCTTCTCGCCTCTAAGGGCATTGAACATTCTCTAAACCCCTCCCCCTTGGGTATTCTGTCTTGTCCTGCCCCCAAAGGGGTATTCAGATCCCCGACTAAAACAATAGTTGCCATAGGATATTGGTCTTGTATCTCCAGAATGGCACCCTCAAGTGTCTCCTAGACATCCTCTTGATAGTATTTAGATGTCATAGGTGGTCTATACACATTAAACAGCACCATCCATTCTGCCTGGCTTGGCCCTAATTTAAGAAGGCCCTGCTGGAATTCTGGCCTTCCTGAGTGTAGAGTAGCAAAATTTCCCCCCACCCCCTGAGCTTTAAAAATTGCTAGTCCACCCGAGGACCGCCCCTTGATGCCCTTTTTTTGACCACTGTGGAAAACCCCATCAAACCTTTCCAACTGGAAAGGAATCTCCTGCAAGAGCCATGTCTCTTGAAAACATACTAGGTCAAAATTGGACAAGAAGCCCCCCCCCCCACAGTCTGGGTCATCTAATTTGGCCCTAAGGCCCGTAATATTCCAAGAGGCAAGTCTAAGTGAGCCTCGAGGAGGCTCCTGGACCTTTCCACTATCCAATCGCCATGACTGTCTGGGGTTAGAATCTGATTATTTTATTAAAGGCCTCGGCCAGCAGAAGAGCCAGTTCCCCTGCAAAACATTTGTAAAATTCCATTGGTAATCCATCCGGACCCCCTGCTTTGTTTTTAGGCATGGATCTGATAACTTCCATTACTACTTCTGTGTCAGTCGGGGCATTTAAGAAGCTGTTTTGGGCAGCGTTAAGTTTTGGGAATTTATATTTTTGCAGAAAACTGTTGATTTCATCTGCTTGTAGGTCTGTGGTGGTGTATAGTTTCTCATAAAAATTACAGAATTCTTCTTGTATTTTATCCGTTTCTCTAATTCTAGATTCTTCTGGGGTTTTGATTTCTGTTATGTGATGTTTTTGTATTTTTTGTACGCCTGGCTAAGGCCCTGCCCGATTTATTGTTTGATTGAAATATTTGCACCTAATTATTTTTAGTTTTCTGGTGGTTTTGTTTATTTCCTCGGTGTTAATACTTTCCCTCAATTTTAATAGCTCTTTGTGGATTTCCTGGGAAGGATTCAGTTTTAATTTGGCTTCCGATACAGACCCTTCAGTACTTCCCTTTTCTTTTTAATGATTGCTGCCTTCAAAGCGATTATGTTTCCCCTAATGACTGCTTTGGCTGCTTCCCATAGAGTAACAGGTGAATTGACTGTACCAACTTTCAGTTCAAAATAATCTTTAATGTTTTGTGTTAAATGTTTTTGAAAGAATTTGTTTTTGCATAACAATCTGTCCATTTGCCATTGAGGGGCTCCCACAGGAGTACCTTGCTTCCCCCAACTGAACTCTGCCATTATCCCATGATGATCTGAAAGGGTTTGAGATGATATGTAAACTTTCCTACAGCATCCCAGTTCCTTTTGTGGAACTATTATGTGGTCAGTCTTGGAGAATATTCTGTGTGAGATTGAATAAAAGGTGTACTCTCTATTTTGTGGATTTAGATGTCTCCAGATATCGATTAGCTCATTATCAGCCAACAGCTCTTTTTATCTTTTTTTGCCAGTTTTTTTTAAGGGGCTTGGAGTTTGAATGATCTTTCCATGAGAGTGGGGTATTCATATCACCCTGTATTATTAACCTTTCCTTTCCGTGATCTATAATTTTGGGTATACATTTTTGGGGAAATTGAAGAGTGCCCTCATTGGGGGCATACAGATTGACTAAGGAAATGTCTGATCCGTTCAATTTCCCATTGATCATTAGAAATCTTCTCTCCCTGTCTCTAATTGTCTGCTGTAGGCTAAATGTTTTTGTTGCCATTATGCCTATCAGGACACTGCCCTTATTAGTTGGAGCACAGGAGGCAAACACTTCCCCTATATTTTTATTTTTAAAACGAAACAGGTCTTTCTCTAATAAGTGAGTTTATTGCAGAAAAAAGATGTCACAATTAGGCTCCCATAATAGGTCTTTTACTCTCTTGTGTTTGATTGGTGTGTTTAAGCCCCTTATATTTAAAGTAAGTGTCTTAATTTTTTCAGTCATCTTGTCATTGTAAGGGATCTGTCACCTGGACTATGGTTGATTTGCCTATTAGGATCTCTGTTTTGCAACTGCCTTCCATTTGGGGGTTGCTGCTGTTGTCTGTGGAGCCATAGCACCCTCTTTTCACCATTACTTTTAAACTTTATCCTGTACATTAAGTGAGCTTTTGCTGCTATCTCAGTGATAGTTTGACTCTTGAATTCTCGCCTTGCAGTGACCATTAACCCTAAACTGAACGCAAACTAATAAAACCCAAACTCCCATATTTTGTTTCTGCTGGTGCACTTAATAACTGACTTATGCCAGAACCAACTGCCTCCCTTTATTTTGAATTTTCTCTCTCTGTGGTTTTGGTATGGTCCTGAACTGTGGAGTTTCAACAAGCCCTCCCTCTCCCCCCCCACCTCCCCACCAATCCCCTTTATGGTGTCAGTGCCCAAAGGCTATGCGCTAGAGCCTTTACTGGGCACCTAGTAATCATGTAAAATGGAACACCGCTTATTGTAACTCAAAGCTCTGAGGCCCTCATTTAGCTAGTTACCTCTGTTTTCATCCCTCTATTAGTTCCTTAGGTTTTAGTTGAGGGGCCCATAAATTTAAGCTGGTTTCCCCCTATTTAACTGGATATTCACCCCCTTTGAATCCGTTCCCTCCCTGTCTTTCCCGTATCCCGTTGTTTTGTGTTAAGGCCCACCGAAAGGGGGTACCACTGTAATCCTCATGTCCTGTTGGATTTACCTCTTTCCCCTCCCCCCCATAGTTTTACTTTGATTATAATTTCTATTAATTATACACTAGAAAATAATGGGATAGAGAAACAAGCATACTGTCCTTCATATCACAATCCAAATTGTCCTTTGCATGACTAGGGCTGCCACTTTCGAGGAAAATCTCAAGATCTGCGGGCTCCTGAAAAAACTTTTGTTTACCCCTCCACATTATGGACATCCTGGCAGGGAATTGCAGTTGTAGCTGCAGTCTCCTGTCTTGAAGCACTGGGAAGAACCTCCCCCATCTTCTTCTTTTAGCAACCATGACGGCTGAATAATCAGGGAATATTCTCACTACACTGTTCTGGTATTCCAGTTTTTGCTTATTTCTGGCCAATCTTAATATTTTTTCCTTGTCTTGAAAGTCCAGGAATTTGACTACGATGGTGCGGAGATTTTCTCCTTCCTTGGGTCTCAATCTGGCTGTTCTGTGAGCCCTTTGAATTTTAGCTGTATGCAGATCTGGTGCTTCTGGAAAAAGAGCCTCCAACACCTCTCCAATCAGTTCTCTGGGTCCCTTTTTTCCCAGCCCTTCCTTCAGCCCTGTAAATCTTAGATTGAACCTCCAGGATCTATTTTCTAGATCCTCAGTTCTATTTAATTCTGTTACCTTTTGCAGCTTGTTCACTTCCTCTGCCAGCTTCTCCCTAGCTTGCGCTGCCACTGCCAGGTCTTTTCTGAGCGTCGCCATCAAGACTGTAATTTTGCAGCCTGGGCTCTTCTATGGACTCTCAGTTCGGTTATTCAGACTCGGGGAGCAATCTACTGTGTGGCCAGCGGGAGACAGCACCAAGCTTTCAGCTGGGCATGCGTAGGGATGTTGCTCCCTCGCTTCCCCAGTGGAAAGTCTGCCTCCCGCCTAGTAGGAGCTGCAGCAGGGTGCTCCGCACCCGTACAGGCCTTAAATTCCTGTTTTATTGGTTTTTTGCCTGGAAAAGTTCGAGAGGCTTTTGCCTCTGGTACCGTGTCTGTAGGTGCCACCGGCAGCGGCTCCGGTGAACCCCCCAGATCTGGTGGACCAGGGCAGAGCGGATGCGGGGTATCGACCCACGCAGTACACAGACACACTCCCGCCTCGGGGTATCTGCTAGTATGGCCGAGACAGCCAAAACATGGCGAAACGCTGTGCACCAAGCCGCGGTGGGGAAATTGAAACAGAAACCGCTGCCATTCCGGCTGTGGCTTCAGCGCCCTGCCCCCAATGCCGGAGCTCCAGCTCAGTGGAAGAGGATCACATGGAGGCAGCCTCCTCTGCCTCCAACCAAGTAAAGGGGTCCCCCGCCCAGGCGTTCCTGCAGGCCCAGGACACCTTTAAGTCCATGATGGGGGTGCTATCCCAGATAGAGAAGAACCAGATCAGGGACAGGCAGGAATGCAAATANCCCCCCCCCCCCCCCCCCCCCCCCCAATTATCATTTAAGGGATCTTCGAGAGCCTCAGACAAAGGGAAGCATAGGAGCTCCCACAAGCCCCCACTAAAGAGACCCGTTAGGGGGACCTTATAGGCTCGTCCTCAGAGGAGGACGTAGGAAACTCTCTCCCCCCCCCCCCATAAAGAAGAGGGCGAAATCCTTTCAGAGGAGGAATCAAAGATGGCCACTCCCCCTCCTCCCAAACGCAATAAAAGGGGTGGCCGAACCAGAACCCCACTGGTCACTATCCAGACCGCCGAGGAGGATTTGGATCAGTCTGCTGGCACCTACTCCTCCCCGTCCAAGGACCCTTCTGAGTGGAGCGAGGTCCTGTCCAAAGGACTTGGGCAGGGAGTTGCCCTCTGCCCAAGGGCCAAAACTCCTAAGATGAGCAGAACAGGTCCTTAGAATTACCCGTAGGTCCCTGAAGAAGAGGGAATCAGACTCTTCCTCTGAGGAGGAGGAATCCGATAGGGACTACATCCTCAAGCTTGTCTCTGCATCCAAGGGTATCACCCTAGACAGGGCCTTTGAAAAAATCATACGGGCCCAATGGAAGCACTCCACTAAAACCCTAAAGCTTTCCAAGGTGCAGCAGTTCCTGTACTCTCTTCCAAGCACAGTAACTCTATCTTTAGGACGCCGCAGTGGCCTCCCTAGCTCACCAATCTGTTTTCCCTTCTGAACGGGATCTTTTGCCGAAGAACCCCAACAACAAGGGGGGTGGAGACGGGGCTCAGAAAGAGCTACGAGGCCATCGCCAGCATCTTACAAATGGCTACTACAGCCTCCTATGTTTCCAGGGTCATTATGAAATGGTTCCAACTTGGTAAGGACCCCGATATTTCAGAGGCCCTTTCACAGAAGCTTAACTAATAACGTGACCCTGGCGCATGCCTTTCTAGTAGACTCGTCTATGGACATGGTCACGTGGGCAGCCAAAGGGATGGCAACCAACGTAGCTGCCGGACGCAGGCTTTGGCTACGCTCCTGGCGGGTAGACCCACACGCAAAAAATCTGCGGATGAATAGCATGTTTAAAGGTGGCAAGTTATTCGGCTGCACACTAGATAAAGCACTAGCGGAGGCCTCGAACAAGGAGAAAAAGCACTCGTTTCACCAGGTTCAGTCTGCTAAAAGCTTTTTTTTTGCCCCTTTCAGCGTTTTTCACAAGACCAACATGAAGCTACACTCCTGCCACCACCTGGTCTTCCTGATCCCGCGGCACAAACCAGCGATAGAGCCCGTGCCAACACCGGAAAGGGAAATGGGTCTTTACTCCATCCTCTTCCTCGTCGAGAAAAAGAACGGAGACTGGAGGGGAGTTCTCGACCTAAAACGCCTCAACAAAGTGGTAAAAGCACAACGGTTCAAGATGGAGACTCTCTCTTCCATCACCCTAGCCCTGACGGCGGGAGATTGGCTTACATCTCTGGACCTCCGGGATGCCTATCTACATATGCCCATTCTCCCAGCACACAGACAGTGGCTCCGCTTTTGCTACCAAAACCAGCACTGGCAGTATTGTGCCCTGCCCTTCGGCCTCGCCTTGTCTCCTCGGACGTTCACCAAAGTGCTCGTACCACTCATAGCGAACCTTCGCCTAGAGGGCATCACCATTTTCCCATACCTAGACGACCTCCTCATCAAGACTCCGACAAGGGATCTCGCGCTCCACCACCTCCAGCGCTCGATCGAGTACCTGTCATACCACGGCTTCCTCATCAACGCAGACAAGAGTCACCTCACTCCCACTCAACGACTGGAACATCTGAGAATGATCTTCGACACCGCCGTGAACAGGGTGTTCATCCCACCGCAGCGTCAACACAGGATCCGGAACCTAATCACACTGGTTTGATCTTGACCCCGCATGCCCCTGATAGCACTGGCGTCTCTCATGGGTCTTATGATATCCTGCACTCGTCATCTCCAGTGGACGTGTGTTCAATCCCGCCCTCTACAGTATTACCTCCGACCGTGGCAGATGCTTCTGATATCAGGCATGCCGACCTCCCTCTGTCAGCTTGGATTTCCTGCTCTCGCTGCTTCTGGCAGGGAGTCCCGCTTATGGACCCCGACCGAGTGAGACTCACTACAGACGCCAGTCTCTTGGCTGGGGGGCTCACCTCAACACAGAGGTCACCCAGGGCACCTGGTCAGTCAGGGACCACTCTCACAGCATGAACTGGCTGGAGCTAAAAGCCATCCGTCTAGCCCTGTGGCACTGTTCCCAGCAAGTAACGGGACATCACGTGATAGTCTTCACTGACAACACGACCGCCAAGGCGTATGTCAACAACTAGGGGAGATCCCACTCTCCCTTGCTGCAAGCAGAAGCCGCGCACCTCCTGCGCTGGGCAGAAACATGTCTTCTGTCGCTGTCGGTGTTACACATAAGGGGTGTGGACAATGTAGAAGCGGACTGGTTCAGTTGCAAACAACTGGCCCGTGGAGAATGGTCCCTCAGTTCCTCGGCCTTCTGACTTATTGTGTCTCGATATGGACAGCCCGTTCTCGATCTCTTTGTATTCCCCTCCAACACCAAAGCTGCCCGTTTCTTCAGTCGGGACCCTCATCCCCGAGCCAAAGCTTTACGATGCACTCAGCCAACAATGGCCCCCGGGGACACTACGCCTTCCCCCCCGTTTCTCCTTCTCAGCAGGGTGTTACACAGGTGCAAGCAACAGAGAGCCATGGTCATCCTGGTGGCCCCTTACTGACCTCGCAGACCCTGGTTGCCGGATCTTCTCCACCTCTCAGCGGCGGAGCATGTGAGCCTCCCCGCCTCGACAGATCTGTTTTCCCAGAGCCCTCTGCTTTACCAACAGCCTCAGTTCCTGAAGCTGACAGTTTGGCTCTTAGCCCTTCAGTGCCTGGGGTACTCAGATACCGTTGTTGCTACACTGCTGGCTTCGAAACACAAGTCCACAAGACGCATCTACCAGTGCACCTGGAGGGTGTTTGTGAAATGGTGTCATTCGCACAGGGTTCCCTCCCAGTCCCCTTCTATTGCACACATCCTGCAAGAGGGTCTGGACAAGGGCCTCAAACCTAACACTTCAGCTCGGCAGCTTGCTGCCATCAATAACACCTAGGGTTCCAGTAGTGGAATCCAGCTCTCTGCTCACCCTCACATCAGACAGTTTTTGAGGGCGGCTTGCAAGATCTCCCCCTCCAATCATCCACAGGTTTCCCTCTTGGAACCTGAATGTGGTGCGTAAGGCCCTAACCGGTCCTCCCTTCGAACCCCTCCAGGAGGTGTCCCTTTTACTTCCTTTCGATCAAGGTCATGTTCCTTATTGCCATTACATCCGCTATAAGGGTGTCTGAGATTGGGGGCTTTTCCATGGACCCTTCACTGTGCTTTTTCAGAAAGTAGTCTGTCATCTTGCGCACAGACCCTTCCTTCCTGCCTAAGGTGGCCTCTTCTTTTCACCTCGCTCAGGAAGTAATCTTGCCTTTGTTTTGCCTTCGCCCTCGTCATCGCCTTGAAAGAGTCTGGCACACTCTCGACCATTGTTGAGCCCTAAAAATCTACCTCGAGCATACGACAGCCTCCCGCCATACCTCAAGACTTTTGGTCAGTTATCATCCCCGATCTAGGGAATGGGGCCTCCAAGACGGTCATTTCACGCTGGATATCCGCTTGCATTGCCGATGCCTATAGGGCTGGGGGATTGACTCCCACTCCTAGAGTCCTTGCCCACTCTACTAGGGGGGCTGCTACGAATTGGGCTTTTCGTTCCCGGGCTCCCCTGTCTGATATTTGCAGGGCAGCTACGTGGTGAACTCCCCATATGTTCACTAGACATTACAAAATTGATATTTTTTACTCTGCCGAGGCCTCCTTTAGGAGGCGGGTGTTGCAGGGTGGTTTGGATACCAATGTTTGAATTGGTTCCGCTCTATGCTGAATAATTTTACTGCTTTTTACCTCCCAGAGTCCAAATAACTGGACTGAGAGTCCATAGAACGGACAATTGGGTCCCTTACCTTGGGAATTGTCCTTCTGTGGACTCGATGGGAGGTTATTCGGCCCACCCGGGGATCATACTATTTTGTTTTACCAACTACATTTTGTTTTTTTACCCCTTTGGGGTTGTTCCTATGTTTTTCCCGCTGGTTGCAGTCGTTGGGTGGTTCTTTGCTTATCTTTCAGGTCTTCCTTGTCCGTCAGCTTTACGCACCTGGGGAAGTGAGGGAGCAATGTCCCTACACATGCCCAGCTGAAAGCTTGGTTCTGCCTCCTGTTGGCCATGCGGTAGATTCCCAGAGTCCGAATAACCTCCCATCGAGTCCACAGAAGGACAGTTCCCAAGGTAAGGGACCCAATTGTCCGATCTCATCCCCCACGTCCGTCTGGCTCATCACGTCCACCATTTTGGGGGTCTGATGCCGCTGATGCCCGCAGGCCTGCCCTTGTTTTGGGCTGACTATCGCTCAATTGCTCTCTGCTTTGCTTTTTTTTCTCTAACGATTCGCCCCTCCAGTCATTTAATTTTTATTTCTGCTGCGTTGTTCCTGTGTTAGTTGGATATTTTGCGGCTTTGTCGGGATGTGGGAACGGAGCTTGGCTTCCCCACAGCTTCTAGGTCGTGCGCATGCTCAGAATCCCTTAAACCAATTTTTTAACTAAATAAATCCTGGGTTTTACAATAACTATTGCTCAATTTTAATTGATTTTCACCTGAATTTTGTATCACTCAAGTACATAAAAATCTATCATACTGTTAGGAAAATGCAGCACATTTTATTAGATATGTTATGCTAATAATAAAATAGTCTACATGTATATGCAGAGCTGCCTGTTGAAGTCAGACAATGTAGTGGAAGATATACACACACATTACATGCACGCTCAGAGATATGTGCGCATCTGTATGCACGGATGGATCACACCCACCCCATACGCATTTCATGCTACTAGCAGTTAAGATTTTTAAAATTTGTCACACTAATATAACCCTCCTCCCATAATTTCCCCTTTTAGTGGCACAGTGCTCAAATCACGTGTGTGCTACCCTCCTACTTGGTGGTGTTCCTGCCTCCCTGGGAGAGGAGCTTTAGGGGCCCTGAGCGTGCGTTTCTTTTCTTCTCTTGTTTGGGACCTCCCCAGGAGAGGAGGGGAATCCAAAGTAACCTCGGTATGTCGCTTCGTTGCCTCCATCCTCGGGGAGCCCTTGCCAAATGAAGGGGCAAATTTAGGGACTCACACCCAGGGATTTCAGTACCATAGGGATAAAGTCCTCAGAGACCACTATTGACAAGCACTGTAACAAACATGGGAGGATACCCCAGGTGCTTTACTTTTAAGGTTAATACATAATTAACACAATAAAATGAAAACAATAACCATTCACAAACCCCCTCAGTTTTTCCTCTCCCTAAGTTTTTATTTAGGGCTTAGAGAGAGCATTTTCTTAAACTCAGAAGTGGCATATATAGTTGCGAGTTCTGTTTCAGATTTACAGCAAACCACATGAAATTTTTGCTGTCATTCTGTCCACCAAAACAAACCTCAACGTTTTCCCCACAAAATGAGTCCTTTTTGGTACCTATTTTCACCTGTGTTTTTTGTTGATAAATTCCCTGGAAAAATATAATAGAATAAAAACTGAAAATTAAGGGCTCTACTGATAACACACTAACTTGGGTGCAGGACATCGTTGGGTAGATTAGGAAGCCCTTCAACAGTTTAGATTTAAGCAGATCAATTTCTGTGACAGGGTCTTTACCAACAGTGCTGCGCCTGTCTTGTCCAAGATCTCTTTTTGGACTACCTCCTGGATTTATGCCATAAAGGCGTTAACGTTTATTTTGTGAAAGTTCAGTTGGAAACTATTTTGACCTTACATAATCCTGTAAACAGTAAGTCTGCATTCTCTTGCCCCATTGTAATGTGGTTCTTGAAAAGCATTATCTGTATCTGCTCCCATCCTAACCTTGTTTCCCCACCACTACCACCACCACCATCTTTGTAGCTTTTAAATTTAGTATTTCCATGTTTAATAGGTGATCTGTTTTGAGCCTCTTGCCAAAGACTCTGTGGAGATGCTATCCTTTAAGATCTTATTCTTGGTGGCAGTCAGATCTGCCAAGAGAGTGAATCTGCCAGGAGAGGGCTCAAGTAGCCCACTTGCCTTACGTGGTAGATAAGGATGACCTTCACTCTATTTATTTATTTATTTAGGCACGGGCTTTCGCCATGGCCAACATAAAAACATAAACACCTTCACTCTTCATTCCTTCCTAAGATCGCATCTGAATTTTGTGTGAATGAGACTATCTGCTCGTTTTCTTCCCCAGGGGTCTCACTTCTGACAGTGAGGCAAGACTGCACACTATGGTTATTAGCTAGGCCCCCCTTTGCTATCTAGAAAGGTGTAAACCCTTCAGGTACTTGTTTCTTATGCACCAAGATGTTTAGGAGAGACAATGCCTAAGCATTTCCTGTCTCAGTGTTTCAGGAGGTGCATTCTTCCAAAATACACCTGTCTTTATCAAGGTACATGTTAAACCACGGCTATTTCAGCTTCATTTGCATCCTTCCACTGTTGAAGATTTACAAGTCAAGCAGGCCAATGTTTGTTCTCTGCCTTCACCTTGGTATTATGCTAGTGACCTGGCCACCAGGACACATACTCGGTTTGGAGCCAATCCTACAATCTATTTATTTATTTATGTATTTATTTTAAAGGGACTTCCAGCCCCACTATCCACTTTTTCAGGATTACCTCTTTCTACATGACTGTGATATGTAGAGCTCCTTGATGAAGAAAAAGTTAATTTCTTGTAACATTTTATTCTTTTGAGAAGACGCCTCTACACATTCACACTCCTACCTTCCTTTCCCATTGTTAGGCATTTGGGGGACACTGCTTTGTAGCAGACCCGAGTATGCAAGGGAATTGGAGTGGGGCACGTATGATGCAGTCACACACGGTTTTGCCTAAATAAGTTCCAGGCCTCAACACCAGAGGTCACAATTCCTGCAATGTTAGTATGGGCAAAAATAAAAGGAACGATAGCCTGTGTTCAAACTGTGAGTTTCCTTTACACCCACATGTCCATGGGTGACAGCAGCCAATAAACAAACATATGATTGAGTGTTCGAGGTCACTCACAGCTTGAAAATGGGGCTGTTGTGTACCAGAACTATAGCTGGTACGTGGAGGCTGCATGCCACAGTTGCAAGCCCCACTCGGCTCCATCATAAGAACACAAGAAGTGCCTTACTGGGTCGAACCAATGGTCCATTGAGCCCAGTATCCTGTCTCCGACAATGACTAGTCTCAGTTGATTGGGAGAAGTACCCAACTGGTCACAATAGAGTGATACATTCCCTGTTGTTCACTTCCAGTTCCTGACAGCAAGAGTTTACATCCTGTACCTACTTGGCTAATAGCCGTTAATAGACCTACCCTCCAAGAATGTATCCAATCCTTTTAAAAACCCAGCTATACTACTGGCCTTGCTACATCTTCTGGCAACAAATTCCACAAGTTAATTGTAAGTTGAGTGAAAAAAATACTTTTGTAATTGTTTTTAAATCTGCTGCCAGTTAGTTTCATGGAGTGTCCCCTAGTACTATTTGAAAGGGTAAATAACTGCTCCCTATTAACTTGTTCCACACCAGTCATGATTTTATAAACCTCTTATCATATCCCCTCTCAATCATATCTTCTCCAGGCTGAAGAGCCCTAACCTATCAAACCTCTCTGCGTACAGAAGCTGTTCCATACCCTTCATTGTTTTTGTTGCCCTTCTCTCTACCTTTTCTACTTCTACTATATCTTTTTTTGAAATGGGATGACTAGAACTGTGCACCGTACTTGAGGTGTGGTCGCACCATAGATTTGTATAGAGACATTATGATACTTTCAGTTTTATTCTCCATCGGTTTTTTGAATAATTCCTAATGTTCTGTTTTTTTGACTGCTGCTGCACGCTGAGCTAAAGATTTCAGTGTATTGTCCACAGTGATTCCCAAGAGCCTTCTCCTGAGTGGTAATTCCTAATCTAGAACCCAGCATTGTGTACATATAGTTTGGATTATTTTTCCCTATGTGCATCACTTTGAACTTGTCTACATTAAATTTCATCTGCCATTTAGCTGCTCAGTCACACAGTCTTGCAAGATCCTCCTGCAATTCTTCGCAGTCTGCTCAGGTTTTAACTACATTGAATAACTTTGTGTCACCTCCATATTTGATCATCTCATTCTTTATTCACGTTTTCAGATAATTAATGAATATATTAAACACCACCAGTCCCAATATGACTCCCTGGGGCACACCTTCTCCCTGGGGGTCCTCCTGGACGGCCAGCCAGCACAGTAGGGTAGATCCCCGTCACTACCAGTAGGAGGCAAACATTATTTTTTGTGTCCCTACTTCGGGGATCTTCCTCTCATCCCCAGTTGATTGTCTGCCTTCACACAGGTAGGACGCAGGTAAGCTGCCTCCAGGAAAAATTGGAAAGGCAGCTTACAGCAAAGAGCTCTTGGTGCCAGGGGAGGAGGAATTCCTCTCCCTGTTCACCCTCCCTCCCCATCCGGAGAGGGCAAGGAGCGGTCCCGGGTGTCCTCCTCACCTACAGGCAAGAGGACCCCGAAGAGTGGGCGTGGCACCCATATAAGGGGCTAGCTGCTTGTCCAACCGGACGGCCTTTCCCCCCGCTGGGCGCCAGCACCCAGGAGCAGCTAACCCACGGTTCTACCTGGCTTAACGCTGCGGGGCTCCCCTCCTCCCACGAACGAGCCTGAGGCAGCGCCCGGTCAGAGCAAGGTAGGAGAGCACCCCTTCATACACCTCCACTGCTACATGCGGTGGGTGCTAGGACACAGGCAAAAACCGACAGGAGGGGGGAAAGGGGGGATGAGCCGCGCCTCCCTCCCATCAGCACTGAGGGGAAGTGGGAACTAGAGCCGCCATTTCCAGGCACCCGTCTCAAGTACCGCCCCCTTCCCGACGCGACCAGGAGTCGGGGACGCGGGCCAATCGCAGTGTAGAACACCTGGCCTGCCCCCCTTCTCAGCCCAGGCACGAGAGGCTGAGACGGGGGGGGGGGGAAGAATCAGGGGAAAGGCGGCGCTGACTCCCCGCGTAGAGGCACGGAAGCCAATCAGAGAGGTTCTTAGCTACGCAGCAGGGAAGGGGCGAACGGACGCAGCTAGCCCCTCCATGACCTCTCAGCAAAAAGCGGAGATTCCCACGGGTGCCAAAAGTCCCCCGCACTGCATTCTGTGCCAGAACGAACTCCCCAGATCAGCAGTGGGTCAGCGGTCCCAGGAGAAACAATGGCGACGAAAAGAAAGTCAGCCAAAGGTGGGGGGCAGCAAGCAGCAGCACAGGACACTGAACCGTGAGCACTCCTCAGCCCGAGGATCCTCATATGGAGGTCCTGAAAGAGATCCTGGCTGAACTTAAGCAGAAGAGATCTCCTCCCAGGCAAAAAGGGAGAAGGGAGTATAAGGGCATGTCAAGAGAAGCTGGGAAGGGTAAGCACCCAAAGCACAAGAAAAGGAGGACAGCAGGCCCTCTAGAATCC
This sequence comes from Sphenodon punctatus, assembly GCA_003113815.1. Lineage (NCBI taxonomy): Eukaryota > Metazoa > Chordata > Lepidosauria > Sphenodontia > Sphenodontidae > Sphenodon > Sphenodon punctatus. The sequence goes on from QEPC01010148.1 coordinate 998,815, forward strand.
CCAGCCTCCTTGGTAGAAGAAGAGGAGGAAGTGGCCTCAGTCTTTCCGGGGAAGAGAGAGCTGGCAGAGCTCCCTGGAGGAGGCCACCCTTGCAGCAGAAATGGAGCAAGAAGCGCAAAGTGGGGAGGATCTTAGGTCAGAGGAAGAAGGGGATACCTCCTCCATAGAAGAAGGAGAGATAGAGTTAGAGTCATCTGGGGATCCAGACAGACAATTCCCTATAAAATACAGGGATCAGATTTTTGAGCAGATTACGAGAGCCCTTCACCTCCAACAGAAGGAGGATAAACAAGCCTCTTCGGAGTCCTTGGAAGAGGAGGAGGAAGGAGCTAGAGAATATATTCCCCGGGCCAGAGCTAGGGACAGGGGAATAGTATTGGACAAGGCATATGAGAGGATTATAAAGAAGGAATGGCAACAGCCCAACAAATTGTTCAAAATGAATAAGACACAAATGTCCCTGTACTCCCTATCAAAGAACAAAGAACCCCTCCTGGTCATCCCCAAGGTGGACGCGGCGGCGGCGGCCTCGCTCGCTAGAAATTCCGTATTCCCAACCGAAGAGGAATGCTACCCAAGGGATCCCACAGATAAGGGCATTGAATGTAACCTGCGACGCAATTTTGAAGAAACATCAGCAGTCATGAAAATGGCCATTCTAACCTCTTATTTCTCCAGAGCTCTCATGACCTGGATTAAGAGGGCCAGAGACCCCAAGGTGTCGCCACAGATGACACAAATCCTATCAACCAGAATTCAACTGGCACATTCGTTTATCGCAGACTCATCCACAGACATGCTTCGCTGGTCAGCGAGAGCTGTGGCATCCAACGTAGTGGCACGTCGTAGATTATGGTTACTAGCATGGAAGGGAGACCACACGGCCAAGAACACACTGGTAGGGGGCCCCTTCCAGGGAACAAAGCTGTTCGGAGTATGTCTGGACAAGATCCTGATGGAGGCAGCAGATAAAACTAAAAAGCAAACCTTGCAGAGCGTGGGCCTGTCGCGAAAGAATTTTCGTCCCTTCAATCCTCGATAGTCCTCTGGGAACAAAAAACCTTTTTACCCCTCAAGGGGAAGACGACAGAGGTACAGATCCATCTGGAACAAACAGAGGGGACAGACAGGCGAAACCAGAAACAATCAGGGAAACAGTAGACCCAAACCAGAGGCATGACTATCAACAAACTTTGGACCAACATGGACTAGGGGGAAGACTCCAAAGATTCGAGGGAAAATGGAGTTTGTCCACTTCAGACTGGTGGGTCCTACAGACAATACAAAGAGGGTACTCAGTTGAATTCGACCATTACCCAAGAGACTTTTTCACCATATCATCAAAATCCAATAACCCCAAGAAACACCGGGTGATGCTGGATGAGATTCACAGACTACAAAGCATCAGGGCGTTAGAACAGGTGCCTCCACACGAACAAGGTCGGGGGCTGTATTCCATATTATTTCTTGTACCGAAAAAGTCAGACGAGTGGCGGACTGTCCTCGACCTAAAGAGATTAAACAGGTGTGTTCGGACAAGAAAATTAAAAATGGAGACATTACAGTCCATTCGAACAGCACTATCACCGGATGAATGGTTGACGTCACTGGACCTCAAGGAGGCATACCTCCACGTACCCGTTCTACCGTCCCACAGGAAGTGGCTACGGTTCCAATACACGCACGAGCATTGGCAATCCAAAGCACTTCCATTTGGTCTGGCCACATTGCCCAGAACATTCACAAAGGTGCTGATCCCCCTGATAGCAAACCTCAGGGGAGAGGGAATCAAGATACACCCATATCTGGACGATATTCTCATAAGATCGCAGAGTCTAGATTGAGCTCTTTTGGATGTGCGCAAGGTGATATACTACCTGCAGGACCACAGGTTCCTTGTGAACTTCAAGAAAAGTCATCTGGTACCAACACAAGCCCTGGAACACCTGGGGGTAATACTGGATACGCACAACTACAAGTTGTGTCTGAACCACCAACGACGACAAGCATTACAGAACCAAATCAGACAGGTCAGCAGAGACCAGAAATCCAGGCTCAAGGATCTAGCCAGCCTTCTGGGCGGAATGATATCTTGCCTCGGCATTCTGAGATGGGCCAGGTTCCACGCAAGGCCTCTGCAGAGACTACTGAGACCGTGGCAGGACCAGCTAACCAGAGGGGGGACTCCATTGATAATGGTACCTCCGTCAATCAAGAAATCTGAAGTGGTGGACAACAATGAAAAGATTCAGAACCGGGATCCCCATCATAGATCCCGACAGAAGAACAATCACCACAGATGCGAGCCTGGTAGGATGGGGGGCACACATGCAAAACATATCCGTCCAGGGCAGGTGGTTAGCATGGGAAAGACAGCACCACATAAATTGGCTAGAGCTCAGGGCAGTTTATCTAGCGTTAAAGAAATTAGCTCGATGGGTAAGGGGTCACCACATCCTGATCTATACGGACAATACGGTAACGAGCATATATCAATCACCAGGGGGGCTCACGTTTGGAAGCCCTACACCAACAAGCCTCAGCTCTAATCAGGTGGGCGGAGACCAATCTGAAGTCGATCAGAGCGGTACACATACCAGGAGAAAGGAACACCCAGGCCGACTGGCTCAGTCGACAGACTCTAGACCTGGGAGAGTGGTCTTTGCATCCACAGACGTTCAGAACAATAGTGGAGGCCTTCGGAAAACCAGAAATAGATCTATTCGCAGCTCCAACCAACGCAAAGACTCGGAACTTCTTCTCTCGATTCCTGAACAGTCAAGCAGCAGGTTTCGACGCTCTAAACCTAACGTGGCCTCAGACTACTTTTTGCATTTCCACCGTTTCCCATGATTCAGAGAACAGTGGCGAAAATCAAGAGGCAATGGAGGGAGGTGATCCTGGTGACACCATACTGGCCCCGGCGACCATGGTTCGCAGACATCTTGACAATGACAACGGCGCCTCCACTCAAGCTGCCTTACGGCAGGACATGTTATCGCAGGCCCCAATAGTTCACGAAAATCCAGAATCTCTCAATCTAACAGCTTGGAGATTGAAAGGAGGTCACTAACAAAACTAGGATACTCACAACACGTCCTGGAGACTATGCTTCAGTCCAGACGCCCAGCAACGAGGCGAATATATCAAAGCACTTGGGCAAAATTTGCTGGGTGGTGCGAGAGTAAGGAAGTAAGACCAGTTGAGGCCTCTATTAGGATAGTCCTTGATTTCCTTCAAGATGGTCTAAGTAAAGGTCTAAAGCCTAACACTTTACAAAGACAGGTAGCGGCTATAGGTAGTGTCCTGAGCACGGCAAAGGGGAAAAGTATCTCTAGACATCTGCACATTATTAGGTTTATCAGAGCGGCCCGAGTAATATCACCCCCGGCGATACATTGTTTTCCATCGTGGGATTTAAATCTATTGCTAAAAACATTGACGACAATCCCATTTGAACCTCTAAAAGAGGTGTCCTTGTACTACCTTTCTATAAAATTAGCCTTTTTAATTGGGATTACATCTGCTAGGAGGGTGTCAGAATTGAGTGCCCTTTCTACGGAACCAAGTCTTTGCACATTCAAGGATTCTTCAGTAATCCTCAGGTTGGACCCTAGCTTTATCACCAAGATAAATTCGCTTTTTCATAGGGAACAAGAAATTAATCTGACATCTTTCTGCCCACATCCAACTCATCCTCAAGAACACGTGTGGCACAAACTAGATGTTACGAGAGCACTGAAAATTTACCTAGAGCGTACAGCGCCGTTTAGGAGATCCTCTGCCCTGTTCGTAGCATACGGTCCACAGAATAGGGGTAAGAGGGCCTCTAAAGCCGTCATAGCGAAGTGGATAGTTCTTTGTATTAAAGAAGCCTATAGAGCCCAGGGCAGGATACATCCAGAGGGGATCTTTGCTCATTCTTTGAGAGGGGCAGCTACATCTCAGGCGTTCAGGAACGCAGCATCTTACGGCGAAATATGTAGGGCAGCTACATGGTCATCGGTCCATTCCTTTACAAGACACTACAGAATCCCTCTTCAGGAATCGGCCGAGGCCACCTTTGGGAGGAGAGTACTTCAGGGGCTGATTTGAGAAAATTGGATCTCCTACTCAGTCACCAACCTGGTCTGTCCACTACTACTTCCCACCCATCAGCATCGTTAGAGCATAAGGGGACACCACTTGGGAAAGTCCCTACTGTGCTGACTGGCTGTCCAGGAGGACCACAAGGAAGAAAGGAAAATTGGGCACTTAGCTCCTGAATTTTCCTTCTACTGGGGGTCCTCCTGTATGGCCAGACCCTCCCAGAGTGAAGTGAACTCTGGGTGGACTTTTGGGTTAATTTATACCAAAAGAGAGAGGTTAAGGACTCAGAAATCTGACGTCTGGACTGGAGTTATAGCCTCTAGAGACCTAGGTTACTTAACACTGGTTGGTCAGTGGAATTAGTTTAAGTTAAGTAATTGGTTAATGTTAACAGTGTCCTTTATTTACAAGAGAGACAGTGAGAAGGAAGCTGAATACAGTGGGGATGAGAGGAAGATCCTCGAAGTAGGGACACAAAAAATAATATGTCTGCCTCCTACTGGTAGTGACGGGGATCTACCCTACTGTGCTGGCTGGCCGTCCAGGAGGACTCCCAGTAGAAGGAAAATTCAGGAGGTAAGTGCCCAATTTTCCTTTCTCTCCATTATGAAAACTGACCATTTAGTCCTACTCTGTGTTTCCTATCCTTTAACCAGTTATCATTCCACAGTAAGATACTGCTTCCTATCCTGTGACTATTTAATTTCCTCAAGGGTTTTTCGTGAGGAACCTTATCAAATACTTTCTGAAAATCTAGATACACTATTTTGACCGGCTCACCATCATCCACTTGCTTATTTACACCCTCAAAAATTCCAATAGATTAGTAAGGTATGACTTCCCTTTGCTAAATTCCTGTTGACTCTTCCCCTTTGTCATGTTTATCAATATGCCCAGTAATTCTATTCTTAACTATTTCCACCAGTTTGCCCAGCACTGACATATGAGGCTCACTGGTCTGTAGTTTCCAGGATCGCCTTTGTAGCCCTTTTTAAGTATTGGTGTTACATTCACTACCCTCTAATCCTCTGGTACAGTGGCAGATTTTAGAGCTAGCTTACAAATTACCAATTCAATTCATCACCTACAAAGAATAGTTCTGGCGTGGGTATCTTCCCCAACATCCTCTGCAGTGAGAACCAAAGCAAAGAATGTATTCATCTTCTCTACAGTGGCCTCCCTGAGCTCCCCTTTCACATCTGGACATCTAATGGTCCAATTGACTCTCCAGCAGGCTTCTTGCTTCTGATATACATGAAAATGTTCTTTAGTTTTTGCATCTTTAGCAAGCTCTTCAAATTTCCTCTTAGCATGTCTTATCAATACTTTGCTTCTAATCTGTCAATACTTGTGCTCTTTCCTGTTCTCTCTCCCAGTGCAGAGTAGGAGCCTGGACTGATGGGAATTGTCCCTCCTCGCTTGCAGTAGGCAGGATCGAAGACCGACTGCCTCTGTGAGTAGGAGAGGCCATCCTTCCTCAGCTTCCCAGTCTGATCCTGCCTTGTTTAGAGCAGGAAGCAGGATCCTGGGCTTTTAGAGACCAACTAGGTCATAGTTTTTTCTTCTCTTTTTTTCTTTTACCTGGGGTCTGCTTCTCCTCCCCTGCCTCCTCTGCAGAGTTAGGGGCCATTGGCTGGGGCACGGGGGTTTAGGCGTAAATCTTCTCCCTACTCCTCCCTCCCTTCCTGGGCTTAGCCATGCCAGAGAAACCCCTTTAGTAGGAGAGGGAGCTGCCTCTCCTGATCCCCGCAGTTGTGTGGGAGGGAGTTGAGCTGGCGGCAGATTTTTTTGGCGGTGGAAATCCACGCTTGGTCGTTTTGCGAATCTCTCAGTGCCTAGGTCACTCTTGCTGCTGATGCCCGGAGAGGTGTAGAAAAGGAAGCTCCTTCAGTAGAAGGAGCGAGGGAAGAAGTGCAGACACACGCACACACCAGGGGAAGGGGAATTCTCCTACCCCATCATTTTCCTCCCCCTTTATTTTCTCAGCCAGTTTCTTCTCTAGCTCCTCCCGCAGGTTCCCTACCCCATGTAAAAAGAAGGGAAAGAGGCACGGGAGGTGCTCCAGGTTCCATCGGGGTGCAAGAGAGCCCGGTGATGGAAAGGATCCAAGTCCCTTAGTAAATCTAAAAGACCTAGGAAAACGCCTTTCCTCCTCCTCTCCCCCGATGTTCAAATCTAATAGGTCCCCTGCCAGATGTGAGTGGGGGAAGAGGAGATCCTCACCCTACTCCCGGAGAAACAAGGGAACCTTCAGGTGTCAGACTTTTCAAACCAGATCAGTTCAACAAGCTAGTGGGGAAAGTGACCTCTGAGCTACAGCTAGAGCCTCTTACATCCACCCAAGCTGCAGAGCCTCCCAAAGAAAACGAGAGCCTTTCAAAGGCCCTCTATTGCTTTTTCAGAGTTACCCCTGGCACAATTCTACTTAGATGCCATAATGGGCCTCACCATCCATGTTTAAAGGCCTGCATAAACATGTGAGGCGCCTTTATTCCCTACGCAAGAGCCATAAGGAACTAGTCAACTCACCCAAGGTCAGCACTGCAGTAGCAGACCTGGTCAATCAGTGTGGGGAATATGGGATAGCATGGGGAAACAAGAAAGAAGGAGGGGTGCACAAGACACAAGTACACAAACCCCACTCTCAGACACACTATTAGCATTAAAGGAGCCCTCAGTATGGTGTATCGCTGTGTGCGAAAAGGCACCTGACCCAGCCACCATTCATCAGGGGGCCTACTGGAGATGTCACATCCTGGATTATAGTGATCCTCCACACACAGGATCCAGGAGGGGAAACCCGTGAGGAAGGGGGTAGGAACCCCAGGCCTTGGGAACCCCAGAGGGGAGTGGGGAGGGATTAGGGCAACCACACAGGAAGGCAAGGAAGGTCAATAATAAGGAAGACAGAAGCACACACCACTCAAACACAATCACTCACCACACACACCATTCTTCACACAGGAACAGGGAAGGGATTTTAACAAACCACAGTTTCTCCAAATACCAACGCAAGGGCCAGATCACAGGAACCAAGAAGCTCTGATCAGCAGCAAAGGAGAAAGCCTAATGGCCCTCCTTTTATGTGCCTTGCTCCAGACCTAGCCCTTGCTTCAGCTGCAGGCGCTCAGAGCGCCGCAGCTGCCTCTCATCAGGTAATCGCTGGCCCAGCAGACTGCAAGCAGCGGAAGCCTCTACAGCCACAGGTACTAGGGGTGTGGGGAGCGCAACCTCCTGGGCACCCTGAGCCACTCCCTGTCCCCTCCATACCCCCCTCTAAGGCGTACGAAGGTGCTGAGGGTGAGTCCGAGAAGGGTGTGACCTATGGAACGTACGTACCAAACGGGGAGCCTGCACTGCACTAGCCGGTTCCCATGAACAGTCCGTGGCAGTATAGCCCTTCCAGTCTATCAAGTAAAACAATCTCCCATGTTTGATGTGGGAGTCTAATATTTTGTGCACCTCATATTCAGGTTCGCTAACACTTGCCACGGGTGGTGGGGGAACTCAAGCTTAAGGGAAAAGGGGGGCATGTGCGACCTTTAGGAGGGAAACATGGAAGGTAGGATGAATATGGAGGTGTGGCGGGAGCTGCACTCGATAAGTGACGCTGTTAAACTATTTTTGAATGGGGAATGGCCCCATAAATCGTTGATACAATTTCGCAGAGGGTCTGAGAGAGGGGCAATGCCGCCAATCCACCCAAAGTAGATCTCCTACCTGCAATGGGGGACCTTCACGGCGGTGTTGGTCTGCCTGTTGTTTATATCTGACGGGCAGCTGCCAACATGGCACGGGCATGAGTATGGGCTGCCTGTAACTGCCGTACCATGGCCCTGGCCGCTGGGACCAAACAGGCTGGAAGTTCTGGAACACACAACTATGGATGATATCCATAGTTTACAAAAAAGGTGATGCCCCTAGAGAAGCTTTAGGGGCATTGTTGTGAGCGAATTCTGCAAGAGAGAGGAGGGGAAACCAATTTTCCTGCAAATAATCCACATAGCATTGGAGATATTGCTCCAGGTTCTGGTTAACCCGCTCCACCTGCCCATTAGCCTGAGGATGATAGGCAGTTGTCAGGCTAAGTGCTACCCCCAAAGTTGCAAACAGGGCCTTCCAAAACCGGGCTGTAAATTGTAATTCCCAAGCACCGCCTTCTTGCTTGTAAGCAGAGGCGTAGCCCACTCTAAGGCTACTCCTTCTAGGTAACTAATTACAAAAGCAACCTTCAATCTATCATTGCTATATGTCTGTGACTGCACACCTAAACACTAATTCACACAGGGCTAAGAAGCCCTGGAATTGGCTACAATCTTCAGTGTACCTACCCATCTTAATTTATTTATTTTTAAACATTTGTTAGTTGCCCCCCATGCCTACGGCATCCCGGGGCGACGTACAATTCAATAAAACATGCATAAAAAATAACAGTTTTTTAAAAAACCTTAAAACCCCAACAATATAAACCAAAACAGGCTGGGAGAATAAAATAAAAATAATAGGTAGGGAAACGTTAAAGCTCTACCCCCTCCCTCCTTCCCAAAGACTTGGGCGAACAGCCAGGTTTTACAAGCCCACCGGAATGTCAAAAGGCTCAGGGTCAGGCGAGCTTCCTCCAGGAGGGAATTCCAAAGGTGTGGCCCGGCCACTGAGAATGCCCTCTCCATTGTGGCCCCCCACTTGACACAGGGGACCTCCAAGAAGGCACCCCCGGCAGACTGAAGGAGCCGCTCTGGGACGCAGAGGGCGAGGCGCTCCCTGAGGTACGAGGGACCCAGACCATAAAGGGCCTTATAGATAAATACCAATACCCTGAACCTTGCTCAGCACGCTATTGACAACCAGTGCAGAATTCGGAGCACAGGTGTTATATGCTCCCGACGACCCGTCCCTGTCAGGAGCCGGGCCACCGCATTCTGCACTAGCTGCAGCCTCCGGACCAGGAACAAGGGCAGCCCCACGTAGAGCTCATTACAGTAGTCCAGTCTCGAGGTAACGAAGGCATGGATGAGGGAGGCCAGGTCCGGTCTGGAGATGTATGGATGCAGCCTCCACACTAGATACAAGTGGCGGAAGGCGGCCTTCGCCACCCCCTCCACCTGTCGATCCAGGCAGAGATCTGAGTCCAAAACCACCCCAGACTACAGACCTGCTGAGCTATAGGAGGGCGAACCCCCCCAATAAGGGGAGCCGACACCTCCCTCACCCTCCCCACCACCATCACCTCCGCCTTATCGGGGTTGAGCTTCAGTCTGCTCTGCCGCATCCACTCCACCATGACCTCCAAACACTGGGATAGCAACGAGACAGCAGGGTCTGGGTCAGCTGAAAAATAGAGGTACAGCTGAGTATCATCAGCATATTGGTGACATCGCACCCCGAACCCTCTCACGACCTCCCCCAAGGGCTGCATTATATACATTAAATAATAAAGGAGACTGGATGGAACCCTGCGGAATGCCACAGGACAAGGCGTGGGGGCAAAATGTTTCAGCTCCCAGCACCACCCGTTGGCTTCTCCATGAGAGGAATGAGCGGAACCATTCAAGAACAGTCCCGCCCAGACCCCCCAGGTCTCACAGCCGTCTCAACAGCAACCCATGGTCCACGGTATCAAAAGCAGCCAAGAGATCTAGCAGGATAAGAAATGTAGAACATGCTGTATCCATCTCCTGGCTGAGATCGTCGACCAAGGCCACCAATGCCGTCTCAGTGCTATAGCTGGGACGGAGCCCAGATTGAAAAGGGTCCAGGAAACTGATGCCATCCAGATGCGCCTAGAGCTGGATCGCCACGGCCCATTCAGTAACCTTCTCTAAGAAGCAGTGGACAAGACCCTGACTACAGAGCCCACAAAGAAACAGGAGTCACCACTCAACTCATCTGTGACTCAGAAGCAGTCCTTTCATCCAGACCTTTCTATAGGGACCAAGGGAGCGTTCGTCTCAAAGAGGTCAACACTCCAACAGATTCAGAGGCTAGCACAAGGGGCTAGTTCAAGCAGCCCCCCCCCCTCCCCAAGTAACGTATTGACAGGAGACTTCAGATGTTCTCAGGGCAGTGGGCAGCATCCTCCTCAGATGCCTGGGTAAGAGACACGATTGCGTGGGGCTACTTAATCGAGTTTACCATCCTCCCCCAACCCCCCATGCTGATTCCGTCCGTCACCAGTTTCCAGGGATATCTTAAAGCACCCAAAAGACTATCAGACACCTAGTGAACATTGAGGTGATAGAGCCAATACCCCAAGATCAAAAAAGCACAGGAGTCTACTCCTACCTTCTTCACAGTGCCGAAAAAGTACAGTGATGTATGAGCCATTCTGGACTTCAAGTCCTTTAACAAAAGAGACAAGCGAAAAAAATTCAAGATGGAGACCCTCCACTCTATTCTAGGTGCACTCCAAAGGTCACAGCTGGAAAAGGAGCCTTCTCCGGCTATTAACTCCCCCAATAGACAGCACATGCACATGTTGGCCTAGACACTAACGTGTTCGTACCTTAGCCCGCATGGTGGCATCCTCGATCTTGTGGAGGATTTGTTGGTTGTGGGATTTTGGGTTGTTTGGCTGGTTTTTTGCTTGGGCATGTAGGTGGGCTCTTTGGCTTGTGCTGCTTGGGGTGGGGTGTGTTCTGCTGGGCCACTGTGTTAGGAAGCAAACTTGTATGTTTAAATTTATAATTATGAAAGTTGTGCTTGTAGTGAACTGGTAGAATTTGGCTTCCCTGTTTGCAGATTGTGTGTGTGTGCGCGCGCGCATAAACATGGGTCTCTGACCATGATGCAAGTGTGGTTTTTTTTAAAAAAAAAAAAAACATCGGAGGGTGCAGGCTGCTGCCTACACAAGGTCATTCTCGGCTTCGTGAAATATTTGACAATACTTGGCTGCGGTCAAATAGGCAGTCATTTGACTGCTCAGTTGATGGCATTTGACTGGTCAATTGGCTTCCCAGCACTAGTTTGTAAGCCCACTTAAAGACTAAATCATTTCAGTTTGCATCAGTTTACCACAAATTCCCAACCTCACCACTCTTTTGTCCAAACAATCTACCATAACTTTATTTAAACCAGCAATGTAGGTTTTATGTTTTTAAAAAACACACATACTTCCCTCCTAGAAATCTACCTCTTCAATCAGTTTTTTTTCTTCTAATCCCCATAGATTCTTTATTTATGACTGTTTATCCTCTGGATTTCCCTCCCACCTGTTCACGAAGCAGTGTGTTTACCTGCAACTTCTCAACTTCATGAATCTATCTCCCTCTCCCTATATGTCCCTGCCCATTCCAGATTATTAGCCCCTCAGGGCATGGATTTGTCTCATATCCCAACTGTTCAGTGCCAGACACATTGTTGATGTAATAATAATAAGATATTTTTTATTATTATACTGAAGTTAAATAACTGAGCTGTTAGTAAACCTATTTGTCCTCAATGAGATTTTCATTCCAAGAAAATTAAATTGTGTGAAATTTTTATTCTGAAGCTATTTTATTATGAGTACCTTGTATGCCATTTTCCAGTCTAATTCTCCATTAAGAATTATTCAGTTTATACCACTTTGAAAATCTGAGTTAATAGATGGAAACAATAATTGCTGTATAGTGTCTAAAGTGCATATGAATAACAATGACTGTCTTTTTAGATTCAACAATTGGAGGTGCTGCTGCTTCAAATTATGCAAATTCCACTTGGGGTCCTGGAGCCGCCTCCAACAACTGTACCGGCACCAACCCAACTCCCATTTGGGACAAGGTGATTGTAGACGGGTCTGACATGGAAGAGTGGCCTTGTATTGCCAGCAAAGACGCTGAGTCTTCTTCCGAAAACACCACCGACAACAACAGTGCCTCACACCCTGGCTCCGAGAAGAGCACTCTGCCAGGAAGCACCACTAGTAACAAAGGAAAAGGAAGCCAGTGCCAGTCTGGAAGCACTGGTAACGAATGTAATCTTGGGGCCTGGAAATCTGACCCTAAGTCTAAATCTGTTCAATCTTCCAACCCTGCTGCAGAGAGTAACAATGGACTAGGAAACTGGAGGAACTTGAGTGGGCAGGACAGAATTGGCCCCAGTTCTAGTTTCAGCAATTTTAATCCAAATAGCAACCCATCTGCCTGGCCTGCACTGGTCCAAGATGGCAGTTCTAAGAAAGGGACTTTGGAGTCTGATAATGGTAGCTCCAATACACAGATTAGCACAGCAGGCCAGACCTCTAGGGAACAGCAGTCAAAGATGGAAAATGCGGGTGTCAATTTTGTTGTCTCTGGCAGAGAACAGGCTCAAATTCATAACACTGATGGACCAAAAAATGGAAACACTAACTCCTTGAACTTAAGTTCGCCAAACCCTATGGAGAATAAGGGAATGCCCTTTGAAATGGGCTTGGGGAACCCCTCCAGGTGCACTGATGCCCCTTCACAAAGCACTGGAGAAAGAAAGAATGGGAGTGTTGGATCTTGGGGTACAGCTAGGGGGCCTTCTGGAAGTGACACAGTCTCTGGACAAAGCAATTCTGGAAACCATGGGAACAATGGAAAGGATAGAGAGGACTCCTGGAAAGGAGTTTCAGTTCAGAAACCTAATGGGTCAAGAAATGATTCGTGGGATAACAGGTCTACGGGTTGTGGGTCTTGGAACTTTGGCCCTCAACACTCTAATGAAAGCAAATGGGGTGAAGGGAACAAAATGACATCTGGGGGGTCTCAGGGAGAATGGAAACAGCCGTCTGGGTCTGATGAACTGAAGATTGGAGAATGGAGTGGTCCAAACCAACCAAATTCTAGCACTGGAGCATGGGACAATCAAAAGGGCCACCCCCTTCCTGAAAATCAAGGCAATTCCCAGGCTCCCTGTTGGGGAAGATCTTCCAGATCTACAGGAAGTGAGGTTGGAGGTCAAAGCACTGGAAGCAACCACAAAGCAGGAAGCAGCGACAGTCACAATTCTGGACGCCGATCGTACAGGCCTACACATCCGGATTGCCAGGCAGTCTTGCAGACTTTGCTGAGCAGGACTGATTTGGATCCTCGGGTGCTTTCAAACACTGGCTGGGGCCAAACTCAAATTAAGCAAGAAACGGTTTGGGATATTGAAGAGATGCCAAGGTCTGAGGGGAAGTCTGATAAAGGAACTGAGGGGTGGGAGAGCTCTGCCACACAGACAAAGAACTCAGGGGGCTGGGGAGATGCACCCAGCCAAAGCAATCAAATTAAGTCTGGATGGGGTGAGCTCTCAACTCCAACAGAGTGGAAGGACCCCAAAAATACAGGAGGGTGGAGTGACTACAAAAATAACAATTCCTCTAAATGGGGAGGAGGAAGACCAGATGAAAAAGTGTCATCTTGGAATGACAATGCCAATAAGGATCAAGGATGGGGTGGGCGGCAGCCTAATCAAGGATGGTCTGGGAAGAATGGTTGGGGAGAGGAAGTTGACCAAACAAAAAACAATAATTGGGAAACTGCAGGAAACAAGCCCGTATCGGGTTGGGGAGAAGGTGGGCAAAATGAAATTGGGACTTGGAGTAACGGTGCAAATGCAAACTCTGCTTCAAAGGGTGGATGGGATGATTGTAAAAGAGCACCGACATGGAATGAGACTGGTAGACAACCTAATTCCTGGAACAAGCAGCAACAGCAGCACCACCACCAGCAGCAGGAGGCTCCTGGCTCCTGGGGTCCGCCACCACAGTCTCCAGGTAACGGGAGACCTCCAAATCCCAACTGGAACAGTGGGCCACAGCCAGTTGCCCCCAAGGATGAGGAGCCCAGTGGCTGGGAAGAACCTTCTCCACAATCAATTAGTCGGAAAATGGATATAGATGATGGCACTTCAGCATGGGGAGACCCTAGCAGTTATAACTATAAGAATGTGAACCTGTGGGACAAGAACTCGCAAGGAGGACAGGCCCCACGAGAACAGAGCCTGCCTACTCCAATGACTGGCAAATCAACAGCCTCAGGTATTGTTCTGATTCCTTTTTTTCATCGTTACTGATCTGAAACTGTTTGTCTATATAAAAATGAACAGGAAGCTTCCAAATTTGCTTAGTTCTATTTCATTAGCAGGGTTACTCTAATTTGAGTGTTTTTCTTACGTTTGTGTGTAGGTTGTGGTTCTACTCTGAAATGTGACTTGAAACGTGGAATTGTTGAAGTCCATATTTATTAATGTGTCATTGGTTTTCATTTGAAAGTTGGTCAGTTCACAAGTAAAAGGATGCTTTATCAGTTGCTAGCCCTGCTAACTTAATCCAGGTTCAGATTCCAAAATAGTGTCTCTTTCTTTGTGCTTCATCTGCCTTACAGCTGTAAAAACTAGTTCTTCAGTAGAAGTGCACAACTTTATCTATAGGCAGTATTTGGCCCTGTAGCTTGATTTTAGGTAATAGCTGGTGTGTGTGATTGGATTATAATCTAGTTCGCTTTCCTGTAACTGGTTTCACAGGGCCAAAATAGTAAAAAGAATAAAAAGTAGTAAAACAAATATTTTTATTTTGCTTCTAGACTAATCAGGCAATATTTGGAATACACAAGTTGCAGAGTAGTGAGAAGATGGCAGTTTTCATAGTCACACTTCCCACCGGATTCACACTTCTGCTTTAACTGAACATTTAAAACTCTGTGTTTGTCATAAGTATATTAATGTTTAAATATAGGCTTGCATTAGCAATGTGCTATAAGAAGAGTTAGCTGAGCAAACTAGCATCAGGCAAGGGATTCATACATATGATTTTTTTCATACCATAATTAATGTGCGAGCCCTCTTCTACTTCATCCTTAAAATTGTGAGCCCTGTGCAAGTGCATGAGCTACAACAGAATGGGGTCCACTGCACAGATAAGAGAAGGCAGTAGCTTAAGTGATGCTATGTTAAATGACAGAGAGCAGTTTCACTTCATAAATTGTTCATAATGAAAACTCTCTCTTCTTTGTGCAGTCTGGAGCAAAAGCACACCACCTGCTCCAGATAACGGTACATCTGCCTGGGGTGAGCCAAATGAAACCAGTCCTGGGTGGGGTGAAGTAGATGATACAGGAGCTTCGTCGACAGGCTGGGTGAACCCACCCACCAACACCCCGAATGCCATGAAACCTAGTGAGTATAGGCCAGCTGACAACTTTTTCTATAATAATCCTAGACATTTTTAGAACATGTCTTTTAGATAAGGACATTCTACTACATTGTCTTTCCCTTCCTATGAGGTCTAGAATGGACTCTAAAAAAAAATCTGTAAATGATATACGTTAAGCGCTTATAGACTAAAAACTTTAGAAGGCAATAGGGAATCTGTTTATGATAGTAAGATATGGACAGCTCTGATTGCTAGTAAATACTAGGGATGGGAATTTCTGTATTACCGAGAACCAAAAGTACCCAATAATGGCTATATCTGATTAATCGGATATCTCGATTCTTTCTCGGTATTGGCGGTATCAGTACTGTTGCATTGGTTTTTTTATTGGATTTTTAACATTGCAGTTTTCCCAATTGAAGTCAGTGGGGAAAAAACCCACAGTGTTAAAAATCAGATACCAAGAACCAATACAGAGATCCAATACTGATAGAAACTGAGATTTTGCCCAAGTCCCACCCCCTAGTAAATACAGAGCATTCTGGCTTGTCAACCAGGTAAATTAGGTGTTACCTTTCTTTGGTTAACTGCTCCTGGGTGCCCAGCACTTCGTATTAGGTAATTACTGTAGGGGTGGGACTTGAGTAAAAAAATCAGTTCTCGGTTTTATCGGTTTCGGTTCTTTTCCCATTGATTTCAATTGGGAAATTTTTCCATTCCCATTGATTTCAATGGGGAAGTTTTTCCATTGAAATCAATGGGAGAACAAACCAAAAAGCCCTGCAATAAAAAATACATGTCTTCTCTTGTAAAACACTACAGTAAATCAGTTTAGTTTACGCAGCTTAGCCAAAGTGACTGCAAAGCCACCAGCCACTACACGTTTGCCACACAAACACGTTTTTTCACAGCACTGCAGTACATAAAACCAAACAACAATTAATTCTAGCAACTGCCAGGGAACTGCCAATGCCAACATTGTCAATCCCAAATCCTGTGTAACCCCTAAAATGGCCTCCTTATTGCTAATGCCAACAACAGTGTCAATTCAAAATCTAGTATGACCTGTGACCCCCAAAATAACCCCCTTATTGCCACTCCCAACAACAGTGTCAAGTCCAAATCCAGTCTGACACCCGTATTGCACAGTGCCAATGCCAAGTGTCAATCCCAAATCCTGTGACCCCCAAAATGACTCCCATATTGCCAATGCCAACAGTGCAAACAATGCCAGCAACAAGTGTCAATCCCAAATCCAGTGTGACCCCCATATCGCCAATGCCAACAGGATTATTGTTGTTGTTGTTAACCCTGAGAACTCCTTGCTGCAAGACAGCGGCGATGAATTCCCAGGGTTAACAAGATTGGACCCAGTGGGGGAGAGAACCCTAAACTTCAGCCTTGGGGCACCCCCTCAGCCATGTGATCATGGGACTGACTTCAACAGCAACAGAATGCTTCAGTATCCCACCCACCCCCCACTGCGCTGCCAGAACCCTAAAGTCTTGGGGCATCCCCCAACAAGCCATGTGATGCCATGGACACTCATGGCATACACCATACCCCCACATTGCAGCCAACAGAACACGAGAAAAAATCCAGTGTTGACCCCCCCTGAGAAACAAACCCCACAGACAGGGACCTCTAAACCCCAGCCTTGGGGCACTCCCAACCCCAGCCATGTAATGGGTCATGGGACTGACCTCAACATCCATTTAATGCAACACACACACACACACACACACACACTGCACCTCCAGAACCCCAGCCATGGGGCACCCTGTAGTCTTGGTGTGCCCCAAAGTGTCGGGGCACCCTCCAAGTCATATGATGCCAGGGGACACCCATATGCTATTCCCCCACATTGCAGCCAACAGAACACCAGTGTCCAGTCATGTTACCCTGGGAACTGCCTGCTGCAAGACAGCAGTGAGGAGTTCCTAGGGTTAACATGATTGGACCCAGTGGGGGAGAGGCCCCTAAACTCCAGCCTTGGGGCACTTCCCCCCCCCCCCAGCCATGTGATCATGGGACTGACCTCAACAACAACAGAATGCTGCAATATCCCCCCGCACTGTGCCTCCAGAACCCCAAAATCTTTGGGTACCCCCCAACAAGCCAGGTGGTGCAAGGGGCCACCCATATGCGCCACACAAATACACTGCCAAGGACAACAGAACACAAGTAAAATTCAGTGACTCCTCCAAAGGAACTACATACAGGGCCCCCAGAACCACAATGGAGACCTGATGCAATGGGCCTCCTGAACCCCAGTCTTCGGGCACCCCACCCCTCCTAAACCGTGGCCTTCTCCCAGGAGTAGCCAGCCACAATATTCCCCCCCCCCCCCCCCCATGGCAAACAGCAGCCTCAAGATCTTCTGCAGCTTCCCTGGCCTGGCCTGCACCCCTCCTATGGGGTTCCAAGATACAAGGGACCCCCCCCCCATTCCATCCCTGGGCCCTTCCCCCCCCCCCTTGGACTACTAGAGTACTCTACCTCCCACCCCAATACCCTGTCTCTTATACACATCTAGATGTGTATAAGAGACAGCAGCACAGCAGTCCACTCCTTCCAGAAGAACTAGCTGCTGAAGAAAGGCTTCCAGAGCAGGTCCCAGAAGAAAAAAATAAACCTACCCCCAAATTTCACGTCCCCACCAATCCCTGAGCTCTGCTGAATGATTGCCAGGAAAATCTTCAGGGCAATTGGCCAGCAGAGCCACTACTGCCCACCCCTACCCTTCTCCCAAAACCTCTGAGGGGTAGCCCTTGGATTGGATGCCCTTTTTTAATTTAAAAAAATGCAACCAATCCAGAGAGCAGGGTAAAAAAAGGTGCCAAAAGAAACAGGCAGTAACAGCACAACAAACTAACTGTTTTAAGAAGCTGAGCCTATTGTCAAAGAACTGAGACCAATAGAAAGATCCGATCTAGCTGAAACTTTTGGTTCTCGGTTTTAGAACCGAAAGCGCCATCGGGCACTTCCGCTTCTCAGCAATACCGGAAGTCCCATCTGTAGTAATTAGCTTTCAAGATAAATATGTCCATCTCCTATCACATCAGAATTATGCATATGAACTTTGTTCATAGACACAGAAACTGTACTATAGATTATAATTATTACATAGGGACAAATCCAAGCACTTCTGTAGTAGTAGGCCATTTGTCATTATAACTTCATTGCTAGTCAAAGCCACATTTCAGATGGAGAAGGCCTCTCCATTTTAACACTTTGCTTTTCAGGCACTTGTGACTAGTTTTGAGTTTTCTTTATATGCCTAATCTTAGCCCAAAGGTGAATTTTCTTGGAAACCTAGAAATAATTAACTCGCATGACAAGTATATATGTGCTTGCAACGCTCATTCGTTTACATAGCACATATATATTTCTTGCCTATTAACAGTGAGTGACCTTTGTTCACTGTACTTTCCCCATTGCTGCTAAACTTGTGTAAAATGGGCTTAGCAATTTGTTAAAATGATTCAGTTTTATAGGGAAATGGGGAAGAAGTGACCTGTTTTTATTTGGCCCCCTTTCCAGTTGCTGGATCTGGGTCATGGACTCAAGCACTGACGAGTGAGTTCAGGGGAAGGGAGCAGAAATGAGGGCATGCACACAAGGACAGGGAATTGATTCATGATCTAGACTCTCCCCTTCCTTTCCCTCCATCCTGAGCACACACCTAAAGAAACCCCACCTCCAAATCTATGTTAATGCATCATTTAGATCAGTTTTATACACACTTGTAGCAATTCTAAAGTTAGATTTTTCAAGGCAATAACTAATTTTCTTGTGGTGGTTACTGTTAGAAGTGTGCTAACCTTTGTACAAATTCTCAACCTCAATGTGTGATTCCAGATTTTCTTATTCTCCCCCTACCCCCATGCATCCAGTTAGAAGATGATATGGAAATATGTTTTGAGATGAGTGGCAACTGGAATGGTAGAGAGAGTAGTAGTATGATGGATGGAGTAGTAATGGGAAATAGCGATCATGGCTAGTGAACAAAGGTAGGACTTGTGAGGCATGTTTGCTTGTCAGAAAATCGGTAGCTGAGCAGTACAGGAGCAGTCAGCAGGGGAAGGAACTGTTGTCTACCTGACTCTTTATGCTTTGGCAGCACTGGAACTCCTTGTTTAAATGGTGAAAACGTTAAGGTTCCTCGCCTTGATTACTCAGTTTATTTTGAATTGAAGTTGATAATGGAGTCTTACAAATTGTAAAGTCAACAGTTTTATGTCTGATCCAGGTACATGAACAAACAGTATGGAAGAGCCTTAAGGTATCTCTGTGATTTAGTTTCCACCCTTGAACTTTCTGGCAAGTCATTGGAAGATGGATTCTCTAGAGCGTAGTTTTAGCAACAGCCAGCACACATGCAACAGTAACAAAAGCAGGGCAATTATAGTTTTGTTCAATCTTGTTCAGACTTTTTGGGTGGGGGGATACCTTTATAGGCAGAAGGAAATGTTTTCCTGGATATTGCAAACCTTAAGCTACTAACATTTAATGTGATGGAAGTGGAAAGTGATTTAAAATATAGAACTTCTGAACAGTAAAACATATTCCCCTTTTGAACAAACTACTGCTAGAGAACAAGTAGTTGTGAAACCTTGATTTATTCACTAAAAAATGTAACTTTTTTTTCTTTCATGAAAGGGTTTTCATTTTGAACTCTGCAAGCAACATAATCATACCACTGTCTTGCCATAGAATGTCATAAAGTCAGTATGTCAGGAAGAGTTGTGACTCACTTTTGGCCAATGCTTATCTTGCTCTTTAAAGGTTCCAAACCACCACCACAAGATGGTTGGGGGGAAAATGATGGGCCAGTAACAGGAGCACGTCATTCCAGCTGGGAAGAGGAAGAGGAAGGAGGAGTCTGGAACACAACAGGCTCTCAGGGAAGCAGTTCATCCCACAACTCAACAAGCTGGGGACAAGGAGGAAAGAAACCTCAAATTAAGGTAATAATACTTACATGATGATTGCCATGTTTTCTGAAAGTGCAATAGATACAACTGATATGTTATGCGCTTTTTATCTTAAAAATGATAGAGCCTTTGTAGTGCACAATTCCATTGCAGGAGGTGACTGCTGTAGTGATGTGTGAAATGACAGATGCTTTTGTTAAATGCAATACAATATCATGCCTTGCAGCTCTTGACAGGGCTTGCCAGTCTTAGTCACCTGTAGCCATGCCAGACCCAGGCCACAGGTAGTACCTGCCTCCTCAGAAGAGACATCCTCCAACCATGCCAGCACTGGGCCCCAGATAGTGTCTCTCTCCTCTGCCAGCCATACCAGCACTGGGGCCGAGGTAGCACCTGCCCCATTGCCTCAGCAACTGCTGAGGTCTCTGCCAATTAGAGCCGGTGTTGAGGGCCATAGGACAGGAAGCACCCAGCACTTCCTCTTCCTTCCCAACAAAAGGAGAAAACTGCAAGCTATTAGTGACTTACTGACTCACTCCCAGTATAACCATCCTCTTCCTCCACCCGATACCCTGCCTTCACACTTCACCTACCTGCCTCCATACCGTCTAGCTATCTGTTGTCCACTGCCCTGGTCTTTGGTCCTCTATTACCTGTGCTATCTGACTACCTGGCTTGACCTGTGCTCTACCTTTACCGCATCTTCGCTTAATCGATTTGCTGCTGCCTGTGCTAACCGATTACCCAGCTTGACCTGTGTTCCACCTTGACTATGCCTCTCTGTCCGCCTGTTAGCTCACTTACCAGCTCGCTTGCGAGTTCCTGGCGTGACAGTTTGGTAAGCCCGTGGAAGATTCAGCATGGAGGGGACCCCTTCTATGCCCTCTCGTCCGGTTATTCGGATGCAGGGAGCGATCTTCCTCTTGGCCAGTAGGAGGCAGCAACAACTTTCAACTGGGCATGCGTAGGGAGAGCGCGCCCTCGCTTCCCCAGTTGAACGTCTGCCTCTGGACCGATAGGAGCTTCAGCAGGGTGCTCCGCACCCGACATGACTTTTGAGCCCCTTACTCCTTTGAGGGAGGGGGCTCCTCCAGTCTTATCCTGCATCAAGGATATCCTCCCCAAATTTCAAGCGCCCGGCGGCACCACCCACTGAGCGGTTCCCGCTTCAACTCCTTCCCCCCCCCCGGATCCAGCTCTCGAGCATGGACTGGGGCAAAGCAGGTGTGAGGGGAATTTGGGGTCGAACTCCTCCTCAGGCGGCAGTTCTCCCTCCTCGGGGGTGGGTGGGTAGGGAGCCTGCAACGTCTTCCTTGGAGGAGGAGCCAATGAGATCCCTAAGGGATCGCTTCTGTGAGGACTTGTGCTTGCTACTTTGCTTGCCCTTCCCAGCAGACTTGGATGCCCCCTTGAAAGTGGCCTGGGGGGGGGGGGGGATAGGCGGGCTCGCTTGCAGGAGTGTTGTCCCAGAAACACAGCAGAGCCAGGAAAAACAGAACCCCCCCGAGTAGTAGAGGCTTCTTCAGAGGAGGATTTGGTCTCTGCAACCTCGAATCCCTCACCCTAGTCCTCAGATGGTGAGCCACCTGAATGGGAGGACATCCTGTCTAAGGGACACAAGGAACTGGGCAGGGAACTACCTTCGGCCCAGGGTCCAAAGCTCATCAGGGGAGCAGAAAGGGTCCTCAGAATCACCCCCAAAGCCCCTAAGAAGAGGGACTCCGACTCTTCGTCTGAGGAAGAGGACTCTGATAGGGACTATATTCCTAAACTGGACCGCAGTTCTAGGGGCGCCACCCTAGACAGAGCATTCGAAAAAATTATAAAGGCACAATGGAAACAACCCACCAAATCCTCCAAGTTATCCAGGGTTCAACAGTCCCTTTATTCTTTCTCCAAACACAGCGACCTTATATTCAGACTACCACAGCACTTCAAGATGGAGACCCTGGCCTCCATTTCCCTTTCCCTTTTGAAGAACGACTGGCTAGCCTCCTTGGACTTCAAGGACGCCTATCTCCACATCCCCATCCTACCAGCTCACAGAAGGTGGCTGCGCTTCTGCTACGAGGGCCGACACTGGCAATATCGAGCCCTCCCCTTCGGCCTTGGCACAGCTCCTCGGACGTTTACCAAGGTCCTCATCCCTCTCATCGCAAACCTTCACTTGGAGGGAATAGCCATATTCCCCTACCTGGATGAGCTCCTCATCTGGGCCCTGTCACAACAACTCGCCCAGCTCCACCTCCATCAGCTACCTGGAGCACCACGGGTTCCTGATCAACCGAGACAAGAACCACCTCACTCCCGCACAACGGTTAGAGCATTTGGGAGTGATCATCGACACCGCCCAGGACAGAGTGTTCATCCAGCCACAACGTCAGAACAAGATCCTTAGGCTTGTCAAGTTGGTATGAGCGCAGCCTCGATCCCCTCGGCTAACACTCGCATCCCTACTAGGCCTCATGGTATCCTGCACTCGGCATCTACAGTGGGCCCCCTTCCGCTCACGAGAACTTCAGAGGCTACTCCGACCCTGACAAGCGAACATCATCAACAGCTCGCCGGCTACCCTCGCAGTCAATCTGGAAACCCTCCTCTCATTCACTTGGTGGGAGGACCCCAGGGGCGGATTGGGAAATCAAAGTGGCCCGGGAAAATAGTGTTAGTGGCCCTGTGCCAGCGGCAAAGCCGCCGGCGCACCAAAAACGGGCCTTGGGGGCGTGACTTGGGGCAGGCAGAGTGTACCAGATTTGGGGCCTATCGGAGCTGAGTTCCCAGATTCAGATCCTCAGCAGCCTGGCAGGGGTGAGCGGGAGGTTATGGGGGGATGGCAGGGGGGAGACTGCCACTGGGTGGGTACTGGCCCTCATTTCAGTGCTCTGGCTCCCCAAATCACTCCGTTTCAGTGCTCAGTGGCCCCCAACCAAAAAAATCACTCTGTCCCTTGCTATGCATCCTACAGTAAGGCTTCTTCATTCCT